>CM053762.1:290278-539186 GCA_028658305.1 Pachyuromys duprasi | reverse complement strand
CGCGCCCCGCGCCCCGCGCCCCGCGCCCCGCGCCCCGCGCCCCGCGCCCCGCGCCCCGCGCCCCGCGCCCCGCGCCCCGCGCCCCGCGCCCCGCGCCCCGCGCCCCGCGCCCCGCGCCCCGCGCCCCGCGCACTCACCCGCAGCGCACGCAGGAGGCGGCCCTTGGACGGAGGCGCGGCGCGCCGGCCAATCAGAAGGGCCCGGCTGGGTCCGGCGAGCCGCCGCTCCGGGCGCCTCCGAGGCGGAGGGCCTGTGGCTGTGAGCGTCGCGAGACCTCCGCAAACGGAGCCATTGGTGGAAAGACGGACGCGGAGGTGACGCCCCGTTCCCTCGGATCCCCCATTGGCCCTTTGGAGGAGAAGGCGGCCAAGGACGGCGGGCGCCCTGAACGGCCATTGGTCGGCGCTGCGGGGCGGCGGGCGGGCGGGCGCCGCGCGCGCGTTCGAACCGGTGCGTGGCGGCGTTGCCATGGGGACGCGGCCCGGCCGACCCCGGAGGCGGCGTGGCGGGACCCTCAGCTAGCCCGCGGAGGAAGCTGGCTGAGGAGGAGGCCGGAAGGCCCTGAGGTGAGGAACGGTCGCTTCGGCGCGTGCTTGCGGGGCGGCGAGAACTCGGCGTCTCCTGGCTCCCCGGTTCACCTTCCAGCAACTGTTCCTGGCTTCTGAGCCCCCAGAGCCCTCTTGCCTTCTGTTCGACTCTGGGTTGTTTTCCGCACTTCCGGAAAGCTCGTTCTCCTTTTTCTCCTAATTTTGAACTCTGAGATAGAACAAGATAACACAGTAGATTTTTAAGGAAAGATTTGTTCAGTTGAATTTAACTCACTACAAATAGATTCGATTATCTTTCGTGGCTTGTTCCATTCAAACACGGCCTGGGGCAGGTGGAAGAGAGCGGACACCCTAAGGTCAAGTGCAAAAGAACCTGACCATTTAACGTGTTCCGCCCAAGTCTCGCGGACCCCCAAGACCACCAGGAGCCGACTCCGACGCAAACACCGCGGGGTGGTTGTTACAAGCTCCAGCTCCGAGTCCCCGACGCAGCGGTGTAGAGCCCAGAGCTCAGGGAGAGAGGGGTTTTTATTTAGGGTTACATCAAGGTTCGAGAATTCCAGCCTAGCAATTTTATGATTGACATTTATCAAACATTGGTTGTCGGGAGGGCCAAACCGTAATTGTCTTATCTATTGTAAAGAACACCTGGGTAAACTTCAGGTATTCGCTGATTAGCGGTTGCTAGGGGTTAAATATTACCAGAGGTAAGTGCTCGAAGCACATTTTTTGGTTCCCCCCCCCCATTTTGAAAGTGGGGTTTATGCACAGGTCATTTACCCTTCAGATGGAGTTTCTTTTTCAGAAATGGGGTTACATAGGCCTCACAAACGTTGGCATCACCACCTTTTGTGGAAGGTAAAATCGTGAATTGGTTGTTGCTACAACTCTCCGCACTTTGTAGTCTGGTCTACTAGTTCCTCTTATCAGACCCCTAAATGTATTTGCTTAACACAGACCATTCTGTTGTTATATGCCAGAGGATTTTCTCACTTATAACTATTGTCACATTTATCTGTAACCTACTATTTGAGTTTGAGTTTTTTTCACTTACATTATTTGTGTGTGTGACACATCACTCAAGTGAATTCAAGTCAGAGGACAGCTTTGAGGAGTTGGTTCTCATTTTCCATTTTGTGGTGGCAGCTCGTTCCTGCTGATGCACTGCACACTCCAGGCTATTCCTGTAATTTCCCTCCCCGGCAACCCCCATCACCCCTGTCCATAGGAATGCTGGGGTTACAGATGTGCACTACCACATGTGACCTTTTATGTGAGTTCTGGGCATTGAACAAGGGTCATTCGGCTTATGGATTCTGTTCATTTACCTACCAACCCATTTCCTTGGCCCTTACTTGAGTTTTCTTTTTAAAATTTTATGTGTATGAGTGTTTGCCTGTGTATGACGCATTTGCACCTTTGTGTGTGTGGTACAAAGGAGGCCAAAAGAAGGTATTGGATCCCCTATAATTGTAGTTACTGACAGTTGTGAGCCACCATGTGGGTGCTGGGTTAGAACTCTGGTCCTTTGAAAGAACAGTTAGTACTCTTTTAAGTGCTAAGCCATCTCTTCAGTCCCTTTTTTTTTCGGAGGGGGGGAGCATTTTACATTGTAGTCCAGGCTGTCCTGAAGCATGCAATAACCCTCTGTCCCAGCTTCTCGAGTGCTGGAATTATAAATATAAGCCAGCACACTCAGCTTGGAAATGTTTTAAAATGTTTTATTATTATTAGTTGTGTGAGAACAGAGGACAGCTCTTGGGTAGTAGGGTCTCTTCTACAGTGTGGGTCCTGGTGATTTACTCAGGTCATCAGGCTTGGCAGAAATTGCCCTTATCTGTTGAGCCCTCTTGCCAGCCTTTAAAACATTTTTTCTTTGCATTTATATTGTACAGAGAGATTTTTGTGGCCACTCTCTTCAACCTCTGTCCGTTCATCAAGTATCCATAATTCTTTTGTATTTACAAGATTATTTCATTGTTGACATGTAGCCTATATATTCACAGTATTATTGTTGATTATTCTTTCTTATATGAAATTCATGTTTAGAGTTAACTTTAATGAAAAGATTAAAAATGTTGCCAGGCTGTGGTGGCTTGTACCTTTAATCCCAGTGCTTGGGAAGCAGAGGCAGGAGGATCTTGGAGTTCAAGGCCAACCTGCTCTGCTCTACAGAGTAAATTCTAGGACTCCCAGGACTGCGCAGAGAAATCTTGTCTTGAAAATCAGCAACAACAAAATGTCAAGTATAGCAGCTGTTGTGGTTTGGGTATTGTGATGTTGAGTGTTAACTGTCAACTTGACAAAACCCAGAATCACCTGGAAGAAGGTGTTGTCTATGGATTGTATTAATTGAGATGGAAAGATCTCACTGTAGGTGACAGCATTCCCTAGGCAGGGAATCCTGGACAGTATAAGTGGAGAAAGTAAGCTGACCAGTAGCATACATACATTAATTCATTGTTCTCTTTAAGTTTTGTTTGGTTAGTTTTTGAGACAGAGTTAGACTTGACTATCCTAGAACTCAGTGTAGACCAGGCTGGGCTCTAACTCACAGAGATCCACCTGCCTTTGCCTCACAAGTGCTGGGATTGAAGGTGTGAGCCATCGGGGTCAGAGAGATGGCTCAGCAGTTAAGAGCATTGGCTGCTCTTCCAGAGGTCCTGTGTTTAATTCCCAGCAGCCACATGGTGGCTCACAACCATCTATAATGTGATCTGATGCCCTCTTCTGTTGTGCAGGTATACATGCAGGTAGATCATTCATAAAATAAATAAATGAATGAATCTTAAAAAAGGGGAAAAAAGGTGTGCGCCATCAATGCCTGGCATGGACTTACTTTTTATATGTATATATGTGTCAGTGTGTATATGCATACTTGTGAAGGGTCCATGGAAGCTAGAAGAGGCATCAAATCTCTTGGGAGCTAGAGATACAGGTGATTGTGAACCACCTATAGTGGGTTCTAGGTAAGCAGTTAGCGCTGTTATGATTTTCTTACCTTCCAGTGAAGAAGAAATGGCAGTTTCTCTAGGTTGCTGTTTTGTTATTTGCATAGTGAAGGGTTGAACTTTTCTCATACCTGTTCCTCATCTTATGATCTGTTGACCCAGTTTCTCCATGTTGACTTAGCAAACTTGTTCCAACTTTCTGTACTACTAGGAGATCCTTAACAAGTTTTGCTAAATGAGGCTGGGAGTACAGTAGTGCACACCTTTAATCCCAGCACTCTGGAAACAGAAGCAGATGGGTCTCTTGTGCATTCAAGGCTAATTTGGTCTATATAGTGAGTTCCAGGCTATCAGGACTACATAAAACCCTGGCCCAAAACACACACACTGTTCATAATAACATGGACCAGTGGTGCCAACTATTATAATAATGATGAATATGCCACACAACAGATATGATAAAAAGGAGGTTTATTGTGTGAAAGGGGGAGAGAGAGGAATAAACCCATGACAAAGAGAGAAAGAGACAGAGACCAAGAGAGAGTGTAAGAGAGTAAGAGACCATGGGGTGGTGGCAAGTCCTTTTTACTGGCATCAAATGATGACATCAGCGGTTGCTAGGCCCCTGAAAGGCAGGCTAGTAGGACCGCCTGTATGTTAACATCAGCTGCTTGAAAGCTGAAACAGGAGAAGTATCCTAATCCAAGAGTTTGAAGCCAGCCTGAATAACAGCATGGCCAAGACCTAGTCCTGTAGTACTAGGGATGGAGCTGAGGGCCATGAGCATGCTTGGCAAGTGCTTTATTATTGAGCTACATTCCAAACAAGACACAGTTGTGTAATAATAGTAAAACTAATAGCAGCAGTAGGAGTCATAGTTGCAGACTCAATGTTAAAGGAGAGGAAGGGCCTAATATGTTTCTTAATCCATGGCACTATCACCCACTTCCCCAACCCCAAAGAAGAACAGACTGTGAGACAAGAGTTTGTCTGTACCCTGGCTGTCCTGAAGCTCACTCTGTAGAACAGGCTGTCCTTGAATTCAGAGATCTGCCCACCTCTGCTTCTCTACTGCTGGGATTAAAAGGGTCTACTAGCTCAAAAAATTATTTTTCTGGGGGCTTAGTTTGTTGTTCTTGTATCTATTGGAGGGTATCTACCACACCTTTTTTGTATTCGTTCCCAAGTAAACACCAAAACACTTATTTTATTAAGCTGTAGGCACTATGCTGGACAGGTTCTGAGCTGTTCTAATACCTTTAAAACCTACAGAAATGCCGGTCACTTGCCAGTCTGATGACTCCCAGGCAGCTTCTACTCCATCAGTATGTCCTCATGGAAAACTTCTCTTGGCCACGTGTTCGGAATAGGTACATAGCTGAATAACCAGCTCACAAGACTAACCCCAATAGCGTACCACTACTCCTGGCTAGAACAGACTTTTGTACAGAAGTAATAAGTTCTGTTATTGTTACATGATACAGATATTCAGTCATGAAAACATTTTGATTGTGATGGGTTGTGTTATGCCCCAGTCTCTCGGACCCCAAAGACCATCAAGGAGCCTATTCTGATGCAAACACAGTAGGGTCTTTATTACAAGCTTGAGCTCCAGCCCACACCATCACCAATGCAGTGGCTCTGGAGTGTAGAACCCTGAGCTCAGGGTGAGAGTGGTTTTTATTTAGGAAATTCCAGCTTAGCAGTTACACAATTGGGTGACATTCAGCAAAGGCAAGCTTGTTACAAAGTGATTGGCTAACTAACATTGAGCAATTATCTATAAACCTCAGGAATATTAGGTATTTCTGTACCGTGTATGTTCTACTACAAGGTTGGTGGGCTGCCCAATACAGATGCCCTACCCTGAGATAAGATACCTTCCCATTCTTGTGGTTATTCTCAGGCTGTTCCTTGGGTAGGAGATTTTATTGTCTTGTTTCTAGAATTGGTGACCTATGGCCTAGTTCCTGGGACTGGTGACTTTTTATTGGGGGGTCAGGCCTGGTCCTTTCAGTTCAAGATAGAGCTCCACTGGTAGAGTATTCATTTAGCATTCATGAAGCCCTGGGTTCTGTCCCTAGCACCACATAAAAGGAGTCATGGTCCCAAATGCTTAGCACTTGAGAAGTGGAAGTAGGCAGATCCAAAGTTCAGGGTCATTTTAGCCTCTTGGAATTTAAGGCCAGTTGGGCTAAATGAGGCCCTGTCTTAAACAAACAAACAAAAAAAAGTGGTTGTCTATTTTTTTAAATTGTCATTAATTTATTTATTGACTTTACATCCCGATCATAGCCCCTTTTCTCCTCTCCTCCTGGTCCTACCTTCCCTACCGCTTCCCCCCTCCCTCTCCCCTATTCCTCAGATAAGAGTCTATCTACCCACCCTAGCTCATTAAGTCGCCCCAGGATTGATGGAGTCCTCTTCCCCTGTGGCCTGGGGAGGCCTTACCAGGGAGGAGGTGATCAGAAAGAAGGCAACAGAGTACATGCCAGAGATTGCCCTCCTCCCCTTACTAGGGGACCCACATGAAGCTGAGCTGCCCATCTGCTACGTCTGTGTGGGGGGCCTAGGTCCAGTCTATATATGGTCTTTAGTTGGTGCTTCAGTCTCCACAAACCCCTCTGGGCCTTGGTTGGTTGGCTGTGTTGGTCTTCTTGTGAAGCTACTAGCACCTCCAGGTCCTTTTGTCCTTCCTTGTCCCCATCCACCTGCTTTCCACAAGACTCCCTACTCTTTGCCCAGTGTTTGGCTGTGAATCTCAGCATCTGTTTACATCCACTGGTGGGTGGAGCCTTTCAGAGGACAGTTATGCTAGGCTTCTGCCTTGTTCCTTCTCTTCAGCCACTTCGGCTATCTATTTTAAACCCTTCTGAGTGAGATTTAAGCATCTTTCCTTGGGTCTTCCATGTTATCTTCTTTAAGTCTTACTAGTATTTAGAAACATTGCATAATACAGGTATTTAACTAGTATCTGGGATAGTGCATTACATCCAGGCCACAATTGCTAGCTCAAATTTTTACCAGCAAATAGGAGCAAAGGTGTATTGTATCTGTTGTAGTCTTTTTGTAGCTAGCCATCTGTTATGTTGATAGACAATTGGTTCTACCCAGGGATACTCCTTTAATCCCAGCACTTGGGAGGCAGAGGTAGGTGGATCTCTGAATCTTGGAGGGCAGCCTAGTGAGTCCAGGACAGTCAAGGCTACACAGAGAAACTCTGTCTTGAAAACAAACAAACAAACAAAATCCAAACAAAAACTACTGGCATAAATTAGTGTGGCCAGTATATAGATATCCATTCTTTCTTTTAGCAAACTCATATAGTTGTTTTGAATAAATAAAATTATTCCTCATTCTATCCATTTGCAAAAAAATGTAAGATGAATTGGATAGCACCATTACATGTTAATTTTTTAGTTCACAATGAATGAGGTTATTTTTATTTATTTATATATTTAATTTAATTTACATTTTGGTCTTTAGAGGCAAGGTTTCTCTGTATAACAGCCCTGGCTGTCATGGAAGTCACTCTGTACACCAGGCCAGTGTCAAACTCACAGAGATCTGCCTGCGTCTGCTGGGCAGAGTGCTGGGACTAACAGTGTGCACCACCATGCCCGAATGAGCTTGTTTCTAAATTGTTGCTTTCTCAACATTGTTCCTTTGTGGGTAATGCCTGATTCCATAGGGGCAATTGTTTCTAAGGGGTTTTAGCCCAGACTGAAATCATGTATCAACTTGGAATTTTTTTTATTTATTTATCTTGGTTTTTCAAGACTGGGATTCTCTGTGTAGCCCTGGCTGTCCTGGAGTTCACTCTGTAGACCAGGCTGGCCTCAAACTCAGAGATTCACCTGTCTCTGCCTCCTCTGTGTTAGGACTAAAGGCATGTACCATCACTGTTGAGCCACCTTGGAAATTTAGACTGATTGTAGCCATTATTTTTCTAGGTAACAGATATGAATTGTTTACATGTTTTTATATCTGCAAACTGGCAAAAAAAATCTTTAAGTGACAACTTCCTGAGATTGAAGTAAAGCAAAATGTTAAGCCAGCATTGGTTACTACCTGTCCTTGGAAGCTCATTCAGAATTAAATCTCTTTGTTTAGAGAGTAGTAGACCTGTGTTGAGTTAGGATGACTGGTTTAGCAATTGTGTTATGTTTATTTTTTAGGTGATTACCACCAAACTAAAAAACTTAGTAAACCTATTAAGAGGGTACTGAAGCAAATTATATTTATAGTGAAGCACTTATATTTATATAAGTGAACTGGTGTTTTGTTTGTTTTGTTTTCTTTTAGTTACAAACAGAAATAATTGCAAAGTTGGGTTTTTTGTTGTTGTTTTGTTCTCTAAGTAATATGGCTGTAACTCACAAGTTCGTGTCAAACCCACATCTGGCCCTAGGAATCCCATTGAGTGTCACCTGTTCCACTTCTTCTGCAGCTGCTGCTTTAAGCAGCTGTCTCCAATCTTTGTCTTTTGTAGGCTTAGTCATCTATAGATAGGATAATCCCTGGAGTTTAAAATAACTGGTGCTCTTATAGAGGGAAGCATATACTCAATTCTTTACCTTTTAGTTTGCCTCTTGGAATATGGAATTTCTTGTGTGTTCTTAGGAATCTAGTACCTAACCTGAGGTACAGAAACATTTTTATGAAAAGTGATTGAGAATGTTAGGTTTATATTGTGCCTGTTTGTTGTTTTTAACTTTTTGTGTATTTGTGTGTGTCATGCATCAATGAGTACAAACACCCACTCATATATGTGGAGGTCAGAGGACAATTTGAGGGAGTTGTTTTGGGAAGGGAGCAGTTCTGGGGACTCAAACTCTGGTTGTCAGGCTTGGGGGTTAGCACCTTTATCTCAGGGATAGTCTCTTGAGATCATTTTTAAGAACCCTTGTCACTGTGGCTACCTAGAACATGCACGTTTTGCCCTTCTAATTTATCTAACTAAATTTTTTGAGATTTTCATTCTCTATTTGTAAGTGTAAAGATATATTTTGTATATGTATTCTTTTTTGTTTGAGTGATTGGGGTTTTTTGTTTGTTTGGTTTGGTTTTTTTGAGGCAGGGTTTCTCTGTATAGCCCTAGCTGGCCTAGAACTTACTCTGCAGGCTAGCCTCAAACTCAGAGATCCACCTGCCTCCGACTCCTGAGTGCTGGGATTAAAGGTGTGCACCACCACGCTCCGTGACTGTGGTTGGTTTGTGTTTTCCTGTTTTGTTTTATATTTTGAGACAGGCATTCGCAAAGCACAGGCTGGTGTAGAAAGCTGGCTTCCACCTTGTTTTATAGTGGAGGATAACCTTGAACTTCCCATAGTTAGTTAATTTTAGTTTCAATACTTTTGGAATTGAATCTTTTAGGAGAGCTCTTTCTTTAAAATTTAATGGTAGGAGGTGTGTGTGTGTGTTTATGTGCAATAAAAATGTTCTAAAATTGAATTGTGATTGATGGTTGTATACATCTGAATAAGTAAGAATTATTAAATTTTATGCCCTAAATATGTGTTTTATAGTGTGAGAATTCCATGTCAATAAAGTTAAGATTTAATGCTGTCCTAGAGGCGTTTGTTGATTGTTTTTCCTTATTTCCTCTTGTATAACTGAAATATTTGGGATGGTGCATGAAGTAATTAAAGAAAAATGTGCCATCGTTACCCATTTTTCTAACTGATAAAAGAGCATTACATAGATCTTAGATTTAGTTTTTCATTTCTTTATAGTGGTTAAAGAGTTCTGTAAGAAACAACAAATAATCTTAAAACATACAAGAAGGCATTATTAGAGTCTGATAGTTACACTTTTGAAATTTTGATACTTACTGTTAGGGTTCATGATCCTGACTTGTCCTCATGTAAAGCCAGATAAAACTCTTGGCAAATATCCGTTCTGTCTGCTCATAGGATGATTTCGAACAGATGACTTTTTCTAAGTCATTAAGTATATGTGTATTTGTTTCACAAGCTTGGTTTTTTTGTTTTGTTTATTTTGTTTTTTGTTTTTGTTTTTTTAAGATTGCCATAGTTTTATTGTATAAGTGCTGAGAAGTTTCTTTTTTACTAGCAGTTATTCAAGTTCAGTATAAAAAACAGATATGAAAAACAATATGCTTATTTCAACTTGGTTTTTAAAGTCCTAAGAAAGAAGAGGTAAAGTTTCAACAAAATAGAAAATCTCTGCTTAGTAGTCATGTTGTATAATTGTAAAATAATTATTGACTAGATCTGGTGGCACATATTTATACTTGGGAGCATAAGAAACTTTTTGTTAAACACTGTAGAATCTTGTTGGATAATAAATTCAAATCTTTTGATCTCCCTTGCCTTTTAAAACTTTACACAAATGTTTCAGATCCTCCCTCACAACCTAGTTAAGTTTTGGTTTACACAAAGGCTCCATTACAGTATTGGAATTTAAATGATTCAAGTGACCTTCTTATCCCCCTTTTCTTTATTTCCTTTGTGCCAATTCTCTCTCTCTCTCTCTCTCTAGTTTGTTTTTACTTCGTGTGCCCTGGTGTTTAGCCTCTTGTGTGTCTGTGTGAGGTTGTAGGCCCTTGTTGGACCCACGAGCCTAATTTCCAGAAGGGATGAAGAGAACTCAGGAGACCGGATCTCATCGCTGCAATATCACAAGAGGTGTATTTTAATCATCACACAATGGAGTCGGCCCTGCTGGGCAGCAGAGAGTGGCACTAGGAGACACAGGCCTTGGGTTCTTAAAGGACAAGGCGCGGGAATTTTCAGGAGTTGCAGCCCTGGCAATTCAGGATTTAAAATAATTGGTGGGTTCTGGGCACCCTTAGGTCCAGTCAGCCCTGTCGTAAATATCAAGGGAATATCTGATCTTCAAGTCAGTTTGGAATTTCCTGCCATATGAGATATAGCCGAGGTTAAAGGTGGGAGAGTGATTAACTCATCCTGCGTCTGTTCTGGGGAGTGGGGGCTGCAGGCTTTTGGTCAAAGGTCAGGAGCTATTCAGAAGAAGGACTGGGGCCATTTGGCCCAGTTTCCAAAGTTTATCTCACAGGTGCCGGCCAGTGATTTTTCTCCTAGTAGAGATCTCTGCTTGTTCTCTTCTTTATCTCTGCTCTCAATATGGCCAATGTCAGTAACTTTTACATTTCTCTGTTCTCTGAAGAAGCACTAAGAGGCTTTCATTAACATGGGCTCTGTGTAAATGAAAGCTCTGTGTTAATTTAAAGAGAGAATCTCTCAGCAAGGGGAGCAGGCTGCAGTCCTCACAGACATTTGCATATGTTCTGCGGCAATGTGCATAAAGCATGTGCTGAAAAACACTGAACTTTTTTCCAGAAATGTAGATGCTGCTCCTAATGTAGGGTTGCCAGATTTAGACCAAACAAAATTCAGTTTGAATTTCAAATAAGCAGTGAGTAATTTCTTTAGTATTGAGCTACATGCTCTGGAACATACCCCCCAGAGTATGGGTTTTTTGGGTTTTTCAAGATAGGATTTCTCCATGTAACCCTAGCTGGCCTGGAACTTTTCTTCTGTAGACCAGGCTGGCCTTGAAGAACTCTGCCTGCCTCTGCCTCCTGCGCACTGGGATTAAAGGTGTGCCCCATCTCCACACAGCTGCTTTTTCTCTTTATAAGAATCTGAGCCAGACACAGTGCTGCACTACTGTGATCCCAGCACGCAGGGAGGCAGAGGCAGGCTACAAAGCGAGTCCATGACAACCAAGGCTACACAGAAACCCTGTCTCAAAAAACATAAAAACAAAACAAAAAGATAAAAAAGATAGGCTAGTCCTTTGGGAGGGAATGAGAGAGGGGGCTACAGCTGGAATACAAAGTGAATAAACTGTAATTAATATAAAAAGTAAAATTTAATTTAAAAAAGTCTAAGGAACAGAAAGAAAGGGTAAAGTTTTTGTTAGGGGAGGGGATATGGAACTGCCTTACAAGGAAGAATAAAAAGACTTCAGCATAATAATCAAGTATATGGAATTCATTTGGATTCTGGTTTGAACAAAATACAATTTTGTAAAAAGATATTTTAGAGTCATCAAGATAGTTTATTGGGTAGAAACATCTGCTACAAAAGTCTGCCTACTTGATTTTGATCCTGGAGCCCAAGGTGGATGGAGAGAACTGACTTTCACACTTTGTCCTCTGACCTCCACATGCATACCATGGCATATGTCCCCACACTCACTCACATAATAAATACAAATTATAAAAGATATTTTAAAGTACATATTAAAAAATATTGGAGCTGGGCATGGTGTCTTATACCTTTATCCCCAGCACTCTGGAAGCCTAGGCAGGGGATCTCTTTAAGGCCTTTAAGACCAAGGTCTATCTACATAGTTTAGGGCACCAGGGAAACCCTGACTCAAACAAAAAGTTGATAAAAGTTTTTGTGGTAATTGGGGAAATAAGGCTATGTTGCACTCAGATCGCAAGACCCCAAAAGACCTCCAGGAGTCGAGTCTGTTGCAAAACACATGAGGATCTTTTAGTTACAAGCTCGAGCCTGGGTCTCAGCAACCTTCCTGGTGAAGAGAAGGAGTGAGGCCCTGCAGTCTAGGGGAACAAGGTTTTTAAAGGGCAAAATCACAAGCAGCACATTACATGCTTTGGCGGTACATGATTGGGTAAGGGGAATTGACTTTTGAGATGATTGGTTTACTTTAGGCGCCAAGATCATAAAGGGTTCTGGCTTGGCCATCTGGGCAGTTTCCTAGCAACTGTATCTCTAGGGAGCAGAAAAAGAATGCTGTAAAGCTAGTTCCTCCCTGCAGGTGGCTGGACATGTCTCTACCTGGCTGGCCTTTGTTCAGGCTTGTGCTCCAAACCTCAAACCAATCCCCCCCAAAACCAATTTTAAATTCTTTGGTCTCTCAGCTATAGACTGAGTATAAGAAAACCAAGAATCATTTAAAAATTTACTAACTGTAATAAATCATATATAATGATGGCATATAAATGTTTTCACTTAAAATAAATTTACAGATGAAATGGCATATCTGTAATTTACTTTGAAATATTTCAGAAAAGCCAGACGTGGTGGCACACACCTGTATTCCGAGCCTCAGGGAGGCAGAGGCCGGCCTCTGTAGTAGCCCTGGCTATCCTAGAACTCTCTTTGTAGACTAGGCTGATCTCAAACTCACAGATCTGCTTGCCTCTGCCTTCCAGAGTGCTGGGATTAAAGGCATGTGCCACCACATCTAGCTTGTACCTTTGTGATACTTAAAATTTTATAATTTTAAAATGCTGTAGATGTTCACTGTGCTGGCTTTATACCAAGCACCTCATAGGTACTGTGCAGAATCTATCACAAATACATTTGAATATGTTATATGATATATTAACATACCTGATTTCATGATGTGTTGAAATTTTAAGTGTAAAAAGTTAAGAGGCATGGGGAAAGCTGAGTGTTAGCACGCTTGCCTAGCATTAGTAAGGCTGTGTAAGGCTCTGGTTTGGTCTCTAACATTGCAGAAAACCCAAAAACAAAACAGAACCCAAGACCCATAGTTGTGAAATAATTTGACATATCACATCTTCTTATTGGATTCTTAGCAGAGCTGGGCCAGATGCTGGTTTTTGACCTGCTAATTTAGTAATCTGTATGAGTTAGTACTCTATGATTTACTTGCCAGTTATTTAAAGTGAAGATCTATCATATTTGGCATCTTAAAATAAAAATACTCTGTGCTTTTATGTTTTATATATTTTTATTACATTTTAATTTATTTTGTGTGTAGATATGTATGCTGCACATTGTATATGTGTAAGTCAGAGGTCGGAGATTGGTTCTCTCCTCTCACCGTTGAACCGTGTTGCAGTCTCTCCACCACATTTTTGAGGCAGACTGGTGCTCATCTAGGCTGGCTGGCCAGCAAGCTTTGAGGGTCCTCCTGTCTTTGTTCCCCAGGGATTACAGACATGTTCTGTCACATCTAGTTTTTTTTTTTTTTTTTTTGGTTGGTTGGTTGGTTTTGTTTTGTTTTTCAAGACAGGGTTTCTCTGTGTAGCCTTGGCTGTCCTGGAATTGTCTTGTAGACTAAGCTGGCCTCAAACTCACAGAGATCCGCCTGACTCTGCCACCCAGAGTGCTAGATTACAGGTGTGCACCATTGTGACCAGCCTAGTTTTTATATGGGTGCTGAAGACCCAAACTCAGGCCTTCAGACTTCTATACAGCAAGTGCTTTACCCACTGAGCCATCTCTCCAGTCCTGAAATTTGTTTGTTTGTTTGTTTGTTTTTAATTAATAATAGGCTCATGAAGGTAGAGCGATAGCTCTGTGATTAAAGAGCATTCATTGCTTTTGTGAAGTCTAAGGTTCAGTTCTCAGCATCCATGTGGTGGCTCACAACTCTCTGTAACTCCAGTTCCAGGGGTCCAATGACCTTTTTTTACCTCTGGGAGCATCACACAGACATATGATACACAGATATACATACAAGTAAAATAGTAATACACATAAAAATTTTAAATGGTCACATAGTTTCAAGATTAAACACAAGCACAACAGTGTTCTAAGTCTTGCTTGGGTGATGGAAACATCAGTGAAATTCAAATCACAAATAGGAAAAACAATAGCTACCAACATTTATTGCTATGTAATAGTCTACTTCCCTTGATTGCCCACTAGTACTGCCCATTGCCCTCCATACAAGAAACTACTCTCATTACTCATGCAACCTGCCAAGGGTGTCTTATGGCTGATAAGCAAAGGTATAGTTCTACTTTGGATCAACTAATTTTATCTTTAACAAATGATGCCTTCATGAACTATTCTGTACCCTACACCTAGCAAATATTGGAAAGCTTTCTTTTTCTTCAATAAATATTGGAGAGTTTAGTTAATTTTTGTAATTGCTTCATAGTTTTGTTCCACTTCAAAGACAACTGTAATTTATTTAACTAGTTCCCATTCCTTTGCTATTACCAATAGTAGTGATATAATAACTTTATACTTCTGTCATTTTGTGTTTGTACACCCTAGCTTTAGGGTGTTTCTAGAGTTAGAATTTCTGGGTAGTGAATTGGCCTCTAAAAATTTATTTTATATGTATGTATGCATCTGTGTGAGTGATACAGACAAATCATAATGGGAAAGACAGTAGCTGCCAACACTTATTGCTATGTAATAGTCTACTTCTGTGTACACATATTATGACATGTGTACGTATTTGTGTGTGTGCATATACCTGTGGTGAGCAGAGACCAGAAGACATCAGGTACCTTAAAACTAAAATTGCAGGCATTTGCAGGTAGCCAAGTTTGTTATGTGGGTGCCAGGATCTGAACTCCGCATCTTCAGAACCCAGAGCCTTGTTCACACTGAGCATGTGCTCTGCTGCTGATGTCCCTCCACAGCCTTTGCATTGTCTTTTGACAGAGGTAGATAATAAACTATCATCTGGGTAAAATTTTCAATGCATCTATTCCCCAAATGGAAGTTTGTTCTTTTGTTTTGTTTTGTGGCTCAGTGGTAGAGTTCAAATGTTTTCTTGTTTGAAGTTGCAGAACTCTGGTATTGTTTTGGTAGTTGAGGGGATGAACCTTTGTAAGATGGAATGCGATTACAGAGAAGCATGTTGAATTTGAAAACAAAGGAATGTAGGCTAGCTGTAGTGCCCAGAAAAGTGGGCTGGCTGCAGCTGTGTTAGAAGAATGTCCCTGGCTGCTTTAATCTGCATGTTCAAATTACAGCTTTTTAAAAATCATTATTAGATTTTTCTCTTCCCATGACATTATAGGTTATACAAGTGTTTCAAAATTAACTTTTTATTCTCATTTACTTATTAGGAATGCAGTGGAGGCTTATGATTATCATAGTTGAACTGAGAAGTGTTTAGTTTGGCCCCAAGGGAATTGATGTGCAAAATTCACAATCTTGTGCAGCCTGTGCATAAACTTTACTGTCTGTTCCCAAGGGTCAGCTGATCCAAGTAGAGAATGCAGCTGCTCAGAATTTGCTTAAACCAAAACACTGAAGGCATTCTATTCTTAAATGCTAGGTGATGAAGATAGGAGAAATACAGAAATAACAATAGCAATGGTAATAACTGCCAAGTTACTCAGCATGGAACACTGAATGAGCCATTATGCTGTTTGTTTGACTGTCACTCAGGCAGGCTTCAGACTTGCTCTGTAATCAAGAGTGTCCAGATCTTCTGATCTGCCAGCCTCTGTCTCCCAAGTGCTGGAATTATTATATGCCTAGAATTTTGCAGTGCTTAGGAGCAACCCTAGGCTTTATCCATGTTAGTCAAGCATGTTATATATATTTATAAACTGAGCTCCATCCCTCAACTCTTACAGGTATATCCTTATTCAATCTGAATCTCTCTCTCTCTCTCTCTCTCTCTCTCTCTCTCTCCCCCCCTCTCCTCTCTCTCCTCTCTCCCCTCTCTCCCCTCTCTCCCCTCTCTCCCCTCTCTCCCCAGTATCTTGAGGCAAGGTGTCATGCTGTAATCCAAGCTGACCTCAAGCTTTGTATGTAGCTTTGTGGGGCTGATCTCTAAGTCAGGGCAGTTCTCT
Organism: Pachyuromys duprasi; assembly: GCA_028658305.1. Lineage (NCBI taxonomy): Eukaryota > Metazoa > Chordata > Mammalia > Rodentia > Muridae > Pachyuromys > Pachyuromys duprasi. Next base: position 523,149 of record CM053762.1, on the reverse strand, counting down.
CGGCCTCCTGAGTGCTTGGATTACAGGTCTCCACTTCCAAAGGAGGTGCACGGACAATGATGTCAATGATGAATGTCTCCTCAGTTGTTCTCCTACTTCCTTACTTTTATTTTTTGAGACAACTTACTGAGCTTGGCACAGGATCTTTGAGTCTGGCTAGCCAGTGAGTTCCAGAGAGCCTTCTTTTTGCACCTCCTCAGGACTGACATCACAGTCCCACACATATAGCCTTGAACTTGTAGTGATTCCCCTTGCCTCAGTGTTGGGATTTCAGATGGCCAGTTTCTGTGGCATTCCTCATTCTCAGTTGAGAAAAGTGAGTTTCTGAAATATTAAGTGATTGTAACTTGTTATACATGTCCTTTATAGCATAGCGATGAACAAATATAATGCCCAGAACAGTGTTTGGTATGTATTAAATGCTCCCTGAATACAAGATGGTTTCTGAAGCACAAAATGCCATGTATTCCCTTGGAGGGCTCATCTCCTTCATGATAGAAAAATACAGTGTCCTTCTAGATAAAAAAAAAAAAAAAAAAAAAAAAAAAAAAGATGGTAATAAGGGGTTGGTAGTTTAGTTTTGCTACTGTGTAAGGTGTTTGGGAGTAAAACAATAGAAAAAAATCTAGGGATGAAAATGAGATTTTAGGGAAAAGCTCTTGAGTTGTCTTGAAAGGATGGGAGTAGCACACACATAATGACAGGTGATAAGAACAGCTAGCACTCTCATTCATTTCTGGTAGGAATGAAAATAGCTACTTTAGGAGGTAGTTTGGCATTTTCTTATAAAAACTAAGCATGCTTTACCATACAGTTTAGAAATTATGCACCTTGGTATTTACATAAAGGAGCTGAGAAGTGTCACATAAAAACTGCATAGATGTTTATTGAAGCTTTATTCATAATTGCCCAAACTGTAAGCATCCAAGATGTCCTTCATTAGGTAAATAAATAAATAAACTGGAGCACATTCACATGTGGAATGAGTTTTAGCAGTGAAGAAAAGAAAAAACAATCTAACAAGCCATAAAAAGACTTGGAGGAAATTTAAGTTATGAAATGAAAGAGCCAGTCTAAAAGTTAACATGCTGCATGCTTCCAACTCTATGACATTCTGGAGAAGGCACTGTACAGGCAATAAATAGATCATTGGGCCAGGTGTGATGCTATATGCCTCTGATCCCAGTGCCTGTGGAGGCAGGCAGATCCTCTGTGAGTTGGCAGCCAGTCTAGTCTACAATAGTGGGTTCCAGGACAGCCAGGGCCACACACTGAGACCCTGCCAGGCTCCCCATCTGCTCCAGACAGAGAGGTCATTAGTTTCTGTTGTATAGACAGGTAGAAAGGGTAAGTGGACAAAGCACAGGATTTTTAGGGCAATCAAACTATTTCATGTTTTACTCAAAGAATACATGAAGTGTTTATCCAAATTCACAAGTTCTGTAGTTCTAGATAAGAACTCTAATGTAAGCTGTAGACTTTGTAATAATCCTTTATCAGTGTAGGCTCATTAGTGGGGAAAAGAGTACATATGTGGGACTGGAGAGATGGCTCGGTGCTTCAGAGCACTGGCTGTTCTTCCAGAGGTCCTGAGTTCAATTCCCAGCACCCACATGGTGGCTCACAACCCTCTAAAATGAGATCTGGTGCCTTCTTCTGTTGTGCAGGTGTACATGCAGATAGAGCACTGTATACATAATAAATAAATCTTAAAAAAAAAAGTATGTGTGAGACAGGCTACCTTCTACTCAGCTTTTCTGTGAACCTAAAAGAATCCCAAATTTTGCAGTATAAAATCTTAACAAAAAAGGCAAAGTCTCAGAAATGAAATTGTAATCACTGTTACATAATGACAAATTTGGTGGCTCAAAACAACTGTCCTATTATCTGCTTTAAAGCCCTGTGAGTCAGTGATTTGGGCCGAGCTTAGTTAGAGTTTTGCTCTTACCTGTAGTCATTTCTGTGGCTGTGATCATCTAGTACAGTAGTTCTCAACCTGCAACCCCTTTGGAGATCAATGACCCTTTCACAGGGGTCACCTAAAACCATCAGAAAACACAGATATTTATATTACAATCTTACTTCATAACTGTAGCAAGATTACAGTTATGAAGTAGCAATGAAAGTAATTTTATGGTTGGGGTTACTACAACATGAGGAACTGTATGAAAGGGTCACAGCACTAGGAAGATTTGGAACCACTGGTCTAGAGGCACCACTCCGGTTGGATCATCTTAAGATGGCTTCTTTTGCATATCTGGGTTTTGGCCATCAAAGTAGTAGTGGTAGTGTGTGATATTCTGGCTGTTGGCTAGACTTCTTCACGTGGCAGAAGAAACATTCTAACGACACTAGAAGCTATGATGGTCCTCTAGACCTAGGCCTGGCATTCTATTTCACCATATTTTATTGCTCAAAAGAAGTTTGAAGGCCATTCTAGATGCAATGGGAGCAGAAATATACTCTGCCCTTGATGGAAGGACTGCCAAAGTTTTGTGGGCTTCTTTTGCAGAGGGGAAACCTGCCACTAATAGAAGATGTCAGGGTCAGTTTGGATGTGTTACTGAGACCCTTCGGTCTTTTGTGTTGCCTAAATAGTATTCTCCAAATTTATTCAAAGCTCCTTGGTTGTCCTTGTTATCCTGTTCTTAACACACATACACACACACAGTTTCTCTTAGAAAAGACAAAAGAAATAAAAATAAAAGCATTTTCCAATAATTGAGTTTTGAAAACTCTAAAGGGTCAAACCATTTTGAAAAAGAAAATATAAGGGTCTGGAGAGATGACCCAGTGGTTAAGAGAACTGGCTGCTCTTGCAGAAGACTTGGTTTCGATTCCTAGCACCCACATTGGCAGCTCACGACTCTAGTCTGTAACTTCAGTCTGAAAGGATGCATTGCCTTCTTCTAGCTTCTGCGCACCAGGCATACATGTGCTGCACAGACATACATGCAGACAAAACACTCATACACATAAAATAGATAAATAATAATTTAAAGTGTATATATATGTGTGTGTGTATATATATGTATATATATATATATATATACATATATATTAGAAAGCTGGGTGTGGTGGCTCATGTTTGTAGTCCTAGTGATTGGGAGGCCAGGGCAGTAAGATTACCAACAAGTTTGAGGCCAGCCTGGGCTGCAGAGTAAATTCCAGACCCGTCTAGGCTACACAGACTATAGAAAAGGCAGACGGCCAGGGAGACGGCTCAGTGATTAGCAAATGTACTATTTTTCCAGAGGACTCATGTTCAAGGTTTAGCACTCTAGCACCAGGGGACCCAACACCCTTTCTAGCCTCAGAGCACAATGCAGTTTGTAGACACACACACATTTAAAATATTGATGAAATACTTTAAAATTCAATTTAAAGTTAATTTTAATATTTTTAGGAACTTGAGTTTGATTAGCAGGAATAATGGAGAACTACTCCGAGTTCTGACTTATAATAGACAAAGATTCTGTGTTATTACCACATCACTTGTTAGTGTGTAATTAAATTCCTGGTGTTTGAAGTGTTTTAATGTGTAGTTTTAAATTTGTGACTGCAGTATTAATTTCATATGAAATTTATTTGATTGATAGTCTATTCGGGTAGACATGATCACCTTTTAAAATTATCTGAAATACTTAATGAGTTGATTCTGAATTGGTTTTTACTTTTGTCTTATTTACTAATATACAACAGATAAAAATGCAATTTTCTCTGAGCTGTATTAGTTTGTAATCCTTGTGGTTGCTATTTTATTTTGCTTTCTATTCTGAAAGTTCTTAGCTTTTGTTCATTAATCATAGGAAACAGGTGTGCAGCATGCCTTGACATTAAGTTGAACATCTAAATTTAGTCCTGCTACAGTCAGTGATTGGGAAAAAAGTTTCAGCAGTGTATTACATGTGTTAAACAGACACTGCAAAGTTAGAAGGAACTCCGAAGCAATAAGTAAGTGGTTTCTGTTCTGTCTGTATGTCTGTTAAGTATATATTTACTTAAGTATATACTTTGGAAATCTTTTCATTAAACAGATAAACAAATTACAACTATTAAGTTACAACTGTTAAGTCATATGTTATATATACAACAGCTTTGCTTTTGAACTATGCTGTTTAATCATTTCAGAAGATGATTGCGGTGATTAACACTTATCTGCATATTTGTTTTAATTTATAAAGGAATATAATGTTTATCCTATGTGAATAGCTTCTCCTTCTCTTTTTCTTCAGAGGTCATATAAAGCTAGTCAGGAAAATGGCATCCTGGTTGTATGAGTGTCTTTGTGAAGCTGAGCTTGCACAGTATTATCCTCATTTTACTGCACTTGGCCTTCAGAAAATTGATGAATTAGCCAAGGTTACAATGAAGGACTACTCCAGATTGGGAGTCCATGACATGAACGACCGCAAACGTCTTTTCCAACTTATCAAAATCATTAAGATTATGCAGGAGGAAGATAAAGCTGTCAGTAGCCCAGAGCATCCTCTTCAGGGAAGCAGCCTGTATATTAAGCCTCGGGAATTCAGATCGGGCCCCCGAAGACAACTGCATTTTGATTCTCCTGTTGACGGCAAAGACAGAATGGCCAGCAATGAAATGTACAGTTTATCAGACTTGTCTGTAGATGAGCAGAAGTCCACTTACCTGAAAGTGCTGGGACACGCGCTACCAGATGACTCTCAGTGCCAGCAAAAAGCGAGACCCTCTAGTGCTTCTGCTGCCAATGCCTGTGTGCAGACAGAAGCTAGCTGTGCTCTCTCTTCATCAGCGTACTTCTCTCCAAAACTAGGAAATTGTGATATTCCCGTTATCCAAAGAGTCTTACCGGTTTCAGGGTATAACTATGGAATCCCTCATTCCTCTACCAGGTAATTATTTTTACCTTTTTGGGAGAGGTGGGGGAAGACATCTCCCCTTCATGACTAGAGGAGTCCAAATACTCTTCTTAGTAAATGACCACAACATATGAGTGATGGTTCACAAGTTTTGCGTTAATGATCACAGTAAGTGCATAGAAGCAGATTAATGAGGAACCGGAACTTTGCAGATGGCAAAAAGCTGATGTACATCAAACAGACAGCTGCTGCTTATCAGGGTCATCTGCTGTTCTCTAGCAGACCTATTACTATTACTTATGGTACACCTAGTATATTCATGAAAGCAAAGTAGTTAACCTGCCTTCTACAATGGGGGAAAAAAATCACTCACTTCATGGGATTTTTTTTAAAGGACTTCAAACTCATACTAGCCAGATGACCTGTATCCTATGTGAGGCCAGAGAGCAAGTAGTCAACTGGGTAGTTCCTTGAGCGCTTGGTCATGTGTACACATTGAGACAGGATCCTGATTTTGACTGCACTTTTCTTTTTTAAATCTAGCCCTAGAAAAACATACAATTTTTGGTGATTACAAAGAGTAACAGCTTTCAATGGCAATTAGATGTTTTGAGTCAGAATAACAGTAAGCTATTTTCACCCAGTTCTTCAAGATAGAATTTTAAATGAGATCCCCAAAAGGTGAAATACTGAGTAATCCCCAGTGCTAAGAATGATATAATAGAAAATATGTTCTTTTAAAATATATTACTTGTTTTGTTAGTAATATATATGAAAGTAATATGTATGAGTTATGGGAAAATAAAATTCACTCTTTCGTTTGTTTGTTTTTTAAGATAGGGTTCCTCTGTATAACAGACCTTTTGCCTTTTGAACTTAAAAATCAAACCGGCCTTTGTCCATGTGATTCATCCTAGAATCCCTACACAACTCTAAAAATGACTAGATGGGCACAGTGCACGTATAATCCTAGCACTGTGGGTTCTCAAGCCACACTGAGACTTTGTCTGAAAGCCTAACAAATAAACATAAAAAGGACTAACCAATTTTGTCCTCATTGATTAGCTTACTATGATTAGGTTATCAATGCCAAACATCTAAAGATTTTGACACCAAAGCCTTATTAAAATAGTGGATTAGAGTAAAACATAAAACAACAACAAAAAAGATTTTATACAGGAACAGATAAGAATATAAACCAAAAAGTAAACTAGGTTCCAAAATAATGGGTTAAAATATTCTCTTTTGTCTTGTGAAAACTTACGCACATATGCAGAAGAAGAGAACAGGGCACCCCGTGTGCCCATCAGCAAGAGAACAGTGCACCCCGTGTGCCCATCAGCAAGCTCATTCTCAAGTGATACAGCTCGTATCGGAATTGAAGCAGTAAGTAGGGCTGTAAAATGACTTCAAGTCATGCACTATGAATATTGGGAATTTTTTTGGTTTGTTGCAAAAACTAATTTGAACCCTGGCAAAAAAAATAATTTTCCAGCCAGTTGGTGGGCTCAGAAAAATCAGAATTTATTTGAATAATTATATCACTATATACTTTTGTGTTAAAGTTTTGTAAAACCTATTATTAAACTTTTTGTAAAGAGCCAGGTGCATGCCTGTAATCCCAGCACTCTGGGAGGTAGAGGGAGGCAGATCTCTGTGAGTTCAGGACAGCCAGGGCAACACAGAGAAACCCTGTCTAAAAAAACAAAACAAACAAACAAAAAAAGTTTTGTAAGGGACTGTCAAATAAATTTTAAAGTTGTATGGGAGGGAACAATTTATTGCGAATGTATTCTTTCACATAGGCCAAAACTATTAATCCTATAAAAAAACAAAAAGTCCTGCTTTCAAAAATCTTATTTTCAGAAGGAAAATGGATTTTTTTTTTAACAACCTAGTTTTAGAGAAGTTTCTATGTAAGTGCTTGGTTCATACCACATGAGACTGAGCAAATAAACCTTGTGAATTTTGTGTCCCTAAGTCAGATGCTGGGTGTTGAATAGTGAAAGAGTGCATTGAATAGAAGATGGAGTCAGCAGTGGACAGGAACGTTTATAAAGGTCTTCAGAGAAGAGAAAAATGGCTATATTCTAACAAATGAATAAATTCATACCAGGGTGGAGCAAAAAAGAAGTAAGCGGGGCTGTGGATAACTCAGTTGATAAAAGGCTGGCCATGCAAGCCTAAGGGCGAGTTCGTTCCCCAGCACACATGTAAGAAGCCTGTGTGGTGGTACGTGCAGATAGGTGGGTCCCTGATGCTTGCCCTAGATCCCAGTGAAAAATTCTGTCTCAGAAAACAAGATCTTGAGGAGAAACCACACCTAAGGTTGTCTCCTGGCCTCCACACACGTGCATGCACACACAGGGTAGAAGGAAAGAAAGAAAAAGGATCAGGACTCCAGGAGGGGTTGAGTATATCTATGAGGAATAGGAGGTAAAGTACATTGAGACCCACCACCTAATTTGAGACACTTAGTAAACCAATAGGATTAAAAGGGGGGGGGGGAGAATAGGGTTTGGGGATGTCCTTCAATTGGTACAGTGCTTACTTAGCATGTGCTAAACCTTGGATTTACTTCCCAGCATCAGGTAACTTGGTCTGGTGGCATATGTCTGTGACCCAGCCTGTTTTACAAGAGACTGCATCTCAAAACACGTACACATACCAAGCAAAACTTTAGATTAATGGTCAAGAAAAATGTTAAGAGTCCAAGAATTAGAGTGAAAGGGAACAAGAGATACAGATTTGGGTTTTGGAAAGGCCTTGGAGTCTTAGTAACAGAATATGGATAGATCTTGATGAATAACCAAGTAGATTTTGGGGAGCACAAAAAGCACCAGGAAACCACATTTAGAATCCAAACACACAAGTCTTTGAACTAGAATAACTGAGAGTTTAGTTACTAGCTTCCTCTTCTTCCTCCTCCTCCTTGGTCAGAGATGGAAACCAGAGGTTTGCCAGTAAAAAAATTTTCATTGCTGAGATTTAATGTGGCATTGTTTAAGTGAACTTGGCATACAGGCATCATGGGCCTGTAATCCCAGCACTTGGTAGGCTAGGGTAGAAAGTTAGGGCCAGCATGGGCAGCAAGTTCTAGATCAGTTTGAGCTACAAAGTCTCAAAAACAAAAAAATAAAAAAACATTATATTAAACATACTCAACAGGTACTGACTTTGACCATTTAAGTAATTGAATCCTTTAATTAAAAATTAAGGTATTTGTAAATATTTATCAGACAGATCACCTCAGAGAATCCTTGGACTGAAATGGAGAAAATCAGAGTTTGTGTTCGAAAACGGCCTTTAGGTATAAGGGAAGTACACCGTGGAGAAGTCAATGTCATTACTGTAGAAGATAAAGAAACTCTCCTTGTACATGAGAAAAAAGAAGCTGTTGACCTCACACAATATATTCTTCAGGTAGGGTCTTTCACGTACTGTGTTACAACGTAATATTATCAAGTATGTCAGTTTCTGCTTTCTGTTTAATGGGTTCTTCTAAAATCCAGCTTCTGGTTCAGGTATTGATTTCTTTAATGTGTATGTGTCTGTTAGTTTAGAGTTAGCATCTCACCCCCAACTAGAACTCCAGAGATCCAGCTACCTCTGCTTCCTGAATGCTGGGACTAATGGCATGTGCCACTGTGCCCAGCTTTTCATTTTTATCTTAAGTTATTGATACCTTGGGCCTTGATTCTTTTTTTAAAAAATGTAGTGTGATTATGATATACATAGTTGTAAAACCATGATTTCTGCATTATGCAATGAAGCTCTACCATATATTCACTTAGCATGGTTATGTGAATCTAATTATACATATTTAGCAAAATCCAGGGTACAGATAAGAATTTAAATAAGTACTTATTGATGACCAATTGCAGCAAGTGATGGTTGCATACTTGGTCTCCTTTTTTACCTGCATTGTGCAGTGTGAACTTTTTGGTTTCTTTTTGTTGTTGTTTTCAAGGCAGGGTTTTCTCTGTGTAGCCTTGGATGTCTTTGAACTCACTCTGTAGAACAGGCAGGCCTTGGTCTTAGAGATCCTCCTGCCTTTGCCTCCTTAATGTTGGGATTAAAGGTGTGCACCACCTCTGTCCAGTTGCTCTTATGTTTCTTCCTGTTTGTTTTTGAGTCAGGATAGCACTGTATAGCTCTGGCTGGCCTGGAACTTACTGTTGTAGCCCAGGCTGGCCTTAACTCACATAGATCTGCCTGCCTTTTCCTCCCTGAAGCTGGAATTAAAAGTGTGTGCCAACCAAGCTCTTATTTGTTTTTTAAACAAAATCTCACGATGTAGAGCTGGATGTCCATGAATTTGCTAGGCACACCATGCTGGATTGAATTTGCACTGTCTGCTTGCCTCTGTCTCCTGAGTACTGGGATTCCAGGCACATGTTTTCTGGGCTCAGCAGGCAATGTCAGCTTTTCATTTTGCTGACTGTGAGTTTTGTTGAGGCAGGGTATGAATCTGTAGTCCAGGCTGGCCTAAATCTTGCTGTATAGCCCTAGCTGGCCTTGAATTCATGACTTTTCTGATTGAGCATTCCGAGTGCTGTTACAGGTTTATACCGCTATATCCAGCTCTTCAGTATGAGTCTTGTATTTAATTATGGATAATATATTTTTATGTCATTAGAGATATGTTTTACATTTAACATGTAAGGTCTTAATAAAATACTGCTCAGGCACATGAAAAATTTCAGTCTTTGAAAAAAGTTTGGTGTTGAAAAGAACTTATTCTAAGCTACCAAAGTACCCATGCGCGAGTTCTCATAGAGAAGCAACAAATCCCACAAATGAGAGAAAGTCATATAATCCATAGTATGTTACGGTTTTGGAATCTTCGGGGCTAAGGAAGTGGTCCACAAGTATAAGGAGCTGAGTTCAGACCCTATCACCCACATAAGAAGCTGGGTATTATGGCTTTAACCCCAGCACTGGGAGGTGGAGACCAGAAGCAGACTTTCTGCACAGTCTAGCCAATTGCTGAGCCTCATGTTTAGTGAAAGATTCTGTTTCAAAATATGAGATTCAGAGTGATAGAGAAAGACACCCAACATCAGTCTCAGGCCTTCACATGTGCACACATAGGTATATGCATGTGTCCATACAGGCAAAGATTTTGGAACTCAGAGTTTGTTACTCTGAATCTGCCTCCTTAAAAGAGTCTGCCTTCATAAATATTCATATAGAACATTCAGTCTTGCTCTTGTTCTCTTGCAAAGCCCAGTGACTGGTAACAAGAAAAATGTGGTGATTAATGGGCTATGCTAGCAATTCACCTTAGTCAGCTGCAATATTATTCAGTTGCAGTAAATCCTTTCACACTGAAGTCAGATTGTTGAAACTCACCCCTTCTTTCAGACTTGCATTGTTCTTCCAAAAATTGAGTTTCACAGTGGCATTTAGAGTAATCCAATAGTCTTTCTATGGGCAATAAATTACTAGGGCACTGTATAGCCAACCCAGTCATTTTAACAGCTTCATCGATTGTTGATCAATGCACAATCTATTAGGTTTTAGTGGGAGATACTTACTTTGAAGATAGTCTAAATGACCAATTAATTAGTTGTAAGGCTAGTTAGTTTCATGGCTACTATAGTCATAGTGATAGCTCTGTCCAATCACTATCTACCCAAGCCTTCCTTAATGATGCTTCAATCACAGTGATTCCCTCCAGTAGGCATCATAGATCTTTTGTATTTTTCCATTACCCTGAAACACAATAACCTTACTCCTCTGTCATTGCCAGTGATCAATATTTATTGAATATCCATAAATTCCTCCGAATTGTCTCTGCTGTTGAACTTTGGACCTCTGCTCTCATAGGTCAGAGTCCTTACCTGTCAATGCTATGATATAAAAATATTGGAAAGACTTACCTTCTCTCTTTCCCTTCTTAAAGAGAAGTCTGTATCGAACTTGATGCTAAATGAAAGTGATCCTAGTTCTCTAGGTTTTATTTGAAACTTGCTCAGGGAGTAAAACAGAATATTTGTATATGTAGTTAAATATCCAATCCAAATTAAGAATGTCCACTTATCCATTAAAAATTTTATATAAGCACAATAACTGAAAAAACTAATAATTTTCCTTTCTAAATTATTTCTTTTTGTTCTATTTTCTTTCTTTTGTCTTTTGTTTTGTTTTACTTTTACACTCCACCCTCCACGAAATTCTGGAAATTCAGTTCAGAGCCTCGTTTATGTATGTATTTATTGAGATAATGTATCACTACCTAGTCTGCTGGCTTGGAATTTCCTCTGAAGCCAAAGCTATATACTTGTGATCCTCTTGCCCTAGCAACTCAAGTTCTGACATTACAGGCACATTCTACCATGCTTAGCTGGTTCTTTTAAATTTCTCCAGGGCTCTAGAGTTGGCTCAGTGATCAGGATCACTCAGTGCTCTTCTGGTGGATTTGTGTTCTGTCCCAGCAGCTGTGTTAGGTACTTCACAACTGTCATAAGTCCAGTTCCAGGGGATCCAACACTCTCTTCTGGCTTCCTTGAGCACCATGGAATACAGACCTTTATTTTTGTTTCATTTTGGTTTTAGTGTTTGTTTGTTTGTTTGTTAGTACAGGATCTCATTATATAGCCCTGGCTGGCTTGGAACTTACAAGATCCACCTGCCTCTACCTCCCAAGTGCTGGGATTAAAGATATGTCTGACAGGGCTGTAGTTTTAACTTCATGAGACAAAAAGGAACACATGCTCTTCTCCAGAAAAACACTTCTTGTAGTTCATTGGTTGGGTTTTTTGGGCAAGTAGCATGACAAGATCTCACCTTGTAGCCTTGGCTGGACTAGAACTCACTGTGTAGAGCAAACTGGCCTCCCACTCACAGAGACCTGCTTGCATCTCCCCTCCAAGTGCTGGAATTAAAAATCATGTGCCACCATGCCTGGCCCTGGTTAGTTGGTTTTTAAGACAGAGCCTCATTGTGTATCCAGTGCTGAATTTTTAAACTTGTGATTCTCCTGCCACAGTGTCTCCAGTGTTGGAATTGTGTATGTGTGCTTAGTTCCAGTTATTTAAATGGAAAAAAATTGTACTGTATAGTTCAAAAAGTTAACAGGGACTAATTCTCTCTGAGTACAAAGATTCAAGAGAGTTTGATTTTCTTTCTGTTTTCCACATTTCAATATTATCAATAATTTGTGCTCTTTTTAGAGACAGGCTCTCTACATAGCCATGGCAGTCCTAGAATTCACTATGTAGACCAGGCTGGTCTTAAACAAAGGGATCCACCTGGACCTAGGTCCCCTACTTATAAGTAGCCAATGGACATCTTAGGCCTCATATGGACCCACTAGTTAGGGGAGTCCATACCTCTGCCATGGACTATGTTGCCTGCTTTTTGATCACTTCCCCCGATTGGATTGCCCTACCAGGCCTTAGGGGAGGAAGATGAACTCAGTCCTCACGTGAATAGGATGAGCTGGGGTGTCTGGGTAGGGAAGCTCCCAGCGACTGGGGAGGGGAAATGTGGGAGGGAAGAAGGGAGGGAGGGACTGGGAGGAGAGGAGGGAGGGGCCTTGACCGAGATGTAAATCGAATTTAAAAAAAAAAGATCTCCATCTGCCTCTGCCTCCCCAGTGCTGGAATTAAAGGCATATTCCACCATTCCCAGATAATTTGTGTCATATTATATTGATATTTAATGTACAAAGATAGGGTACGTGTTGAATAGGTATAGTTTGATCACTTCCTTTGGTCTCACATTTAACTGTAAAAGGAGGGGAATTAATGGATCAAGAAAATATATTAATGTAGTAACTCTGACTCAGAAAGACAAGTAATAGAACATATTCTCTCTCTAAATTTAGTGTGTGTGCTGCTGAAGTGAGTGCTGCATCTTATCTCTTATATGCACATCTTAGTTTTTTTTTAAGATTTATTTATTTATTTACTTACTTATTTATTTTGTATGCAGTGTTCTGCCTGCATGTGGGTCTGCAGGGCATCAGATCCCATTACAAATGGCTATGAGCCATCATATGGTTGCTGGGAATTGAATTCAGGACCTTTGGAAGAGAAGCCAGTGCTCTTACCCTCTAAGCCCTCTCTCCAGCACAGCTTTCAAATTTTATACATGTATAGCTACACATGGAGGTAGCTAGAACTAAAAGGGGCCCATGAGTTGGGGAAAAGAGGTTTTTAAGGAAAGGGGAGAAGGCATGAAAGCAAAAAGGTGCCTAGTAGAGAGACGGGAAAAGAAAAAGGGAAGAGAATACAGAAAATGATATGGTTGTGACTTTTCCTTCTCCTAGCAAAATTTTATTCACAATGAGTTGTTTGTTCCTCTGCTGGGTAACAAACTGTTTTCACTTGGAAGCAAATTCAGGTTTCTACTCCCACATAGGAGTTTGTTCTGCTCTGAATTTAAGTCCTTCACAATCTTTGGATATTTAAATTCAAATATAACTTTTCAATTAAGAAAAAAACTATGTTGAAAAATGTCATAATACAACTATTATTTTCTATACCGATTAAAAAATATCAGACACACAAATTAACAAACAAGGAACTGGAGAGATGGCTTGTTGGTTAAGAACATTAGCTGTTCTTACAAAGGACCTACAAAGAAGCTCACAGCTGTCGGTGACTCCAATTCTAGAAGATCCAATGCAGGGCTGGAGAGATGGCTCAGAGGTTAAGAGCTCTGGCTATTCATCCAAAGGTCCTGAGTTCAATTCCCAGGAACCACATGGTGGCTCACAATCATGTAGAAACACAATCTTGTACCCTCTTCCGGCATGCAGGCATACATGCAGGCAGAATAATGTGTAAATAATAAATAAATTTTAAAAAGATCCAGTGCCCTCACACCAATGCACATGCAATAAAAAAAAAAAAGTAACAAAAATGGAAGTGGAAGCCAGGGATATGAATAGTGAGTAAGCATGCTTGCCGTTGCAAGCCTAAGGGCCTGAGTGGAAAGCAGGGCATGACTGTGCATAACCCTTCACTGGGTTGGTAGCCGCAAGTCCAGGCAGCTCATTGCTCAGCCAATGAGTTCTTATTAGTTCAATTAGTTCAGTGTAAATTCTTCTCAAGCCAAGAAGGTTAAGATAATGTCCTCCTCTGGCCTCTGTATCCACACTTACATGTCTACAATTCCTCCTCACCCCCCACCCCATGCACACACACATATTTATGGTGGTCTTGAACTGGTTGTATAGCCAGTGTGACCCTAAACTGATCCTGTTTCCACCTTCCAATTGCTGGGATTGTAGGCACATGCAGCAACTCCTGCTTTTACTGGGTGCTAGGAACTGAACTCTAGAGTTTTGTGCATGTTAAGCAAGCATTCTCCCATCTAATTCAAAGCCAGCCCTGATCTTTTTATCATTCTGCAGGTTCATTCTCAACTTTCTAAAGTTCAGTGACTTTGTAAATGCTAAACTCAGCTGTGTGGTCTCAGTTTCTTCTCAGATGACCTAACTTCCATTTTATTGTAATATCATAGTACATAAAAGATAATTGAACCTGGGACAGAATGAGCGAAATTAAATTTGCCAAAGTCCAGTTTTCTGGATCTGGATCTGGTTATACAATTATCTTTAATAGATATTTAGAGCAGCTTCTTCAAAATGTGGCAGAAGATAGGCCTTTAATCTATCCATTGTGTATTAACTGGCATTCTGCTATAGTCAGCTTAAAATTACTAAGCTTTCCTCTTTTTTTTTGTTTTTGTTTTGTTGTTGTTGTTTTCAAGACAGGCCTTTTCTGTGTAGATATGGCTGTCCTGGACTCATTTGTAGACCAGGCTGGCCTGGAACTCACAGAGATCTGCCTTCCTCCAGAGTGCTGGGATCACAGGCATGGCACCACCAAGCTTTCTTACTCAGGTTTAGTTAGTTATGTTACTATAATGGTAAACCTCTAAATTATGCAAAAATTATAGCTATTGAATTATTGCTTTGCAGACCCAGTATAATAAAGTCTCCCACCTCTTTTTCCAGATTACCTGGATTATTTTAACTTGTAGCCCTTTTTGTCATATCCAGTCATTTGCCATTTTTCATCCACTGTCATCACCTAATTTGACTCTTCTTACTTCCCCAGTAAATGACTGGAGTCCACTCACAATCTAGTCACATTGTAAACTCAGATCTTCTAGTGAGATAACTTAGATTATACTCCATTGCAAAACTCTTTACTTTATCCTCATTGTTTCTGCTAATTCCTTTAAGGTTGATGTCCCAAGACTTATACCACATAGTCCTAACTCACTTTTCTAGCATTGTATCATTCTTCCACTTAACCAGAGTTCTATATTTCAATCATACTGTATGTTTGGTGTTTCCTATGTGTAAACAATTGATTCCTTGTGTTTTCTTTCTTTGACCTTTTACTTATACTTTCATTGACTTTCTCTTCCTCCATCCTTCCATCTCCACCTTTTACAACACCACAGCCGTTCTGTCTTTTTCATATCTTTCCCAATCAGAATAAATGTTTTTCCATTGAATTATATCCTCCCTTCTCTACTGTGCAAGACTTTACTGGAAAGAACTTGAGGAGCAGGTTATACAGAAACTCTACTTTCTACTCAGTTTTTCTAAAACTGCTCAAAAACTCATTGTTAAAATAAAAATAGGACTTGGAATCAGCTGCATTGGTAAAGTGCTTGCGTGACAGACATGAAGCCCTGGGTTTAATCCATGGCACCACATAAACCAGGCAGGTGGTATACATTTATATAATTCTAGCACAAATAAT
Organism: Pachyuromys duprasi; assembly: GCA_028658305.1. Classification (NCBI taxonomy): domain Eukaryota; kingdom Metazoa; phylum Chordata; class Mammalia; order Rodentia; family Muridae; genus Pachyuromys; species Pachyuromys duprasi. The sequence goes on along the minus strand of CM053762.1, from coordinate 507,575 downwards.
TCTAACAATAATCAAGCAGATCCATTATTTAAAACAAAATTGTGACTTTCCCTATAGTTAGGTACTTAACTGAAGGTAGGACACAGCACGGCTGTCAGGGTGCCTTTATTCCAGCTAGACTTCCTCTTACCGTTCCCAGGACCTAGGAGTTGGGCAAGTTAATGTCTTTATCTTCGGGCTCCTTCAAGCTCCTTTTACAGTATACATCTATCAGCAACAGTAAATTTTTGTGGAACTACAATTTAAGCTATGTAAACTACAAAATGAAAGTTGATCTCTAGAACTCACACAAATTTTCATATATATATGAAAAATATATATATATATATATTGGGTTTCCCAGATCTATAAGATAATCCTCTCTCAGACCCAAGAGGATTGGCTTACTCTTATTAATTTACTCCCTTAAGGGAACAAAAGGGGCTGGAGAGGTGGCTCAGCGGTTAAGAGTACTGTCTGCTCTTCCAAAGGTCCTGAGTTCAATTCCCACCAACAACATGGTGGCTTACAACCCTATCTAGAATGATACCTTGTGCCCTCTTCTGGTGTACAGGATGCAGGCAAAACACTGTGTGTGTTTATATATATATATATATATATGTATGTATGTATTTGTTTTCTATATATATATAATCTTTTTTTTAAGAACATGTAAGGACAGGTGTAAAGCAGGCAAAGACTGTCATTTAACAGTTACTGGTTATCCATTTTTCTGAGTGTCAGTCAGTTACTATTGCTTACAGATGTGTTTAGAAATGGTGGTGAAAATGCGAGTGGATTTCTATAAAAACCAAGTTTCTTTTTCAGCATGTTTTTTATTTTGATGAAGTCTTTGGTGAGGCATGCAGCAATCAAGATGTATACATGAAGACTGCTCACCCACTCATTCAGCATATTTTCAATGGGTGAGACAGAATGATTGCTTCTCTTACTTTTAGTTTTCTATTCTCCATGAGCTGTGTTCCTTTATTAGTACATGAGTGCTTTTCCAGTTCTTTTGAATTAAATATGAATTTATGTTGTAACCTGATGAACATAATTAAACTCCTGGATTCATAGGATTTACCAAACATTGAGAAATTTACAACAAAATTTCCTTTTACACTGGAGAAACTGGTTCTGCTTCCTGGAAAGGTAAGAGCTCTCAGTAGTTTAGTTTTGTCAGTGTCTTCAGAATAAAAGGTGTAAGTGGTTGTATTTAGCTTGAACTTTGGCATCTCAAAGCACTTGGGGAGGGTGAGGTGAGGAAGTAGACACAAGCTCAAGGTCAGTCTACATGATGAGCTCCAAGAGGGCCAGCCTGGATTACAGTGAGAGCTATCACAAAACAACAAAAGCAAAGCACAGAATGTGAAAGGAAAGAAGAGGCAAAGACTCTAGGATACATCTAAGCATGTTATGTGGGACAGACTTGGTAGTGTTTGTTCTCTGTGTGTACAATGCTGGGAAAGCGAACTCATTGCCTCCTTTGTGTAAGGCTAGCACTCGATCAACTGAGCTATAGCTCTAGATCAAGTGGTCTTCCAAGTTCTCTTATTTCCTTATACTCAACAGTTGTCTCATGTAGTATTGTCAGTTCTGTAAAGTAATTCCTTTAAGAAAACACATCGTAAGGGGCTGGAATCAAGGTGTAAACTGATTAAATTTTTAAAAATTATAAAAAGGAAAACAGATCTTGTTTTGAGGATGATTTTACTTTGTGTGTTCATACTATAAAGCCTTCCTCTCCTTAAAGAATTATAAGCTAAATTTATTCAAAAATTCTTTTTCTTCCTGATATGTCATTTAAATATTTGTATGAAAATTATCATTTCTTTATATATTTATAAATAATTCTATTTATTCTTCTCCTAGAGGCAATGCCACTTGCTTTGCATATGGACAGACAGGTGCTGGGAAAACCTATACCATGATAGGAACTCACCAAAACCCAGGATTGTATGCTCTGGCTGCCAGAGATATCTTTAGGCAGCTCAGAGTGTCCCAGTCAAGAAGAAACCTGCTTGTGTGGATCAGCTTCTACGAAATCTACTGTGGACAACTGTATGACCTCCTGAATAGAAGAAAACGGTACTAGATATGAGCGAGAAGTTGTTGGTCTGTACGTTATTGTTTGAGCCAGCACTCTACAAAATCACTTTGATCACATAACTTTCATGTGAAATGACAGTCTCTTGCATGGAATATTCTTTCTTCCCTTCCTTCCTTTTTCTCTTTTGAGACTGTTTGACTCTCTGGTCCTCTCTGGTATAGAACTTGCTGTTTCGCCCGGGCAGCCTTGAACTTGTGATCATCCTATCTCAGCTTCCCACGTGATGGAATTAAAAACTTTTGCCACTGTGCCTAGCTTGGATACTTATTTTTTTTAACTTAATTCAGCTAGAGAAAATTGTAAATTAGCCATTAATATCTTTTCAGTGCTGGGATTGAACCTAGAGCCTTATTATACATGCTTTGCAGGCATTCTGCCACTGGACTGTATTTTCAGCTCCCGCTAATCCTTTTTTATTTTTATTTTTTTCTGAAGAACATAATATCTATCAAGACTTCCTCCCCTTTTATTCCTGTGAAAAAAATAAAGTCAAAAAACTAACATTTAGGTCTAGAGAGATGGCTCAGAGGTTAAGAGCACTGTCTTTTCTTCCAAAGGTCCTGAGTTCAGTTCCCAGCAACCATATGGTGGCTCATAACCATCTGTAATGAGATCTGGTACCCTTTTCTGGCCTGTAGACACACTGCAAAATACTGTATGTATAATGAATAAATCTTTTTTTAAAAGGCTTTAAAAAGTCAACATTTAAATATTTAATATTTAAATATTTTCCCTTTAAATAATTTCAGTATAAACTTAATGACAGTTTTCTGAAATAGACAGAAGTCTTTTGTTCACATTCAACTTTTTTAAAATATTCATTTATTTTTTTTGCATGTGGGTGTTTTACCTGCATGTATGTCTGTGTACTAGATGCATGCTTGGTGCCTATGAAGGCCAGAAGAGGGCATCAGAATCCCTGGAACTAGAGTTACAGACAGTGGTGAGCTATCGTGTGAGTGCTAGAAATTGAACCTGAATCCACTAGAAGAGCAGCCAGTGCTCCTAAATTACATTTTAATTCCTTTATTTTGTGAGCATTTTTGTATGTATGTGTATGTTCCATGATAGGTATGTGGAGGTCAGACAACAACTTGTGGGAATCATTTCTCTACTGTGGGCCTAAGGCAGTGGTTCTCAGCCTTCCTAATGCTGTGACCCTCGTTCGTCATGTTAGGGTGACCCTCCCAACCATAAGATTGTTTTTGTTATTACTTCGTGACTGTAATTTTGCTGCTGTTATGAACTGTAATGTATATATCTGTGTTTTCTAATGGTCTCAGCTGTGGAAGAGTGATTCGACATACATCTCCCAAAAGGGTCACAATTCACAAGCTGAGAACCAGTGGTGTAAGGGATGGAATTCAGATTGTCAGGCTTGGCGGCATAAGCCATTTCATCTACCCACCCTCGACTTTTTACTGTTGTCAGGCTTCAGCTTATTTTACTTAGAACATACAAGTAATGTAGAAGTGTGTCAGTATGACTTTGACATACGTTTTTGAAATAAAGCTCTGTGAATGTAGGAACAAGGAGCTTAAACAGAATATTTGGCAACAAAGTTGTGAAGGAGCTGGAGAACAGAAAGGCGGGAGGGAGGTAAAGGCCTGTCACAATAGAACACACTAAACCTTAAACATGTGTTCCGCTCATGTGCTGGGGACTGCCGTGTGATAGGGTGTGGGACAGTTCCCGTCTGGTAGGCAGACCAGGATAGGAAAGGCTCCAGCAGGGAGGGCACTTCAGTATAATTGAAGGAGCCAGCAGATGGACTTAGACAGGTCACTGCACTGTTGACTATTGCAACAAAAGGTGTGCAGGGGTGTCACTGTTGAGAGGACATACAAAGTGTCTAAGACACATAACTGTCCAGTGAAAGGCAGTGCTACTCAGCATACTTTTCTCATTCACCATCTTTTAATGGTGTTTAAGCCTCCATCTAGCTCACCTGTGGCTTTTCTTCCAACCCCTAGCACTAAAAGTCCTTTCCAAGTTGAGGATGTAGCTAGTATGTGCCAGTCCTCAGTGTGGAAATGAAAGAAAGGAAAGGAAAGAAAGACGCTAGCTTTCCCCAGGCGTGATGGCTCAGAGCTGCAATGCCAGCACTCAGCAGGTTGAGATAAGAGGATCACAAGCCAGCCTGGACTAACAGTGAGGCTTTGTGGCGTCTCCTAACCCCACAGGCTCTGCGTAGTCATAATACCTACTTCTTTAATAGAAGCCACTATTGTACATGTCCTTGTCCTCACTGTGTATGTGTGTGCACGTGCGTGTTTCTTTTTATGAAAAGACAGGATACCCATCTTTCCAAATGTAGTCCTGCAATGAATTATTCAAATTATCACCCCCATATATTTGTGTTCTTTTTTTAAAGATTTGTTTATTTATTATGTAGTGTTCTGCCTGCATGTATGTCTGCATGCCAGAAGGGGGCACAGTATCTCATTATAGATGGTTGTGAGCCATCATGTGGTTGCTGGGAATTGAATTCAGGACCTTTGGAAAAGCAGCCCGTGCTCTTAACCTCTGAGCTATCTCTCCAGCATCCTATATTTGTATTCTTCAATAGTAAAAAAAAAAAAAAAAAAAGAGAGAGAGAGAGAATATATTTAACTCTTGTTTGAAAGCCTTTTTTAAAAAAATCTTTTATTACAGTTATGTTGTGTGCTGAGCCATCTTAGTCCTTAGAAGCTTTTTTTGAGGCTTACTATATATACTGTACAGCTTTATGTAAAATTACAAGCCAAAGTCATCTGAGAAGAGGGAACCTCAGTGAAGAAAATGCCTCCATAAGATTGGGCTGCAAGCAAGCCTGTCAGGCATTTTCTTAGAAAGCAGGCTGAGCAAGCCAGTAAGCAGCACTCCTTCATGGCCTCTGCTTCAGCTCCTGCCTCCAGGCTCCTGCCCTGTCTGAGTTCCTGCCCTCACTACTTTTTATCATGAATTGTAAGTAAAATAAACCCTTTTTTTTCCCCAAGTTACTTTGGCCATGGCGTTTTATCATAGCAACAGCAACACTAACTAATGCACTATGGAAGACCCACACTTAATCTAAGTGTCCTGTGCTGTGGGCCCTGTTTGTTTTGTAGCTCTGGCTAACCATCTAATATGATCTCTTTTTTTCTATACCTTTCTGTAAAAGTCTGTTCCTGATGATACTCCTTGATGTATTTACTATTATACTTTGATGTTTTTAAATAAAGATATTTTGCAAGCCAGGTATGGCAGCACATATCTGTAATCCTAGCACTTGGAAGGCAGAGGCATGAGAGCCACTGCAAGCTTGAGGCTCTCCTGGCCCTTATAGTGAGCTCTAAGCCACTGCGGGCTGTAGACTAAGACTTTGTTTGTTGTTGTTTTAAACAAACCCCTGGGCTGAAAAGGACTGCTGAGATGGCGTAGTTGGTAAAGGTGCCGCTACCAAACCTGACAGTCTGGGTTTGCTCTCTGAACCCACATGGTGTAATGTGGGTTCTCCCAAGCCCCAGATACTGAACTTGCTGCTGAGGCTGCTTTTGGGGGTGGGGGGCTGCAGGGCAGTTCGAGACAGTTTCTCTGGGCGGCCCTGGCCTTTGTAAACCAGATTAGCCTCAAACTTTGCAATCTGCCTGCCTCCCAAGCACTAGAACTAAAGGCATGTACCACTATGCCCAGCTTAAATTTGCTTCTTAAACTAGAAAATTAAGGATTTGTAAATAAATTACTAAATGCAGAAAATAAGTTTGTTTTCATAGACTTACCTAAAAAGGGATAAAAACATAATTCTTTTAAAATATTTTCATTAAGCTGGTCATGGTGCCACATGCCTGTAATCCCAGCACTTGGGGAAGCAGAAGCAAGCAGATCTCTATGGGTTAGAGCCATCCTGGTCCAAAGAGTGAGTCCAGAACAGCCAAGACTTAGACAGAAAAACCCTGTCTCGAAAAAAAAATATTTTTATTCATGTGCATGCTTGTCTTCCATATATGTAAAGATGCTCACAGAGAGTAAAAGAGGATGTTAGGTCTTCTGGAGCTGAAGTTACAGGTATTTGGGAATCACCCAAATGATTTCTAGGATTCAAACCTGGCTCCTCTGGAAGATCAGCAAGTGGTCTTAACCACTGAGCCATCTCCAGAAAGATTATTTTTATTTATGTTTGTGTGTATACCTGCGTGAGTTTATATGCACTGTGTATATGCAGATATCCACAGAGGCTAGAGGGACTCAGATAGCCTGGAACTGGAGTTACAGGCAGTTATGGATTGTCTGACATGGGTGCTGGGAACTGAACCTGAGTCCCCTGCAAAAACAGTATGTGCTCTTAACCACTGAGCCATTTCTTCAGCTCCAGAAATGTAATTCTTGATCACAGGATTTAGAATATAGCAGTATATTCTTTGCTGTCTGTTATGAACCTTTCTGTGGTAAACAGCTCAGAGCCCAAGTCCAGGTGGCATGTTCGGGAGTGATAAGAGATGGATTGGTTTCTTTTATTTCAGAAGTATGAGTATTTTGGTAACTGTTTTCTGAAGGGTCGTGGACATTGGCAAGACAATTTTCCTCCTATTATTCTGTAATGTTTGGAAACTTGCAGTGAAGCTTAGATTGAGGGAAAAAAAGGTTCGTTTGTTTTTGTTTTTCAGGCAGTGTCTCACTGTGTAGACCAAGCAGGCCTTGAATGCATAGAGATACATCTGCCTCACACACCTCCACCCTATAATCCCTTCCCCTTTTTATTTTGAGACAGTTATTCAGTCTCTTTCAATATCTCTCTTTCTCTGTACTACAGAATAAAATTTCAGGGTTTGGAGAGATGGCTCAATGGTTAAGAGTGCTGTCTGCTCTTCCAGAGGTCCTGAGTTCAGTTCCCAGCAACCACATGGTGGCTCACAACCATCTACAATGAGATCTGATGCTCTTTTCTGGTGTGCAGGTGTACATGCAGATAGGGCACTCATGTACATAAAATAAATAAATCTTTTAAAAAATTTCATTCTTAACCTTAATTAGTATCTTACTAAAGGGTAAAAATGATTTTGGAATATTGAGCAGATTTAATACCTGGTTTTGGTACACCTGATTTAATGTTATTGGCAGTCTGTAATCATTTGTCACCCTCTTTGCAGGTCTGGGTACCAGAGTGAAACATGTTGGCACATGACTGTACTCTAAGGACTTAGGAGGCTGAGGCAGAAGGATCACAAGTTGGAGGCCAACTTGAGTTACATAGTGAGATCCTGTCTCAAAACAAAACAAAAATACATATCAGGACTTTTTCTCTTACAAATTAACAAAACAAAACAAAACACTCCTGTCCTTATTTAGGGAAATCATTGGCTCAAATAAATTGGAAGGCTTCAGAAATACTCTGCTCCATCACTCAGGAGTAATGATGCATCTCTTTGTGTTACCTCTATTTGTTGGTTTCATACTGAAGCTAGTTCTTTGTAGATACAAAGTGGCTGCTGCTGCTCCCAGGACTTCATGCTTTCTCTTCAAGAGACCACAACTTGAGTGTGATCAGACAGCAAATATCCCATAACCACTACTACATTAGTTATTAGCCAGGATTATGCCATCCAGGGATCGGAATATGTTGGAGTTTTCTGCTCATTCCTTTGGTTTTGGTCAAAGATACTGATTTATTGACCACCTCGGTAGTCTGAAGCTGGTATCAGGGAGGTAGATTTGGGGAGGGGAAGCATATCCATCCCATCCAAAATGGCAAAACCACTATGTAATGGGAATAGACTGTTTTAGGACAGCAAGATACACCCAGTGTCAAACCAGCTACATTTTTGCATCTGCAGGCTCTTTGCAAGAGAAGATAGCAAGCATATGGTGCAGATAGCTGGCCTTCGAGAGCTCCAAGTGGACAGTGTGGAACTCCTCTTACAGGTAATTCCTCCCCCTTCCTCCTCCTCATACCGCAGAGCAGCCTCAGCCCAGGGAGGTGGGGTGGTTGAGATCAAAGCAGAGGACAAGGCACTGCTTCACATACAGGAAGTGTAAGCCAGCTTATGAAGATAGCTTATTTCTCCACAGTGCCATAGACTGGTAGGTAGGGCATGTGGCAGAAACGAATGCATGGCAAAGGTGCTCTTGAGTATCAAAGCTTCAAAGGCTGCTATTATACTTTCTGTGGCAGTGTGCTTAGGAGAAAGCTGCTAAAGGCAAGGGTTCTTATTTTAAATAAAATTTTAATAAGCAATAATCTCACATGCTCTCAAAATTCAAAGAATTGGGAAGTTCTCTTTCCATTCCCTTTTTCCCCAAGGCAGCTCATCTTATTAGTTTTTGTGTATGCTTCCAAAAGAATTTTGAAGTCTGCTTCTCTGTTAAAATGTTATAGCCATTTATTATAATAAAAGTAATGTTTGCTCACTGTTAAGCATTACAGAAATATATAAAAAAATAAAAATAAGAGCCTTTTTACTAAACACTGACTCTGTGATATCTACTGTTAATTGGTGGTTGCTTTTTCCTTGCTCAGAGGTCATTTATTGATTTACGTATAAACATCTTTCAAGTGAACCTTCTTCTAATGATCCTTAGCCTGGCTTTCTTAGGGGAGCCGGCCATTGCTGGGGATCAGACCCAGAGCTTGCCCACTCTGCAAGCACTCTGCCGCTGAGCTCTAAGCTATCCCACTCAACCCTGGCTTTACATTAGACCACTATAGGCCCTTTTCTTCGCTTAAAAAATATCTTAACCTTTTTTTTTTTCAGACAAGGTCTTCTGTAGCTCAGGCTGGCTTGGAACAAGTATGGCCTTGAACTTCTTTTTCTCATGTCTCAACCTTAAGAGAAATGAATACAGGAATAAACTACCACACATAGCTGTTTGTTTGTTTGTTTGTTTGTTTGTTTGTTTTGGAGCTCTCTATGTAGACCAGGCTGGCCTTATATCTGCCTTCCTCTGTCTGCTAAGTGCTGAGGTTAACTATGTTTACCACCACTCCCAGCTTTCATTATATTTTAATGTTAACTACAAGTGTCTACTAAACACTTAACTTGCTAACAAATATTTGACTGGTGGGTTGTTGTTTTTTTCCAAATACCTTGTGATTTAATTAAGATACATATTATAAAGCTCATCTTCCAGATGAGCAAGCTAAAGCTACAGTTGCAAACTGATGGTCAGAGAGCCAAAGGCCAGAATTATCAATCCTGAAGCAACACCCTTTCCACTGTACTTCACTATGTATAGTAAATTATTAGGGATCAGTTTTTCTAAATAAAGTAGTAAGTATTTTTTTAAAGATTTATTTATGTATTATATACACAGTGTTCTGCCTACAGGCCAGAAGAGAGCACCAGATCTCATTATAGATGCTATGAGCCACCAAGTGGTTGCTGAGAATTGAACTCAGGACTTTTAGAAGAGCAGCCAGTGGTCTTAATGTCTGAGCCCTCTCTCCAGCCCCTAAGTATTATTTCTTAAGAAAGTATTATTAACTAACAAGTATTAAGAATTACTAGTAATGGTAGCTCATGCCTGTAATCCTAGAAGCTGAGACAGGAGGATCATAAGCCAGGCCAATCTAAACTATATAGTGAGAGGAGGGGAGGGGAGTCGGTGGGACCCTTGGCTGTATTGGAGCTAGAGAGATGGTTCAACAGTTAAGAGTGTTTACTGCCCAGCACTTAGGGAGACAGAGTCAGGCAGATCACCGAGTTCAAGGCCAGCCTGGCCTACAAAGAGAATTTAGGATAGCCAAAGCTACAGAGAAATCCTCCCTCCACCTCCTCCTCTGCAAATAAAAGAGCATTTACTGCTCTTGTAGAAGACCTAATCGGTTCCCAGTACCCCCATTGAACAGCTCACAACCACTTGTAACTCCAACACCTTGGGCCTCCCTGGGCACCTGTCCTCAAGTGCATATACCCACACAGATATATATAATTTAAAATAAAAATAAATCTTAAAAATATATTGTGTGAAATGGTAAAGTGACTAATGATTAGTAATATCTTAGTTTCATATATAGTTTTTTTTCATCTTAGTTTTTATATAGTTTCTGAATTTGTTTTTCCCAAGAAAAATAAGTAGGTTTGGCTTATCTATGAGGGTCAAGATTACATATTTGTGTGCCAAGTGTCTTGGGATCTAAAATCTGAAGACAGATCTGTTTGGCTATTATAGCAGATCACCTAAGAGCCCCTTTCTGGTGATTACAAAACCAGGCACAAAACACAAGGGGTAGGGACTGTCAACATTCTCAAGCTGCCCAGAGCGCCCTCTGCTATGGAGTCAGGAAGAAAATGTTTCTTACCCATGGATTCACTGTCGTCTTCCAGACTAGTCACTCTAGTCCTTGGGAGTGTCTAATGGAAAAGAAACAAACACCATAGGGAAGTCCCTTTTCCTTGGAGTCCCGGCTGTGCTGCTTTCCTATGTGCTACAGACCAAAGCCGGGCCTCCACACGCTAAGCAACACTCTGCCACTGCACCACCCTACCAGTCCCACAGCTGAGCTTAAAGGCCAGTCTGTGTCACATGACCTTCTCTTGGAAAAGTATATGGCATTGTCTTATCCTAAAGTATTGTTCCTTTAAAAAGTCTGAAGGTTTTCACTTGTTAGCTTGTTATTGCTTTATTGCCATTGACTGATCCCCAAAGTCTACAAAACTACAATCAGAAAGACATCAGAGATCAAGGTGGAAAGTTAATATAAATTATGGATACCTGACGTGGTTACTCTCATAAACATGTATTGACTTGAAATAGCAGCACTTGCTTACTTCCGTGTCACACCTACACTCTCTTAGATGTCAGTTTTGATGCCTACTCAGGTGTCACCTCTGTGTTTGTTAAAGTGTCATCTTCAAGTGTTTCCCTCAGATAACCTTCAGGCTCACTCCAGCATGGCCACCTGGTGTTGCCTGCACAACTGGCAGCTTCATTTTCCAAACAGGACTTTCTTTCTTGAAGAAATTTGCCCTTTCGTGGCTGTCTGACTGCCTGAACTCACCAGTGTTCTATATTTATGGAGAACTATATCACTCAGATTTGGGTTCAAGATTTTTTTTATTATTATTCTTAAAAAAATTTATTTAGATTTATTTTATCTATTTAGTGTTGGAGTGTTTGCCTCCATGTGTGTTTGTGATGGAACTGAGGCTGGACACTCGGCAAGAACAACGTGTGCCAAGCCCTCTCTCCAGTCCACCCAGGTTTTTTTGTGTTTTGTTTTTCTTGTTGGTCAGTCCATTAGAGATTTCCTGTCTTACAGCATTCCAGTAGCTTTTTAAATTTATTTTTATCTGTGCATATGTTTGTGTTTGTGTGAATGTGTGCCAGTGTGTGCAGATGCTCACAGAGGCCACAAAGTGTCATGTACCCAAGGATGCAGTTACAGGGCCTGTAGCCCCACCTCCCCGTTGGTATGGCAGCTTGAAACCACACTTGCTTGTCTTCAAGAGCAGCAGGTCCTCTTAGGGACTGTCTGTGCACAGTGCCCCTGCGTCTCAGGGCACGGGTCGCCTGCACAGCACTAACCATTCAAGTGCTTGTGATGCTTTGTTACTTGGCAGGAAGCTCAGTGTTACAGTCTCGTGGCCAGAAAAAGCTGAGGGCTTCGGCTCTCCTTCCCATTCCCACTCCTTGTTTCCTCCTTTTCTTTTAGATGTGTACTGAGGAACCTGTGACATCTCTGATAGTTTATAGAACTATATTCCTGTGAAATTCTGCTGAAAACAACAGTTTTGGAAATTTATATACAGGTGTCAGTTCTTTCTGTCTTTGAAAAATTGCTACCATGAGCCTACCATGTCCTGATCATACTGTGTGCTCTACATATACATCTTTTTAGTGCTCATAACATGGTTTTAAACAATTCTTACTATGTAGCCTTAGCTGACTTGGAACCCAACATGCTGACCAGGTTGTTCTTCCTTTTGGCAATCCTACTTCTGCCTCTTGACTCACCATCTTGAGTCACCTCTTGAGTACCAGCCCTCTCCTGGTACTGCAGATTGAACCTAGGATCCTGTGTGTGCTGAGCAAGTTTTCTACGTTGCCGTTGCATCTAGCAAGCCAAATGTATGTCTGTAATCCTAGTGCTTGCGAGGTTGAGGCAGAAGGAATATGAGTTTGGTGTTAGCCTGGGCAAGTCTAGATTAGGCTAGGCTGCGTAGCAAGACCTTGTTTAAAACAAACAATGACAACAAAAACATGATCAATCTTGGGGACACATCATTTTCATCCCAGCACTGAGACAGAGGCAGGCAGATCTTTGTGAGTTCAAGGCCGGCCTGGTTTACATAACAAGTTCTAGATCAGCTAGGGCTACACAGTGAGACCTTTCTCAAAAAAATAATAAATAGGAAAGTATGTGAAGAAAGACTTCCATACACACTTGCATGGGCAAACACATCTATACATACATATAACTAACACACACACACAACCTTAATAAAGAAATAAAAATAGAACGATACATTTTAGCAAGCTATAAGCTAGGTGATTTAAATGATGTCTTAGTTGCTCTCATTTCTGTGACAAAATATCTTGAAACAACTTAGAAGATTCTTTCAGCTCAAGGTTTCATAGGGTTCAGTTTGTGGGTCACTTGTCCCATAAACCTGGGCAAAAACAACATGACAAGAAAATGGCAAAGAACAGATGTTCATGCCACTGGGGACAGAAACCAGAAGCAGATGCAGAAATTGGCCAGGAATAATAGACTCAAAGGACACACTCCCAGTGACCAGTCTCCTGGAGCCTGGCCTCACCCCCTGAAGTTCCAGTAAGCTCCCAAAATAACTCTACCACCTGGGGAGCTCTTGGGAACATTTTGTATTCAAATCATAGCATTCTGCTCTACTTCCAACAGCTTGTGGCTGTTTCATATACAGATGTTTTTATCTCCCCAGGAAACCCCCAAATTTTTGCCCCTTGTTTTGCTTAGTTTTTTGAGACAGGGTTTCTCTGTGTAGCCCTGGCTGTCCTAACCTCACTTTATAGACCAGGCTGGCCTCAAACTCACAGAGATCCACCTGCCTCAACCTCCCAGAATGCTGGGATTACAGGTTCACCACCATGCCTGGCTTGGACCCCCCCAAATCTTAACAGTTCATTCCAGAACCAAAATTTATTCTCTCTTCTGAGACTAAAGATAAACTCTTTTAAGTTTCTATAAATTCAAAAAGAAGCAGTTGGTTCAGTGTGAAGAGCAATGGCTGCTCTTGCACAGGGCCCAGGTTCAGTTCTCAGCACCCACATGGCAGTGCACAACCACCTATTTCATGGGAAAAATATAGGCAAATTCTTTACCAAAATGTAACATGAATGGCCTCTAGTCCTGTCCCAGCAGTGACTTTGTTCTCGTCTGAAATTTGTGGGACAGTCTTTACTGTCTACGTTCCTGTCAGCATTGTGTTCCTCTGAACGCCACCAAACTCATGTTGTAGATTCTCAGCCTACAGCATTCTAGAACTCTTGTCTCATTCATCTCCAGACTGTTTGGGTTTGTGTGTGAGTGTTTTGTTTGTTTTTGTTTTTGTTTTGAAGCATGGTCTCACTATGTAGCCCTGACTACTCTGACACTCACTCTGTAGACCAGGCTGGCCTTGAACTCACAGAGATCTGACTGCCTCTGCCTCCCAAGTGCTGGGATTAAGAGTGAGAAATTCTTTTTAGTTTTGTTTTTGAGACAGGGCCTCAAGTATATCAGGCTGCTTTTGATTAAGCTTGCCTTGTAGCCTACGATGACCTTAAACTTCCTGACCCTCTGACTTTCACCTCTGAAGGTCTACAGCTGTGTGCAGCACTGGGGGTCAAATCCAGGGTTTCATGCTCTACCGACCCTACCAACCCTACCGACCCTACCAACCCTACCAACTACATTCTCACCTACCAACCTACCAACTACATTCTCAGCCCAGAGACAGGGTTCTCCATGTAGCTCGGGCTGCCATGGACTTCTGTAGGCCAGGTTGGCCTTGAACTCACAGAGATCCACCTTTCTCCGACTCCTGAGTGCTGGGATTAAAGGTGTGTGCCACCACATCTGGCCAGAAGTTTTTTTTTTTGTTTGTTTGTTTTTTTTTTTTTTTTTTTTTTAAGAAAACAAAACACCTGCCCTGCTTGATAAGATATTTTAAAGCACAGTAGGTGTGGTCTTCGTGGAGGAAGTGTGTCACTGTGGAGGCAGGCTTTGAGGTCTTATATATGCTCAAGCTCGGTCCCAGTGTTGTATACAGTCTCCTGCCGCCCATAAATCAGGACATAGAACTCTCAGCTCCTCCAGCACCGTGTCTTCCTGCACACTGCTGTGCTCCCTGACAATGACAATGGACTAAATCTCTGAAACAGCAAGCCAGCCCCAATTAAATGATTTCTTTTAAAAAAAAAAAAAAGATATTTTAAAGCTTGTTGAGTTTGGTTCTATATTTGGTCTCTTAATTTGGAAAACATGACTGTGTTCTATATGACACAAATAAAAATTCTGGGAGACTGGGGGGTGATATCCTCATATTTTTATTGCTTAGAGGCTGGAGTCTGAGACATCTTTCCTCCTCCCCTCCTTTGTGGCCAAAAGATCCCAGTTAGTCTTGACTCCCAGACAGGGCTAAGCGAGTACTGGAGTCAAGGGACTTTTAGGCATATAAGATAACTCACTTCCTGTTCCTGAAGGTCAGGCTTGGCCTCCTTCATGCCAGCATCCTGGTAGAGCAGGTGGATATGATCAGTCATTCTGTGAGGTATATTTCTCTCCTCTGCTTCAGCACCTAAGATAGATGGGTGCTGTGAGACCTTGCTTGAAAGCCAGGTTTTACCCTGGGGATCTTAGGCTAGATCCATCAAAGATATTAAAAAGAGTGCATAAGTAAATTAGCTCTTAAACCATTGAGTGTTCTCCCACCAGATTAGTATTCTACATTGTTCTCATTGCTGTTGGTACTTACTCTGTTTGATTTAGTGTCTGGGCAGCCCTCCACCTGGACATCAAAAACTGCAGTATGTTAACAAAATTATAAGCCTGGTCTCTGCTGCTTGCTTATCCAACTTTCCAGAGCCACAGACTTTGCTTTCTCCCGGAGGAAGTCATGCTTTGGGTTTCATTTTCAGGTGATCTTAAAGGGCAGTAAGGGGCGCAGCACTGGAGCGACCGGCGTCAACGCGGACTCCTCGCGCTCCCATGCTGTCATCCAAATCCAGATCAAAGATTCAGCCCAGAACACACTTGGCAGGTGAGCTGCACCTGTGTGGAGAATTGCATTATCTATAACCTTTCCATATGTGACTTTGAAATATACATGCTCAACACAGGACACCCTGCCACCTTGTGTCTTCATTGCAGGGGCATAGAGTAGTGTTGTTAGCCCTGAAATAAGTCATTGTCTAAAGTGCCATCAGCTGATTAATCATGAAGTAATGACCTATTGTTGGTCAACGGAAGTTTTTAAAACAGACATTGATTGCTTCTAATGTGAAACACAGTATCAGCAGAGAAACGGCAAGAAATGCATCTTGGAGAACATGCAGGCCATAAATGGGGGTGGTGGGACCCATTCTTCTTGAAAGAAGACATAAGACAATTGGGTGCATTCATTGCTTCCCTGGTGCTCTCGTAGCGAACTCTGCCGTGCTGATGGATGAGCCTGTCACACCTCTGAGTAATGAGACATTCTCTTCTTTTTCACCCTTTCTTGTTAGAAAACAGCCAATAAAACTTTGTTTAATTATCTAACTGATCTGCATTATGGTCACCAGGCCTTTTGGGGAAATGCATTATTAACTTCAGTCATACTTTCCCACAAATGCATAAGGCCAATTGAAGTGTCTGAGTGAACAGTCCCAGCTCCAGCTGACACATGAGGACCTTGTGATGTTTTTGGAAAGCTAACAATAATGTCTTTTCTTCCCTGAGGATGAGCTGTGCTCCATTTCTTTCTGAGGTTACAAAATGTTAGCTAATATGGAAATAAACCAAAGCCCCAAATAAGCAATTTCTGCTGTGTCTTTTTCTAGGATCTCTTTCATTGATTTGGCTGGGAGTGAGAGAGCAGCAGATGCCAGGGACTCAGACCGACAGACCAAGATGGAAGGCGCAGAAATAAACCAGAGTCTTTTGGCTGTGAGTTGCTCTGATCTAAAATTCCCTATCTTGAGAGATTCTGCCCTAACATGAAGTCAGTCAGTAAGGCTGGGTAAGAAGGGCAGCATGAACATTCTCATTTGACAGTGGAAGTCCTGAGCTGGGCCGCAGGCCCGGGAAGCCTCTCCACAGCACAGGACTGTTTTTCTTCTTCCCTGCCTCTTTTCCACAGTCTCTACCAGTTGGAAAGAAATGTTTCTGCAATTGCTAAATAGCTGAGAAAGCTTTTTTCCTACCCCCTAAAATTTAAACTATACTTCAAGGATACAAATGTAGAAAGCAAGTAGTATATCTTATATCTCTCAGACACTTGTCACTCAGTTTCAACAGTTGAAAGAAAAACTTAGTCAAGGCCAGACACACTTAGCGGGTAAAGGTACTTCCTGCCTCGCCTGACATCCAGGGTCTGATCTCTGGGACCCATGTGGTGGAAAGATAGCAACTCATACAAGCTGTCCCCTTGACTCCACAGTACGCACCATGACACACATGCCACCACACACATGGACACACAGAATAAACAAACAAACAAACAAATAAGGAAAGAAATACAGAAACTTAAGGGCATAAGCATCCCATCCTTTCCATAAGATGGATTGCTTTATTATTATTATGTGTGTATATGGGCCCCAGTGTAGCTTAGTCTTATTTAAGATGTCTCTAAAGTAAAATATGGGATTTTGAAAATTTGTTATCAGAAAAGCGTATAAAATGTTTCAGTAATATATTTTCATATTTGTATCCCAAAGTAATACTTGGAATAGTATATAATAGGTTAAATAAAATAATGTAAGTATCATTTATTCCACCAGCCATGCGGTATACTTTCAGTGTTTCTGTATTGCCAGTCAGTTTGGTGTTCTCAGTTCTACATGGCAAGTTGAGTGAGTACTCTGACCCTTATAGGTGCAGATGGCTTCAGTTGACTGGTCAAGTACCCACAGCCTCTGACCAAAAGTGTGTGACTCTGATAGCCATAAACTACAGCCCACCCAAGACCAGACAGCACTCCCTTGCCACAGTTCCTCCTCTTTAAAATGAGATGAAGGGCTATGAGATGACCCACACATGCCACAAAAGCCTGACATGTGCTCAATCTGTGGAACCCATGTAATGGTGAGAGAAAAGAATTGGCTCCACAGGGTTGTTCTCTGACCTTAACATGTGCACCACACATGCACATTATGTATACAAGCATGTGTGTATGTGCACATACACTAACAATAGTAGTATTAGAGAAAAGGAAGGTGTTAGTGTGAGTTAATTGCTTAGTACTTGTCCGGGGTCTCCTCAGCTAGCTTGTGGAGGCCTACAGGTTACAGTCCAGCATCAGGGAATCCAACACAGGAAGTCCTCAGGCAGAAACCTAGAGGCGGTACCGCGGAGGAACACTGCTTACTGGCTTGCTCCCTTTCTTACAGAACCCAGGACTGCCTGCTGGCATGGCACTACCCACAGTGCCCTCCACATCAATCATTAGTCAAGAAAGTACCCTACAGACTTGTGTACAGGCCAATCTGTTGGAGGCATTTTCTCAGTTGAGGTTTCTCTTCCCAAACAGTTTTAGCTGCTGGAGCTAGAGTCTAACTTAGGTCAAGTTGACAAAAAACTAACAGAATAGTACCTTTCTGCCTCTGGTGCTCTGATTTCTCCTCCTCCAATCAGTTTATATCCAAATCTTGAATTTATACCTATATACCTATAATTACACCTATATACATGGATGGGGGGGGGAGAGAAGTAGCTTACGTGTGTTGTCTACCTGAGCACATCTGTAGTTGTGAAGAGAGAAAGACCAGGTATGCTAGGATTACCAGTGCATAAGATTGGACTCAGGACCAGAGGGTGGCTTCCTGGGCTCATCAGTCTCATTACGGACTCAGAGCTAATGTAGGATCACAGCCTCTAAGTTTGGGATCCTTGACAAGACAAGGCAGGATGGTGTTTTTCCATTCTTGCCTGAGTGTTTTGTTTGTCTGTTTGATTTTACAAAACCTTTGAGATTTGTTTTCCTTTCTTTATTTGTCTGTATTGTGATGTGTGTATGCCACATGAGTTTGGGTGTTTGAAGAGGCCAGAAGAGGGTGTTAGATCCCCTGAAGCTGGATGGAGCCAATAAGTGGTTGTAAGCTGCCCGTTGGGGTGCTAGGAACCAAACACCCTCCTCTGGAAGAGCAGCCAACACTCCTAATTGCTGATTCTGCTTTATTTAAGAAAACTAACCTTCTAGGACTGGAGAGACAGCTCAGAAGTTAATTAGCACCGGCTGCTCTTCCAGAGGATTAGGGTTCCATTCCCAACACCCATATGGTGGCTCATAACCATCTATACCTCCAGTCCCAGGAGATCCAATGCCTTCTTCTGCCTGTGTGGGCACTAGACACACACACGGTGTACCAGCTTCCCCGGGTCCACTTTTCCCCTTGGGGTGTCCAGGCACCATTGCATACCAGGCTGGACTGAGGTAATGAAGTTTAGCTGGGCAGGTAGGTGAAGCAGGATCCTAGTCAGCACTGAGTGAGGGAAACACAGCTTTCTCTGGTGCTGGTTTTCAGTGAAGCACTCTTTAGTGAAGGTGAGTAAGGGCTATGTAAACCTTGGGAAGTGGGTGGGTCTTCAGGGTGAATGTGCACTGTTGGCTGTGGCTGAGGTGCTGGGAATGCTCCATTTTCATGAAGAGGAGCTCCAAGTGGTGGCTGGACATGTCTTTATAAGGAAGGGGAAGTTTAGCCTGAAATCCGGCCACCTGGTTATGTGACTACCTCAAGGGTGGCAGAGGTGGGAATCCTTCAGGCCTCATGCCCCAAGACATGAGAAAGCAGTCCTCCTCCTGCTGATATCAGGATGAGATTTTCGGGGTTTGGACACCTCAACCTCACTCTTGCTCTGGACCACTCTCCATCGCAGCTACAGGGCTTTCTGACCCCACATCAGCATACGTGTAGGCAAAATACTCATATGCATAAAATAAAAATAAACTTTAAAGAAAAAAAAACTTATTAAATGTAGCATCTGACGGTCCCTCACTTTAGTGTCATATTGATGGGTCTTTTACTCTCCCACTTCACAGCTGAAAGAATGTATCCGAGCATTGGACCAGGAACATACCCATACACCTTTCAGGCAGAGCAAATTGACTCAGGTAAAGTTAAACAAAAGCCTTGAATTTGTTTTGGTTCATTCATTGTCTCCATTAAGTTGTTAATTTAGTCATGCATCCACTACTAACAAGACATGATGCTAAAATATACTGGGGATAGAAGAACTTAGGTATCATTTCCCTCCAGGAGCTGTCAGTGTACTCTGGCAGAGCTGTCGGTACCACCAGGGCAGCTACAGTCCTAAGAGGGTAGCCATGTTCTTCTTGTTACCACCTGCTCTAGTTTCGTTCTGTTGCTGTGATAAAATATGCCAACCAGCACGCTGAGCTCTTAGTAATGGCATCCAGGAACTTGAAGCAGGAATCATGGAGTAATGCTACTTACTGGCTCTCTCCGACTGCTTAGGTAAGCTTTGCTATACAGCCGAGGGCCACCTGACAGGACAGGTGCGGCTCGTGTATCTGGGTCTCTCGCGCCTCAGTTAACAAGACAATCATACACAGGCAAATCTGATCTGAGAAACCCTTCTCAGACGACTCTATCAGTTGACAAAGCTCACTAGGACTCCACCTTTCTGTATTCTTCCAGTGTAAAGATTCTCACTGCGGATGTGGTATATTTTCCTGAAGTCCAGCTTCTTAGGAAGCTGAGGCAGGAGGATCACACGAACCAGGAATTCAAGACTAGCCTGGATAACATAGCAAGACTAATCTCTAAAAGCATAAATTGCTGGATATGCCAGTGTGTGTCTGTTCCCAGCAACTTAGGCTGAGGCAGAAGGATTGCTTGAGCCCATACATTGGAGATCAGCCTGAGCAACATAATGAGATCCTGTCTGTCTAAACAATGAGGAAGTGGCCAGGAGCATAGATCACTTGCCTACATTTAATCCTCAACACTGGGGAAGAACCACGCTTGGTACATCCATGGCTATAGAACTTAGAGTTTCTGTTCAAACAAGTAATGACTTCAGTTTAAAAGAACACAACAGGCTTTCTACACATGAGGCTGGAAAAGATGACAGGACTGTATTACATGTAAAAGAAAGCTGTATTGCCTGTGCTGTTTAAAGCATTTTTGTCTACACAAGGAAAGTTTAAAGGTAAATACAGTATACAACTATGAACAACTATGAATGTAACTACGAATTAACTTTCTCTGTTATAGGAGCATATATGAGTTGACCATTTACTATCTTTATAGTTTTAAAACTGTGCAATGTAGAGTGTAGGGAGGAAGTTGACATGGTTGTTTGTCTGTCAGCCCAGCTACTCAGGAGCGTAAGACAGGAGGATTGCTTTAGCCAGGAATTTGAGTCCAACCTGGACAACCGATCAGGACCTCACCCACCTCAACAACAACAAAACACTGTGTAGAAAAACTGCACAAATACTAGCTGTGATTGTTCTGGGATCAGGGACTTAGTACTGAGCCTTCACATTCTAGGCAAGTGCTATTCCACTGGGGATATAGATCCCCAGGTTAAATTCTTGTTTTGAGATAAAAGTTTCCTTAAATTGTACAGCTTGACCTTGAATTCACTTGATAATATAGACAAGTCTTGAACTTGGTATCTTCCTGCCTCAGTCTTCTGAGCATCTAGGATTATAGGCCTGCATTACCAGGCTGTCATGTTTACTCTAAATAATAGAAATATAGGAACATTTTTCTTTTTGTTGTCTGGGAAATGACTAGCTCTTTATTGGCTACAAAGGAGCAGCCTAGAGAGAGATTTGCCTAGGAAGACAGAGATATGAAAGTAGTTGTACTGTCTTGAGCTCCTTTCAACACTGGGTCCTATACACATGGAAGCCAGGAAGAACTTGGATAGGATCTGTAGCTCCACCTTAGTCAAAATTAGCGATCCCTGGACTAAATATAACATTTTTTGGTGGGGGTTGGTTTTTGGAGACAGGATTTCTCTGTCTTGGACTTGGCCTTGTTTTGTAGATGGGGCTGGCCTTGAACTCACAGCCATCTGCCTGCCTCTGCTTCCAGAGTGCTGGGATCACAGGCGTGCGCTACTTTGCCCAGCTTGAATATAACTTCTTTGTAGTTCTATGTGTGTGTGTGTGTGTACATGTGGGAATGCACTGGAATGAGTGCGGGTGCTCAGAGAGTCTGAAGAGGTCGTTTGATCCCCTGTAGCCGCAGTCACAGATGGTTCTGAACCACCTCATATGGGTGCTGGGAACTGAACTTGAATCCTTTGGAAGAGCTACAAGCATTCTTGATCATGAGCCATCTTTCTAACCACTGAGTGTTTTCATTCAAACCAGATTTCAATCAGAGACCCAGGATACCATTCCCTGACTCTGCCATTTAACTTTTTGGGTGTTTTTTTTTTTGTTTTTTTTTTTTTTAACTTTTTATTTTTAAATAGTGTTCTGCCTGCATGTGTGCCTGCACGCCAGAAGAGGGCACCAGATCTCATTATAGATGGTTGTGAGCCACCATGTGGTTGCTGGGAATTGAACTCAGGACTTCTGGAAGAGCAGACAGTGCTCTTAACCTCTGAGCCATCTCTCCAGCCCTAACTTTTTGTTTTTATATCAGTTCTCATTCCCAGAAAGTATGCTTCTACTTTTAAAAAGAATAATCTCAACAATACACATAATATAAAGTACAGCCAGACATGGTAGCACACGCCTCTAATCCCAACACTCGGAAGCCAGAGGCAGGCAGGTTTCTGTGAGTTCAAGGCCAAGTCTGGTAGTGAGTTTCAGGCAAGCCAAGGCTACATAGTAAGACCTATCTCTCCTTGGAAAAAGAATAGTAGAAGGTGAATCGTATCTTAACGTCTTTGAGTTGAGACGGAAGTTAACTGTCACAGGAGTGTAGGGAAGCCCCACTTCAGACAAACGCACACCGGGCAGAGCGTCACCAGACTTTCTGAGTCGTGTGTACAAAATGCTCTTCTTTCATCTTAAGACTATTTTTACTTCATATTCATGTATGAGCAGGGGTTGTATATGAGCATGAGTTGTGCATATATTCATCCATGGACACACAGAGGCCAGAAGAAGACCTCAGGTGTCCTGATCTGTCAGTCCACCTTTTCCTGTTGGAACATGATTGGGTCCATGACCTCGGAGCTAGGCTGGTGTCAACAAGCTTCACCCACCTTGCCATCTCCACCCTCCTGCAGCCCTGAGCTCTAGGTGCTAAGGGCTGGGCCTGGTTTCTCTTATGAGGAGGAGTCTGACTTCTGTCCTCGTGCTTGCCAAGTGCTCCCTCCCCCTCAGTCCCTCCTCCTCCGCACCACAGACGCTGGTTCCTGCCGGGCTGTTTCTCTGAATACCGTTAAGCAACTTTTGCTTATTGGTTGGATTGCTTCTTTTTAAATTCATGTGTATGTCTTGTGTGTATGTTTGTCTATGCACCCCACACAGACCAGAAGAAGGCCTCACATCCCCCAAAACAGGAGTTACAGATGGGTGTGAACAACCATATGGATGCTAGGAACTGAACCCAGGTCCTCTTCCAGAGCAGCCAGTGTTCTGTTTGTTTGTCTCTTTGTTTTTCAAAACAGGGTTTCTCCCTTTGTAGACCAGGCTGGCCTTGAACTCACAGCCCTCTCCTGCCTCTGCCTCCCTGCAGCCAGTGCTCTTAACCACTGAGCCACCTCTCCAGTCTAATGTATTTCTTCTTTTCTAAAATATTTTTTGTTAATAGAGCAAGCTATGGCCAGCATCTTCACACTTAAATATTCAATATACTCTTTGTTCATTGCCCTGTCTCCTGGTTTGGACAGGTCCTGAAGGACTCTTTCATTGGCAATGCCAAAACTTGCATGATCGCCAACATCTCACCAAGCCATATTGCCACGGAGCATACATTGAATACCTTGCGCTATGCTGACCGGTAAGTTGGTTATAGGATGTCAGGTTGTGCTAGGCAGTGATGACAGAGGCAGGTAGATCTCTGAGGTCAAGGCCAGCCTGGACTGGAAAAAAGAAAATAGGCTGTCAAATTGTGTGAATAGGTCACGTGTTTGTGCACATCCCTCTCAAAAAATAGTGATCTGACAATGAACTCCGCACCCTTCTTCTTGAGCTACTACACTAGCATTTTGAAAAGTATGACCTAATGAACCCTCCTTTTGTGTGTGTGCCAAAACAAGGATGCATGTACCCCTTCAGGGATGGATGCCATCAGTAGCTTTTCAGCATCTCCTAGGAAATGCAGTGTTAACCTAGTGTAGGCTCAGGAAGCTTTCTGCTGACCTTAGCATATAGGTCCAGAAAGGACCAATCTGGACATGTCAAGAAAGATAATGATCTAGAGAAGAATAGGGAAGGATAGGAGCTTTCCAAGGACTTATTAAAATTTGGTGGCTGAGGAAGCACCTCTTTAAGAAAACTTTCAGGGACAGTGAGTATGGGGATGTGTGGATGTCAGAGGACTTCTGTCAATGCCCTCTCCCATATGAGTCTCAGGTCAAACTCAGATCTTCACATTGGCCAGCAAGTGCCTTAACCCGCAGAGCCATCTCACTGGTCTTAGAGCTGGCGCCCATTAATTGCTTGCTCAGGCTTCTCTCTGAAGGGCCTTTGGTATCTGTCAGCATCACTCCCATTTCTACTTGGAGTTAGTTCTCTTACAGAACATTTTTTTTTTAATGTTTCAGGTTATTTTATGTATATAAGTGTTTTGCCTGTATGCATGTATGCATGTGCCTGGTGTGAGTAGAACAGAAGGCATCAGATTACCTGAAACTGCAGTTACAGAGGGTTGTGAGCCAGAATATGGGTTCTGGGAACCAAACCTAATGCGTCCTGTGCAAAAGCAGCCAGTGCTCTTCACCTCTGAGCCATCTCTCCAGCCCCCAGGAAGGAAGAACAATTTTGATTCTTGTGGCTGGGAAAAGGTGCTACTGGCATCTCATGGGCAAAAGCCACAGATGTTACTAAACCCCTCCAACACACAGAGCCTCTATAATAGAGAATTGTACCCAGTATAGGGAGGCAGTAGTGTTAAATTAGGGGATTCTGAAAATTCACACCATCTTTGCCTTAGTGGGACTATCACAATCTGATCGTTTTTGGAGGTGTTGCTTTCTGAACTGCGCAGTTGATTTAGAGGAATCCACCTTCCCAGAGATGCGTGTTAGGGTGTTGTTTGTGGGACAACAGGACTCTGTGGGGCTGTGGGTGAAGAGTAGACGTGAATTCCTGAGTTGGCCCGATTTCAGGACCCAGGGCAAGCTCAGAGTGAATGAGTCAGGCTCAGAGTCCTTGTTTGTTGTTTTTTTGATTCCTTGGAAACTATAGGAAAGGAGTCCTAGATACAGACAAATACTGACTTAATGTTAAATGGTTATTTATAGGGTGAAGGAACTAAAGAAAGGTGTCAAGAGTCCTTCAGCTGCCAGTCAAAATCAGACATCTGGAAACTCCTCTCCAAAACGAATTCAGAGCTTCCCTGTTGCCCTGGCAGGAGACAAGTGCTCCCCCAAAAAAGTTAAACTGGGGCTTCAGCAGTCACTTACTGCGGTCCCAGGCCCCACAAGAGCTAAAGCCCACCCTTTGGCCAGCCATGCTCCCAACATCCCCTTTGCCTCTGGGCCTAAAACCCCTGGTAAAAGGAGTAGCTCCAGAGGAATCCCTGCCCCAGGGTGGGACATGAAGGCTAGCCCTTGCAAAGAGGCCATGAAATCTGGCCTTTTGATAAAAAAGGGAGCAGATTCAGGACCCTTGTGCTCTGAGAAAAGTCACATTGGCAACAAGATTGCTGTTGGGTGGGAGGGCAGGGCCTCCAGGCCAAGAGAAGGCCTGCTCCGCACCAGGCTGCCCACCAGAGGGAGGAAGGTACAGGCAGTGCAGCCAGTGCAGAAGCAGCGACTCTCCCGAGCTTGGCTCCTTGGCAACAGCCACCACTTAGTAACCAGTCAGGACAGCAAGATGGGTGCACCTGCCAGGCTTGCCCCTGAAGCTTGGACAAACCCCTTTCCCCAGCAGAAGGAAAGGGAGGAACATTTGCGATTTTACCATCAGCAGTTCCAGCAGCCACCCCTCCTCAAGCAGAAGCTAACATACCAACCACTGGAAAGGCTTTTATGCCAGCACAGGCCCTCAGAAGGTCGGCTCCAAAATGAGACTGTTTCTCCACTCCACTCTAATCTTAAGAGTCATCCTGGGGCCCAGGCTGAGGATCTTGATGACAGTGATTTCAGTGAGGACTCGTTTTCACATGTCTCCACTAAGCCAACCATGAAGCAGAGAAGCAACTTGGAGAAGAGCTCAAGCTCCTTTTTCCTTCATCAGGACAGGGAGCACAGCTTTGAGGAACAGGCGGCAGAAAGGCAGCAATGTTTGCTTTTCAGCTCTGAGGTGGACGGTGATGAGAAGAGGTCAGCTGACAGCTGGGTGTATTCCAAGGACCCTATCAGCCACAGAAGAGGTGCACTCAGTCAAAGCCACAGCCCAAGTATGGTATGCTCAGACTGCAGTCAGGAGAAAGACTGTGCCTCCACAGGGCCTCCTCCCAAGGACAAGTGGGCCCAGAAACCTTCCTCTGCACAGGAAGATTTTGTGCATCACCAAGAAACAGGTGAAACTCAAGCCTTTGACATGAGACTGGAGGGCTTCAGAAGCGAGGTTCCTGGGCAGACTGAGGGCAGCTTGCCATCTCCAGAAAATGGGCTGTCTTTCCCATTATCCCACATGGCAGTTTCAGGATCCCCAGAGTCTCCACGACGAGACAGGATCTCCACACCACTGAGAGAGGTCAGTGAAGATAGAGTGACTCAAACTCCAGGAACAGTGAACAGCGGTGCTACTTTCCAAGAAGACTCTAGAGAGCGCGTACATCTGTACTCTGCAAATGCTTCTGGACTCATGGCTCCTCTCACTATGTCCCTCCTAGAGACCACCAATCCTGAGGACCCTTCTTCCTTGGAGCAGGCTGCCCAGGATAGAGCTAGCCGTGGTCTCATGGCTGAGATCAGAGGAGGGCCTGCAATGGGGCACACAGTGTCATACAATCCTGAGGCCGCCCCGCCTTCAGTGACTGCACGCCTGTGGCTGTCCTCCTCCCCGCCTGACAATCGGCCTAGTGCTGATCTTCCGGCTCTGTCGCCATCGCCAATCCACCAGCATTCTCCTGACAAACCACCCAACAGGGAGGACTGCCAGAACAGAAGACGTGCACTCTCGGCCCAGAATCACGTAGGTGGTGAGCCATATGACGACAATGTTGAAGAGACTGAACTGGGGGCCTCCTTGGCATTCCCAAGAAAGCCCTTCTCCATCAGACATGCTGGAGTTGGCCATCCCTGGACCCCGGAGAGAAAGTATCCTACAGAGGTTAGTTGGCAGGAGCTTGTTTCCGCCACAGACTCCATCAAGCCTTGTTACAGTGAGGACATCTCATGGCTCAAGAGCAGGCCAATCTCCAGGTGCTTAGACGCAGACTCTCCTTTTGTCTCCAGCTGTTCTCTCAAGGCCTCGGGATCACTTTGTCCACTCTCACCGGAGCAGGCACAGTATGTTGAACTTTGTCTTAAGACTCCATGTCCTTTCCAGTTTACTATTAATAACAAAGGGTCTTGCACAGGAAGGAGCTTGCCTCTTTAGTGTGCACTTTCTGCCCCGTGTGGTGCTCTCTATACTAGTCAGTAGAGTCCAACCAAGTCGATCATTCAGCTTTTAGCCCTGACCTGCTTTGGTCTTGGACCCACCGCAATAAGGTAAGACCTTGTACCAAATATGCCAGTGGTCACTGCTTTTCTCAAGGAAACGGGCAGCCCCTGTGAAGCAGCTAGGGAGGCAGGGGCAGCTTCCTGTGACTTGTGAATACTCGCCAGCCCCTTGACTAGTTCTCAGAACAGAACAGGGAGCACGGAGCAGACAGCTGGCATTACCATACTGGGAAGAGGCAGCTCCTAATTGGAGAATAAGGCTCCGTTTCCAAAAGCTCCTGAGTGTGGGAAACCAGAACGGTCACTTTCTTCCCCATGTCCCCAGGCAGGTGATCATCCGTGCACACCAAGAACAGCTGGATGAAATGGCTGAGCTGGACTTCAAGGAGGAGACCTTAATGACCCAGATGGATTCTAATGTAAGTAGCACTGGACAGACATGTGGGCTATCAACAATTAATTGCGGTTTGTTGGATGGTCATCTGTTTGCAATGGGGTGTGTATCATAAAGTTCTGCTGTTGTGCACCACTCTTGAGGTCTTGTGGCCCTCGGGGGGTCTGGGTAGAGTTGGGCTAAATGGCTTCCAAACTGTCCTTAGCCATTCTACTTCCTAAAGGTTTGCGGCGGCCCCTCCGTATGATGACTGTAGTGACCATCTTGCTGCTCTCAGCCTGCAGAGTCAGCTTGTGAGCACCCCTTTTCAGAGCTCAGCCTCCACTTACACAGGGTCTTCAATGCAGAGAAGGGTCCCCACCCAAAGCCACAGAAACTTGAAAGCTTTTCCCTGGGAGGAGGGATTTGGATTCTGAAATGTTCCTTCAAGGTGTACTAGGGGACTAGAGAGAAGGCTCAGTAGTTAAGAACACTTGTTGCTCTTGTAGAAGACCCAGGTTTGGTTCTCAGCATCCGCATGGTGACTCACAACCTTCTAGAACTCCAGTCCCAGGAGATCTGACATCCTCTTCCAAATTCTAGGCACACCAGTGGTGTGTCGGCAAAATATCCATATACATTAAACAAAACAAAACTTGAAAAACAAAAAGACAGACGAGAAAAGATGATCTGGCAGAGGCCCATCAAAAGAAAAAAACTCCAGGTGTCTTGTTTCTTTTCAGGATTTTGAAGATTTTGTGACCCAGCTGGATGAAATCATGGCTTTGAAGTCCAAGTGCATCAAGAACCTGAGAAGCCAGCTGCAGCTCTACCTCACCAGCCACAGGCCTGCTGCATCCCCCAAGAGACCCGTGGTATCTTAGAGGAAGGCCTCCCCCTGGGTGGACACTGCTGTGCTCTCTGGGGCTGAAAGAGGCTCTGCCAGGGCCTTCCTGCAAATAGCCACTCCCTGTCAGCCCCCGGTCTCAAGCCTTGGGTAGCCCCTGCACTCGGGGACGGCCCTCCTAAGTCAGTTCCACCAGAGGGACACCTGCACAAAAGGACCAGGCTGCAGGCCTCCGTGTCCCCTTCTATCTGGGACTTTGCTGTGTCTGAAGGAACATTCTTGGTGTAATGACTCTGTACATGTTCCTAAGACCTGAGAGCAGAGATTAGGGACCACACGCTGAGCCACCAGCCTTTATTGCTTCCGTCTATGCCTTTCTGTATTCAGGTGAGCTCCTCCCCAGTAGAGAGTAGAGATTTAGTTTTGGAAAATACAGAGTGAACAAGTATTGATATCTTAAGAGTAACTGGGTGTGAGGTAGGCTTTATGTTTACAGTTCCTTCCCTGCAATCCAGTTTTGAGGGTGCGGATGGCAGTACATTTTCCTCACTTTTTTCTAAAACAGCATGGACTGTGCCTCACAGTTCTTGTGACAGATCCTCACTCCCGTCTGTGACTCCTCACACCCAGTGCCTCTAAATGATTAGGCAGGCTGGAGCATCTCAGGCAAGTCCGCTGCCTTGGCTGGAATCTTCCAGGGCACACTGGACAGCAATACTCAAGGGCCTTTGCTGTGGGTGTGCTGGCACTGAGTCTACAGTCAGTGGTCTGAACCTTCTGACACAGCAACAGCACACAGCCCTTCAAGTGAGTTCTGGCTGTGTTGCTGTGTAGGCCAGGTGTTTTCAGGGTCCCTCAGTCATTCTCTGATGTTTCTGAAAATAGGTGTCCTGCTGCTGATCTCCGTCTCTACTTCACCACACTCACAGACCTCTGCTCCAGGCTTTCTGCATGGTGCTAGAAATACAACCACCCTTTCATGCTTGCCCTTAACTACCCTCCCATCTCCTGTACCACCTTTTCAAACATAAGGAACCTGAAGAAAAACAAAGAGCCTCCAAGAATCCACTAGTTTTGTAGGTCTCCCTGACGTAACCTGAGATTCATGATTCACAGCCTGGGCCCTGAAGCCATTACCACATGAATTTAAGGAGAACTTTCTATGGCTAAAAGGTCAAGAGAAGTCAGGTATGACATTGCTCACATGTAATCCCAGCACCTGGGAGGCTGAGGCAGAATGAGTTCAAAGCCAGCCTGGGCTATATATAGTTAGATGTAGCTCTATTTAAAAGACCAAAGGCTAAATGCAAAAGGGCTGATAGGCTCTTACAGTCGGCCACAGGTAGTGCTTGAACTGACCACCAGAGGGCAGTCTGTTCCTAGCTTAAGGCTGTATGGCATCTCCACCCCCAGCCAAGAAGCACCAAAAGGATGTGGGATTCTAAGGATGAGGACCAGAAGCTTTAGGGATGAGTTGTCAACTACAGCAGCAGCACTGCAAGTGGGGAAGCACTTCGGCCTTGCCTGTGACTGGGCAAGGTGGTGTTCACAAGCAAAAGGATTTTTCATCTTTTAAAGGATACCTTGAGACCTATTTGCCCCTTCCTTCTCCACTTGTATGATAAGCAGGCATGCAGCCATGGTCTAGAGCCTGCACTAGATCAGGTTTAAAGGGATCTTTGCATCTGTATTTGTAAACCAGAGAAGACAGGATGGCCAGCTTCCAGGCCCTACACTGGGAAGAGTGTACTGAAATGTAGGGCAAAGTCTAGGTCCTATACTAGGCCAGAAATGACTGCCACCTACCTGAGTCAAACCATTTTTCCAAATAAAGAGGTTAAACCAACACGACATACCTTTTAGACTTTTATTAGTAGTTCTCTGAAGAATCAAAATAGTTAGCAAATTACTTTAGATTCAAGACTGTATTATATCCTTTGTATTTAGATCTTTAATGGAATAAAACATAATACAAACAAAAGAGACTGGTTTCTATGCCTAAGTTACTCATTGTGTCATCCTAAAGTAGGGCTGGAGGAGGCCATTCAAGAACTGGGGGTTAGTGCTGAGTGACGAGTCCTGGTCTATTTTCTCACCAATGTGCTAGGAAGGGGCCAAGGATTACTCAAAACTGACAAGAGCTTCCTAGCACAGGGGCTTCAATACCCTCGGCAGCAGAGGATTATGGTCTAAGCCAAAAAAAAAAAAAAAACAGTCTGACCAGGGGCACATGGTTCACTGCCTGGCAGAAGAGGCAGACTTTGCCCCGTGAGGAAAAGTGCATCTTTTGTACCGTAGAGACATTCCAGAACCAGTGTAATACTAAGGGCTTCGGGGAAGGTACCCCGGAAGAACCTCTCACCTGCATTCAATTTGGGTCAGAGCCCACTATGCCACAGAGAGCAAAGCACCTTGCCCCAAAGCAGCAGCCATCTGCCCCTCCTGTTCCTCCCACTCCTTGGAAGCCAGGCCATCAGAGACCCAGAAAGACCCAAGTTTTCTTTCTGAAAGGCCAAGGTGGGAAGGCTACTTGTCAATGTACAGGTATGTTTAATATTGAAGGAACAAATAGGGCACTGTGTGCCCAAGTCTTCCTACCTTCCTTACAGCTCAAGTCTGGGCTCCCACACTAACAAGTGTCACCTCCACACCTGACCTAACCCCGAAAGAAAGTCCGCAAGCATGTACTTCTTCCCCACAAGTGAGCTATGCAGGGCCTCCTGGGGCTGGTGGGGCTGTGGCAGGGCCGTGGCAGGGCCTGGTCTCAGCTGGCTGCAGCCCGGGCCATGAGGTCTTCCAGAGCATTGTCCTGGTCATTGTTGTGTAATAGCAAAACTTCCTTAATGTCTTTCAGTTCAAAGCCCATTTCCTTAAATTTGCTCATTAGCTGAAGAAACTCCAACAACTATAAGAAAAAGGAGAACAAAAATTAACAAAAAGAGTATCCAGCCATACACTGCAGGGGCGGGGGATGACACCTGTACCCTTCAATCAGTCTCGGGGTCTCTCCAAGGTTCCCTAGCAAGCACAGTTGGCTGTGAAGCCCAGCCCCAACTCACTGATCTCCTAAAAGAGTCCCATAGCCCACATGAATACTCTCACAAAAGACAAAATGTTGAACCCCTAAAGATTCTACATAGAAGGAAAGGCATAAAGACTAGCAATGGCGCCCGCCATCTAAAAGCCTGGCCTTTAGCACTACTCAAATTTCCCTTCTCATCAATGGAATTCTACTCTGCTCCATCTATACCAAATGCAGGGCTCGTCTTGTCTGGAAATGGAGATTCTTTGACTGCTTCTGCCTGCAGTCACTGGTCAAGAGGAAGAGGGGGGCCCGACCCGAGGAGAACACCAGGGCAAACCGTTTTGTTCCTGTGAGTACATAAAGGTTCCTACCTTTTCTTCTGAACACTGGTGCATCTCAAGAGCCTCTTCCACTAAAAGAGGGTCAAAGCCCTTCTCACAAAGCTGTCCGTGTGCAAAGAGATAGTCGAGGATCTAAGAAAAGAAACGTGGTCTCAGCTCCTGCCGCCACTCTTATTTGCTGAGAGTTCTAGACCATCTGTGTGAAGTCCCTCCCTGTCCCTGTCCTGGACAGGGCTAGAACTCTGCCTTGAATGTTTCTAGCAGAGCACACTCAGTAATTACTTGGTAAACACTTCTAGAAATGAGCAGCCACTTCCCAAAGGAGATACTGTCACAGCTGAGTCAACTCTCAAAAGTATCAGCTCAAGGGCCAGAGCAGAATGATAGCCAACAGCACATGTCACAAAATGTCCCCAAGGCAGAAGACTAGCATGCTAGTCAGAACTTCCTGCGAAGCCATGACAGAAGTTTCTGGAGGTTAGCCACAAACAGAAGGCTATACAGGGCTCAGATGGATCATGAGACCAATGTCAGCCTCGGCTGCCTCACTTCTGAGCAGCCTGGGCTACACAAGACTATCTCAAAAGAAAAAGGCGTCCAGATTGAGGCATGTAACCAACCATGTGCTCAGTTTTGTCCTGAGGGACAATGGAATGGCTGATGACAGAACTGCTCCAGCACCCGCCTCTAGGCTTTCTCCCACACTGTCTCCAAGCAATGCTCAAAGAAGTACTACTGCTGAACTTCTGATAATACCCCAAGTCCCCACAAACCCACAGGCAAGGAGGCTGGAGTTGCAGAACCAGCAGATCGCAGCCCTGACTTGAGGCCACCATGCACTTCCACCCAAACCTTTGCAGACCAGCCGCTCACCTGCTCAATATTCTCTCCTTTCTTCTTCATGGCTCTCAGGACACAATCATATGAGTAGCCCATGTTGACTACTGTCTCAACACATTGCCGCTCACTCGGAGACAATGCATGCAGTTCCAAATAGGCCTGGGGACAGCTAGGCATGTTGGGCACTTGTGACACTGAGAAATTTAGAGGGGTTACCTGGCAATAGAAAAACAAGATCAAAGCAAGATGAAGCCCAGGTTGCGGCCAGGCACTGTGGGGAGGAAAAGAAAGGTACCAGGTACCAACCAAGGAGAAAAGCTGGGTAATACCTGTAATCCTTGGAGCCCTCACTCAGCCTTGCGTGCTCAGAACAGCACATGCCCTGATCCCCAAGACTTAAAAATCAGTTCCAGGTGTGAACCTATAATGTTGGAGCAGGCTGTGCAGACTTCTCTTTGGCATTCCATTAACCCTTTCACAACTCGGTACCTCGGAATCCTTAAGATTCACTCACATCAGACCTTACCAATCTGGAACCTTCTGCCTCTCACTGCACTGGACTTCCCATGCATGCCTAGCTCAGGGCCTCATGACTTTTGAGGGCACTTACCTTTGGCCCACAGCACACACACTGCTTCATCCCTGCTAAAGCTGCTGTCCTCTGCAGCCAGGATGCAGGGAATTTTAGCCACGCTAAGCTGGACTCCTGGCCAATCTACTGCACTGGTACAGCAGCCAGCTCGCCAACACTGAGGCCCCTCGTTCTCATCTTACTGGTTACACGTACTCTGCTAATGAAGCCTAAGATACAAAGGCAGCTCAGCTCATTGGCAGGCCAAAGGACCCATTCACAAAATCACAAGCTGTTTAGAGTGGCTCAGCTTCCAAGTACCCAAAAAAACATTCTGTATTTTTCCTTGTTTTTTTCTATTATTGGTAAAGTAAGGCAATAAGGAGTAGTCAGTCCTCTGTCATAAAATCTGCTACAACCACCTATTCTCAAACTTGGCTGAGGAGGACCAGGAAGACCAGAGGCCTGTAGACTGGCAGCTTCCATCCAACTATCATCTACAAGATACTCTAAGCAGTCTATTCCCAGGGGCTTCACGGAGGCGATAGCTGCCATGGAAGAGCAGAAGCTCTTCATAAAGCAATCTCACCACTTTGCAGACTCAAGATTATACTACTACTCAGGAGTAGGCTCTGTGTGGTCTTAAGATGCCAGATTCTGAAAAGGTTGTTTTGCTTTTTTCAAAGATTTATTATTTATTATTTATACAGTACTCTGCCTGCATATGTGCCTACACACCAGAAGAGGTCACCAGATCTCTTCTGGTTGTGAACCACCATGTGGGTGCTGGGAGTGGAACTCGGGACCTTTGGAAGGTCAGCCAGTGCTCTTAACGGCTGAGCCATCTCTCCAGCCCCAGCTTCTGAAAAAGTAATGGCAGCTCTCACATGAGCCCAGCCAAGAAGCCAGGACTATTCTTCCACTGTATGTGCCTCTCCCTGAGCACCTGCTGGAATGTGGGCATGTTTCCAATTTAAAACACTTGTAGAAAGTGCTTTTGGAATGTATGCTGCCCTCTAACAGCTGTCAGATATGTTCTGGGTTACCCCTTCAGGTAAGTGTGGCTGTATGGAAAGCCTGGTAAAATTCTTTGATCTAGTTCTATACTTCTAGGGACTTATACTGTGGGGACACTAAATTGCTAAGTTGTGAGCTGGAGAGATGTCTCAGCAGTTAGGAGTACTCATTGCTCTTGAAGAAGACCAGGGCTCGGTTCCCAGCACCACATGATAGTTCACAACTATCCATAATTCCAGATCCAGGGGATCTAACACCTTCGGAACTCCACGGATGCCAGGCATGCAGGTAGTATACAAACATATGTAGGCAAAACACTCATATACATAATATATATATTCACTTTAACATCATTTTCAGTAAATATTAGGGATAATGTAAGTAGCCAACAAGGTATTATAATAATAAAGTCATGGAACTATTGAGTAGTTTTGTTTTAAAGACAGGGTCTCACTATGTAGACCTAGAATTCTAGTTAGATCACTCTGGTTTCAAATGCAGATCTGCCTGCCTCTGCTTTCAGTGTGCTCAGATTAAAGGTATATACCACCATGCCCAAACCAAAATATTTTTAGATTTATTTTTCTGTATCTGTTTACCTGCACCTATATAGGTATACTATGTGCATGACTGCTGACTGCCCAAAAGAGGTTGTGAGATTAGAAACAGGAGTTACATATGGTTATTAGCCATTATGTAGGGGCTGGGAACCAAACCTGGGTCCTCTGTAAGCGGATCAAGTTCTCTTAACCACTGAGCCATCTCTCCAGTTCAATGCATAGGATTTTAAAAACTAGAACTAAGGAAAATATCTTTTCCTTTATAAATATTGTGACTGAGAATACTTTTCTTAAACAGAGACAAGTGACTCCTTCACATGTTTTATTAATCAAACAGCCATCATACTAATTAAGAAGACCCCAAATGGACAGTGCTTAAAAGGATCCCTATTGGGATGCAGAGATGGCTCAGAGGTTAAGAGCACTGGCTGTTCTTTCAAAGGTCCTGAGTTCAATTCCCAGCAACCACATGGTAGCTCATAACCATCTATAATGACCTGCTGCCATCTTCCCCCATGCAGGCAGAATGTTGAATAAATAATAATTTTTTTTTTAAGGATCCTTTATTACTAGTAGTTAGGAAGAAGGGGGATCCTCAAATTGACGACAGCCTGGGCTACAAAAGCAAGACTGTCTCAAAAAATTAAAAAAAAAAAAAAAAAAAAAAAAAAAAAAGGCTGGGTACAGTGGCACAGGCCTGTAATCCCAGCATTTGGGGAGGCAGAGGCAGAGGCAGGCGGATCTCTCTGAATTTGGGGCCAGCCTGGTCTACAAAGTGAGTCCAGGATAGTCAAGGCTACACAAAGAAACCCTGTCTTTTAAACAAACAAACAAAGGATCCCTTGTCAAAATTATAATAGTGTTTCAAGTCATTCACTGAGGTTATAATCATGATTAATATGGGGGGGGTTGGTATGCTACACCCTCAGACGAGACACAACACCATTACTGCACTGTCAGTTGTATATCATTAGCAATTTTTTTCCATAGAAAGATAAAATGTAGTTTACTGGTAAGCATAAACTGGAATTTTCACTTTCAATGAGTTGATCCTCAGTTTGTA
Organism: Pachyuromys duprasi; assembly: GCA_028658305.1. Lineage (NCBI taxonomy): Eukaryota > Metazoa > Chordata > Mammalia > Rodentia > Muridae > Pachyuromys > Pachyuromys duprasi. Next base: position 472,017 of record CM053762.1, on the reverse strand, counting down.
AAGATGCAGGGGGCCCAACAAAATAGGACGTGTCACTAGAAAATTTCAAACTTTCCAGACATGTAGAAGTGTGAGTGAACAAAATCAGCCTCAGAGCACCTCTGCAATGATGGGATCAGCGGGACTTAAGAGAGGCTGGAGATGGCTCAGCAGTTAAGTGCTCTTGTAGAGGACTCAGGTTTGCTTTCCAGCACCCACATGGCAGCTCAAAACTATCTGTAACTTTGGTTCTGTGGGATCCAACACACTCTTGGCGTCCTGAGGCGCCAGGCATACACATGGTGTATATATATACACACACATACATATATGCAGGTAAACATTCATAAAAATAAAGCAATCTTTTAAAAGGGGCCTGGAGATGGCTGAGTTAGGGTACTTGCCACAAAGCCTGATCATCTTTTGACCCCTAGAAATCATATCGTGGAAGGACAGAACCAGCCCCCACAAGAAGACCTCTATCTGTGTACTATGGCTACACACAGAAAGTAAATGAGATTTTAAAAAAAAAAAATTTTTTTTTTTTTTTTGAGACAAGGTTTTTCTGTGCAGTCCTAGCTATCCTGGACTCACTCTGTAGAGCAGGCTGGCCTGGAACTCACTCAGATTTGCCTGCCTCTGCCTCCCTGAGTGCTGGGAGCATAAGCACCATGCGCCTAATTTTTTTTTTTTAATGTTTAAAAATAAAATAAGTTATACAGGTTGTGGCTGTAGCTAAGCTGGTGAAGCATGCAGAGAACCCTGGGCTGGGTCCCAGGACCTCTCATCCCAGCGCTCAGGTGACTGAGGAACATCAAGGACTGGGCTGGAAAGATGACACAACAGGGCTATCCTTAGCATCCATGATGTTGAGTGCTTGCAATCCCAGTGCTGGGGGCAAGAATGGGAGGACCTCTCAGCTTCCTCATGAGCAACCTTCAGGTACAGTAGAAAATTACTGAAGAAGATACCCAACATCAACTTAGGTCCTCCACGCAACCACATGTACACACAGAAAGATAAAGGATAGCCTGAGCTACAATGAGTGGACTAAGCAATGAAACCCTACCTCAAACACACACACAGCCCCCAGCTATAGGAGATAGTAGAGATTCTAAGTCCGAGCAGAAATAGTTTATTGAAGAAGTAGACACAATGGTCTGCATTCCAGCAACTGGAGAAGTGAAGGCATGGAGATCACTGGAATCTAAGGAGAACCTGGGCAGCATAGTTAAACCAAGTCCCTCCTCCATCCCATCAGGAAGAAATGAAGGGATGAGGGAAAGAACAGAAGAAGTTCAAAAAAAAACCCCAACTAATAGAAACAAGCTGGAGAACCAGGAGAGGTAAAGAGCTATTTTTAACATAAACCTTCTTTGGTTAGTAGCTGGTTTTAATTCTTTAAGAGCCAGATGGCCCCTTGACATTTTTCCCAAACTGATCTCAAACTCATGGATTTACAAGTTTGGTAGTGCACACCTTTAATCCCAGCACGGGGAAGGCAGAGACTGGTGGATCTCTGTAAGATCTAGGCCAGCCTGGTCTACACTGTGAGTTTTAAGCCCACCAGTGCTACACATAAGTTCCCACCTTCATAAATAAATAAGAAAATAAATAAATAAGCCAGGCTGTGGTGGTACACCTTTAATCCCAGCACTCGGGAGGCACAGGCAGCCAGATCTCCTTGAGTTCAAAGCCAGCCTGGTCTACAAAGCAAGTCCAGGACAGCCAGGGCTACACAGAGAAATCCTATCTTGAAAAACCAGAGAGAGAGAGAGAGAGAGAGAGACAGGCAAGCAGGCAGAAAGAGAGAGAGACTCTGTCTCAAAACAAAACATCTAAAACAGTAAGAACTGATTCCAGGCACAGCCCTGCTAACATTCCCATTTGAAGGGTGCACCATTCGCTTTCCCTGCCTTGGGCACTATGATCCTGGAGAGAAGTACTTCTCTTACTGAGGGCTCCCACTACAATGGCCAAGATAGGAACAAGGCTTTGTTCCTAAGGAAGAGCATGACTCCCTTAACGCAATCCCACAACTCCCAACTGTTCATAGCTATGAACTGAAAGCAGTGACCTCACCAAGACACAGACCTCTTCTGACCCTGAGATGACGCCACATAGTCAGGCTAGACAAACAATTCCAGCAGAGAAAGCTCCCCTGTTACTTCTCTGGTTTTGGTCTCTAAAGGTTTATCTGGCTGGGTACTGGCTGAGGAACCCCCATCTTTCCAGGGTGCTTTTCATTTACCTACAGCATCTACTATGTCAAGGAAAGGAATGCAGTGCTGACCAGGAAGAACTCAGATACAGCCCTCTCCAAGGAGAAATGACAATCAGCTGTCTATCAGGTTTACAGGCCAGGAGCTATTGGACAGTGGAGTCATTCACCAGAATGCTGCTGCCAGAGTGGGGAGCTGGTAAGGCAGGCAGGGTTTGTCTTCCAACAGGCTAACAGAATGCTTGTTGTCTTGTATCAATACAACTAGACTCCCTTCTGGCTCTACACAGTCTCCTCACATGCTGTCATTTAAAACCATCTACACGCCAGTACAGCAAGAGCCTCTGGATGCAGAAATATGTTGTTCTGGGGCTTACCGCCACACCAGGAACTAAGCTTAGAGTGTGTGACAAGGAAAACTGCTCTGTTCTGCCAACATTTTGTGTAGCAAAATTAGATTTTCTTCAAGATGAGAAGAGTTGTAATCTTTTCATCAATCAATCCTAATTAGTACAGCCTTCCCTTGACTCTTTAGGACTGCCCAATGCATACTGTTGACAGGATAAAAAACAGTCACACAAGTACAATCTATAGACTTTAAATGACAGATTTCTACCAGTAACTATGAACCATGTGGCCTGAAGAAATGTAAATCCAAATGAGTCACCTCATGACAAAATACAAAAACAAATACACAAAAGCAGGGTAAAATGATAATGCAGAAGCTAAGAAAGGAAAGGGTATAACAAGGACCATCTGCAAGCTTAGAAAGAAAATGGGTACTTGAGAAACAACAGAACAGCCAGGCACAAGGATGCACACCTGTAATCCCATCACTCAAGAGGTAGAGGTAAGAGACCTAGGCCATACAGTAAGCTTTTACCTCAACTAAAACCACCAATAAGACAAAAACAAGAAACTTATTTTGACATTAGCTGCACTAAGAAGACACAAGATTAGACAGAGAAATGCCATTCACAAGGATTGTGTAATCCCTTATTTTTGCAAAGAAGACCCTAAAGATGCAGAGAGGTCAACATTAACCAGCTTTTAGCAGAGTGCTTGCCTACTATGGAGAGGTCCTGGGTTTGATCCCTAGCACTGAAGAACCAAAAATAAATATTCAAAAGTAATAATCCTAGTCCTCAGGAAAATAACCAAAATCTCTCTCTCAAATAACAAAGCCAGTCTCCAGTGCCCCACCATACACTAAGCCCCGTGGACGAGAGGCTACTGCTAACTGGGACCACTGAGGCAATGTAAGTCAGGACTGAAAACTTACTGTGGGACATGTATTTGGAGGTGACGGTTCTTCTGTACACATAGACAAGACAGACAGGGAAGGCATCTGGGAGGTTGTCAGGGTTGGCACCTGTGTGCCACTGTTCAAGTTCAAAGCTGAAAGCCCAAGAGTGTGGTCCCCATTGAGCTCACTGGCACTGCTTTGGGTGGAAGGCTTCAGGAAATTCCGAGACACGCCACTTCGTAGGCAGGATGTGCTATGGAAAGTGCTCGCAAGCTTGACTGTCTTCTGATTGCTGTCATCAGAGTCAAGTTTGGGGAAGGACAGAGATTTGATATTGCTTACTGTAGGGATAGGAGGAAGGGACACTTTGGAAGACAGCGACATCTTTTCACAGTTGCCCAACTGTGGTAAAGTTATAAAGCCATTGGGTTTATGAAGAGGCTTGAAATCTAAGGTTGCCTGCTCCAAGGATGCCAAGACCTCCTCATCCTGTAGCACAGAGCCTGAGCCCCCTCTGGGTGAGCTACTGTCCAGTAGCTGAGCCATTATGGGTCCAGTTGTTCCTACCAGAATGTTTCTCAGCTCTTCCTTCTCATCAATGGTTTTTAACTCCAGATTATCAAACGGGTCCTCTTCACATTCGAAGTCAGCAGGATTGAAATCTGCCTTTGTGTGGGGAGGGCTGAGAACTTTCTGCTTTGTGGCACTACTGCTGACCCGAGTTGGAGTGAGGATGCTGTTGTGCTGTAAGCTGGCAAGGATGGGGTTAATAGGAGGCGGCATTGTGGCTGTACTGTGAATCTTGGAGAAGCTCATTTTGCTGTCACCCTCTGGACCACTCTTAGAATTCACTTTAGCTTCTGCATCCTCGGCCTTCCGCTCTGCTTCTCGCTGGGCTTCTTGGATTAGTTTAATATCTTCGGCCCACTCAATCGTTTTCTTTTCCAAGGAGAAGTCATACTGCAGAGATATAGCAGAGAGAGGAGGTGTGAGCCCAGGGGCTGCTCTCCCGACCCAACTCAGTCCTGTGTGAGTGAAGTACAGCAGGCAGCACTTCAGCATATGGCTGAGCCTCTCTGAGGAGCACCGAGGCTTCCTGTGTCCAAACCACACTCCCAGATTACGTCTATAAAATTGACCCTACACAACAGACCAAAGGGAATTTGCCACATCTTTTGCTTCTCTTCCCTCTGGCTTTTCCCCTCCCTAATTCTACATGGCTAGGGGAAAAGATAAGCCACACACTCAAGGACCCTATCCTGATGGCCCATTTGTTGTTCTAAAACTGCAGGCACTCACTCTATCAGTCATCCACTGGTGTCCGTCCTTCCTCCTATTGGCAGCAACCCCACGGACCATCTCCGGGTCTCTATTATATAGTACAATATCCTACAGAGAGCTGTGCTCAATAACAACAGCACCTAACACTGAAAGATCAGTTCAGAGGTAACATCAAAGAACTCAGTTTTGTTTTGTTTGCTTTAGCACAACTGGGGCCCAAGCCCAGGACCTTGCACACAGTGAGTGGTTTATCACTGGCCCATAAGCACCTTTCACGATTAGCTAAAACTCCTTAGCAATTCTCATTGTCCCTCCTTTACGGAAGGCCATGCCCATAGTCCTGAAGCCAGCAAGTACTACAGCCTGACTCTAAAGCCAGGTAGTCTGGCCTGACTCTACGCTCTTACTCCACCATGAGAGTGCAATGAACACACTGCCGCCACAATGCCAGCAGACTTCATAACCTGGTGCGTGGCATGGCACTGCAACTACTAAACGTTGAGAGAGAGACAGGAGACTGGGCGACCACTCCGTGGCAGAGGAGATGAAGGTCCTGGGGAGGTAGCTATCTACATACTCTAAGACTTTGAACAATAACCAGTATTTGGGAAGTGGAAGCAGAAGGATCAGGGAGTTCAAGCTGAACTCTATGAAACCCTATCTAAAATAAACTTTATAGTTCTTAATAAAATCTTAATCGCATTTCCACACTTAAAAAATATACACAGCAAAACTTACATAGGAAAAAAGAAAACAAAAATCCTACAGCACGTTAAAGACACAGGCAGGTCTAACATGCTGAGAGAACATTACAGAATAGAAAGGAAAAAAAAAAAAACACCAAACCTGCCTAAATGCACAGCCACCAAGAATTCGCTTCCAGCCACAGTGGCTGTGCTCTGCAGAGGTGGCAGTGGGAGCTTGGGATGCACTGTGTTTGCTGTTTACCATGAACAAAAGGGAGACAGCAGCCATGGCAAAAGCTATGTACAGCTTCTAACGGGAGAAACCCAACAGCTGTCTTTTAACTTTTTTTGAAGGTACAATAGTCACTTCTCTCACTGCTGTACAAAATACCCCGACAGAAGCAAGGAAGGAAGTTATCTCTGTTCATGGTTTGGGGCACAATGGCAGGAGCTGCTCTTATTGCACCTGTAGGGACAAGCCAGAGACAAATGCCAGTTCTCTGCTAACTGGACCTTTTTATTCAGTCCAGGACCCAGCACATGGGATGGTACCATCCATACATCCAAAGCTGGTCTTCCCACCTCAGCTAACTCAGATAACCCTGACAGGCTCCCCAAGAGACTCATCTCTTCCATGATGCTAGAGCCTGTGATGATCACATCAACATATCACATGAGTCCTACTGAGTAGTCTACCCAAAAGCTTACTGTGTAGCTCAGTCTCAGCCTCACCACCTCGGCCTCCTAAATGTAGGAATTGCAGTCATGCACCTCACTCAATGAGGTGACTTCCCACTACTCATACACACAAAGTCTCCCAAATTTTCACTCTAAGAATTAGAAATATCTTCCATTTTCTAGAACACTTTTACTGAGATTCTGGGGTTTTTTGTTGTTTTGGTTTAATTTTTGAGTAGATTCTACTACCTTCATCTCCCCAGTTCTGAGATTACAGGTGTATGCCATCACAGTCGGTTTTTATGTTCAAACACAAGGTTTCACAGATAACTAGGCAAATACTCTACCAACTGAGCCAAATTACTGGGCCTGTATGGTTTGGGTTATTTTTGTTTTTGTTGGTGGTGGTTGGTTGGTTGGTTGATTTGACTCCGTTTTTTGAAACAGGGTTTCTCTGTATAGCCTTGGCTGCCCTGAACACGCTTTGTAGACCAGGTTGGCCTTGAACTCATATCATCCACCTGCCTCTGTCTCCCTTACTGCTGGGATTAAAGGTATGTACCACCATGCCTAGCAGACCTGTTTGTTTGTGGTTTTTTAATTATCAAAGTAATGTAGAATTCGTGGAAAATAGAGACAAGTTTCTTTAGTAAGCATGTATTCTGAGAGAGAAATATGGCTGCTGCCACAGCTAACGTGGCAGGAGGCTTGCCTTTCACAAACCAGGCACTAGATTCGATCCCCAACACTACATGATCCAGACATGGTGGTGCATGCCTGTAATCCCCGCAGAAGTTCAGCGGCAACCTCTGCTATTCAGAGTCTGAGGACAATCTGGGCGGGGAGGGGGGGAGGGGGGGAAGAGAGAGAGAGAGTTAGTTTAAGAGAGAGAACCAACACAACAGTACAGTACGGAGTAGTTGAGACAAACACTGCCAACTTAACAGAGGTTTCCCCGTAGACCAGGCTAGCCTCCAACTCACAGAAATCCACCTATGTCTGCGTCTTGAGTGCTGGGATTAAAGGTGTGTGCCACCATGCCCAGCAACTATCCTTAACTCTAATTCTAAGAGATCTGACACCCTCTTTGACCTCTGTAACGAACACATATGTGATACACATACATGCAAGCAAATATATGTGTGTGTGTGTACAAATCTAAAAGGAAAACAAACATCTTTAAGATCATATGACATTCTAGATAGTGTGATAAAAACCTGGCGTATTCAACACATCCACACCATGTGTGACACCCAGCAGTTAGCACAACTGTAGGGACACAACCATGCTCGTATATGGTGTTTGACGCTACCTAAGGTCTTAGGCACCTTCTAGAGGTTACAGAACACATCCCACAGATGGTTGGATATGGCCAGGTCCCTAGGATTACTGATCCTCAACGTTGCAGTGTTGAGATAGAAGGGCTGCTGAAAAGTAAGCCTAGTGGACAGTAGGAAGTACTGCTCAGGTACCAGGTCTAGTGGTTCATACTTACAAAAACTCAGGAAGTTGAGACAGTAGGACGACAAATTAGAGGCTAGCCTGGGCTCAAAAACAGAACCATCTTTTAAATAAACCCTCTCCTTTTCTTTAGTTATATTTAAAGAGAGATACATGTGCAATGAAGCATGGATGGAGGTCAGAGGACAACTAAAGAACTTGGTTCTCTCCTTCTACCATGTGGGTCCCAGGGACTGGACTCAGGTCATCTGCTTGAGAGCCAGCACCTTTACATAATGAGCCACTTTACTGGCCCACAACTCTTTTTAAGTAAAAAATTAAAAAAATCTGGCATCTACTCAAACATCACAGTTTCCTGCTGTAGCACGTGGCCTCTCCTTGCTGACACACTTCCTTCTACTGGCAGCCAGTTTCCTATTCACTTCTCCACAAGGTTGTGTTCTGACTTTGGCACTAGCCAGTCTTAGGTTTTCAACCTCCAAAACTGTGAGCACAACAAACTTCCTTCCCGTGTAAACAACAGGGCTTTTTGTTAGAAAAACACAAATTAAGGAAGTCAGTATTTTATTTGATCTTTGTAACAACCTTAAAACCAATTATCCCCATGCTACAAGTACAGAACTGGAGCCTTAGAAACTTGACATCTGTGTGGCTACTGTACAATGTCTGCCCATGAAAGAGAAACAGCAGAATCTGTTAAAACCACAGACTCTAAGGACTGCCCCACACTACTGTGGCCACAACATCCACGTGAAGTTTCCTGGGCCCCAGATGCAATCTATGTTTACTGACTCACGCTGATGGATTTTGTCTCTTATTATGTAGCCTTGGCTGTCTTTGAACTCATAGACATTCATCTGCCTCTGCTCCTAAGTGCTGAGACTGAAGGCCCACTGGTTAGTTAGCAATTTGAAAGCAAAACATTTAAAACAGGACCTAATGGCTCAGCACCCATGAGGCAGTGGCAGGCAGATCTCCTCATCACCTTCAGCTACAGAGTTTAATTTGACAGAATTAGATGCATGAGATACTGTCTCAAAAAATTCAAAATAGTCTGAAGACAGAGGTAGACAGATCTCTGCAGGTTCAAGGCCAGCAGAGAATGAATTCCAGGTCAACCAGGGGTACATAGTGAAATTTTCAAAACAAACAAAAAATAACGCAAGAAAGCAAACCAAAAATGTAGTGAGAACAATAACAAAACAAACAAACAAACAAAAAACCCCACTGGTGCAAGTGGTTTGTGCAGGCATATCAGACCCCTGCTCCCCTCTTCAGTTAGTGATTGCTCCAAGCATGATCCTAGTGTTTATCAGTTCTTCTTGCTGGCCAAAAAAGGAGCCCAGCAAAATCTCAGGTGGCAAAAACTTGAAACTCAAAACAAATTTCTGATTATATCAGTGAGTCATAAAAAAAAGAGAAACAAGGTATAGGTAAGTGCTTTCCTCTTTTTTCTTTTAGACCTGCACTGCTATGAGCAAGTGTGACTTAGCACTTGGCCCCAGCACTGGGGATGCTTGAGGAAGCTGTGGACCTTTAGTTGGTGGGGCCTGGTTGGAGGGAGGAGGTGACTGGGAGGCTTTGAGGGATAAGCCCAGCACAGATACCAAGCTATAAGCCTATGGGGCCCAGGAGTAGAACATGAAGGTTTAAATGTGAAGCATATCTGATAGGCTCATGGGCTTCAACAGTTGGTCCCTAGTTAATATTTCTGACTTGGGAGGTTGTGAAGCTTTTAGGAGGTGGGGCTTGACTGAAGGTATGGGGCTCAGCGGGCTTGGAGGCTGAGGGTTTAGCTTGAGCTCTGTCCCCTATGTGACGTTTCAATGTGACAGTTACCTCATATTCATGTTGCAGCAGACAAAAGTCGGTGCCACCAGCATGCCCTCCACTGCCATGATGGATGATTTCTCCAGTCACAACCCAAAAAAATACTTTCCTATCAGGGATTCTGCCAGCAATAAGGAAGTAAATAATACAGGTGTCTCTCTGTGTTGCTAGGGTAGCCTCAAACTTCTATATGAAAGTGATCCTCCTGCCTCAGAGTCCCAAGCCTATGGGACTTCAGTATGTGTGTGTGTGTGTGTGTGTGTGTGTGTGTGTGCTAGCGGAAATCATCACTCTGCTTGGTAATGATTTTTTTCAAGTGTGTGTACATGTATGTGTGTCTATGTGTGCATCTGTGTGCAGTAGCAGAGATAAACCCAGGCCTTCATGCATGTAAGGCACACATGCTAACACTGAGCTACATCTCCAGCTCTTTGTTTTTCTTTTTTTTTAAATCACGTTGTTACTAGGACTGCAAACAAAGAAAAGTATTTAATGACTAGTTATGATCATCAATAAAAAAATTATCAGGAAAATGGAGCAAGGAAAGTATATAAGGTAAAATCTACCTTCTGGCCCAATGGTGTCTCCACTTAAAAAAAAAAAAAGAGTACCAATCAAAACTACTTAAGATGCTTAGCATCATTATTAACATTAGGAAAATGCAAATCAAAGCTACAAGACACAACTTCTCATCCACAAAGAAGTACATAATGACAAAGACAGTGAACACCACAGGCTGACAGGCATGCAGAAACTGGGATACACCTTCAGTGCTAGTGGGAACACAAATGACACAGTGAGTCACTTCGGAATATCTTCTGGTAGTTCCTCTAAAGGTAGTTATGGTAAGGCCCAGAGATTCTACCTTTGCATATACACCTAGAAGAATGAAAAACACAGGGAAAACCTGCATATAAGTCTCCGTAGCAATATTGGTCCTAAGAGCCAAAAGTAGAAACTACCAAAATGTCTATTATTTAACGTATACATAAAATATGGTATACCCATACAAGAGAAATACTACCAGGCCCATAGTAACGGCACGCTATTCTGACGAGATGTAACAGGGACTTTAGAGGTCGGTTATATTAAAAGCACAGACTCTTCGTTTAGGTCTGTAGGTGTCTGACAAGTAACTAAAAGCAAAACAAGTGTGAACTGGTACCTTTTCCATAGCATTCTCTCTTACACTCTTGGATACAGGAACAAGAAATCTAATATATAAACATCTTGTTCCAAAAGTTGAAACTGCCATCCCAGGCAACAGCAACTTTTCTCTTTCTTTTGCTTTCTTTCTTTTTTAAAAGCAGAGCTAAACATTTTATTAAAGATACTGAGTTAGAGGAAAAAGAGGCACTCAGAAGGAGGAGAGACACACTTTGTGCAGCCGCAACTTATTTCAGCAAAAAGCCCTAACTCTGAGATAATGAAAGCCTGGCCAGACCAAGGCACAGCTTCTACCCGAGTCAGCGTGGCTATCAGCCACGTGCCATACACAGGTTTTAGTAACTAGACTGCCAGTATGTCCCCCAAGTCCCTACCCTGAAAATACATTCCATTCATGTCTTCACAACCATTTGTCTCTTCAGTTGTCATTTTGGGACAAATGGCGAGACCTGGTTCACTGGGAGCCTCCAGATCAGGATTCTGGCCTAAGATTCCAATTACAAAATCTAAATTAAATACACCTGTCACAAAGGCCACAGTGGGTTTCTTTTCCGAGTGGGAGAAATAAAATGTTCTAGAATTACATAGCATGAAATTTACACAACATGAATATATTTAAACCAGGCTGGGTGATGGTGGCCATATCTTCAGTCCCAGAACTTGGGGGGCAGAGGCAGGTAGATCTCCATGAGTTTGAGGCCAGCCTGGTCTACAGAATGAATTCCAGTACAGCCAGGGTTACACACAGAGAAACCATGTCTCGAAAAACCAACCAAAAAAAACCCCCCACTAAAGTAGATAGCTTGAAAGGGTGATTTAAGCTATTAACACAAAGCAACTGAGTTCTCCTGAACACAGACTGCACAAGACAAAATACTTTTAAAGTGACATGTTGATGCCCTAGTGAGTCCCCAGAGACAAAACTTCCTTTCCAGCAAGGTGTAGCTTTAATATCTTCTGACATTACAGTAGGAAGTGTGTCTCCCTGTGCTCTTCTGATTTTCTAACATCGTAAGCTATAAGGATCTTGACGGCACTGAGGAGGTCCCTCTCCTCAATCCCCAAAAGAGCACCTCCCAAAAGCAGGCAGTTGATAAGTACACACTGAAGGAAGTAGCACTCAGCTTTTTGCTACTTTAAAGAAGTATTTCATGTATTTGTAGATCTCTAAAGATAGGAGGATTGGAAAAGAAGCCCTGGAAAACATTTAGGTACAGTCCTAACAGACTGACAGCTTTCTGTACAGTCAGAGACTAGTCCATATAGACAAAACTCATGGGGAAACCCAGGTATAAGTAGTAATGCACAAACCATATTCAACAAACTCCTGATGACTTGGAACGTGGAGACGAATGTGCACTGCCAAAATCTGATGCTCTCTGTGCTTGACTTAATATTAATAGAGTTATAAATTGAGTTATTTTGAATAATTCTAAACCCTTAAAATCATTATTCTAGATTCAGGCATGGTGGCACATGCCTTTAATGCCAACATTCGGGAGGCAGAGGCAGGCAGATCTCTTTATGTTTGAGGCCAGTCTGGTCTACAAGCGAGTCCAGGACAGTCAGAGCTACACAGAGAAGCCCTGTTTCAACCCCCATCCCCAAATCATTATTTTAGAAATGATGTGGAAAACACTGCAAGCAGAGCCAATTAAAGAGGCAACTATAATAGCCTAGATGAGAACTAAGGTAGAGCTGAAATGTGTGAGGCATGGCAAAAGAAAAATTTTATGTAACATCACTGACTGAGAAGGCAACAAGGACATGAACATAGAAAAGAGGTGAGTAAATAAGATGGGTAACTGGGTGCTGGAGAGATGACTCTGTGGTTAAGAGCACTGTCTGCTCTTCCAGAGGTTCTGAGTTCAATTCCCAGCAACCACATGGTAGCTCACAACCATCTATAATACCAGGATCTGATCCCCTCTTAGGGCATTCAAGTGACCTATAGATACAGCATTCATATGTAAAATAAATAATTCTTTAAAAAAATAAAAAGAGGGGTTATTAGGATTTGTTTTGTGCAAGGCACAGAAACCTAGAGATATATAATCAAACAGGTTAAACAAAACCTATACATGTATAAACATAAGAGACGGAGGTCCAGGAACCACTGTAGAGCTGGCATTAACAAAAGCAGCAGGGTAGAACGAAGAGATGTAGAAGGGCTTTATCAAGTCTTTAATGCACTGAACATTAACTAGAATTCACCACTTACCTGTACCTCTTTCACAACCTGTACGCAGTCAGGCAAGGAGAAGCCAATAGGTAGACCCACTTTAGCTGGTGTTTTGAATTTGTCTCCTATCTTAAATGGGACATCATCAAGGTAACTGAAAGTCCCTATAATAAAAATAAATAAATAAAAATAAAGTGGAAAACATCAGCAAATAACCTTAATATTTACTTTGCTATAATCTTAGGCTTAGTGGACACACATTTATTTATGCTACCCTTCTCCAACAGCTTATCTGCTCCTGACCCAAAACCTTTAAAAACTCCTACTCAGTCTACTTCACTATTAGGGTTTGTTTTCAGTTATACTCAATGCAAAATCCAAAGTACTCACCAGGTGGTGCTGGTGGCACACACCTTTATTAATCCCAGCACTCGGGAGGCAGAGGCAGGAGGACCTCTGGGAGCTTGCGGTTAGCCTGGTCTACAGAGCAAGTTCCAGGACAGCCCAGGCCACACAGAGAAACTGTCTCATAAAAAAAAAGGTACTCACAGCAGGCTGACTCTGTCCACATCGCCTAACAACTGTCCTTAGGCTTACTGCCCTAAGTCACAGTGACCTCTGTCTGCAATGGTGTTAAGCTCAAATCTGCCTCAAAATGTCCCATACTGGCTGTTATTCTGGAATGCTCTTCCCTTGGATTCATATGACTACTCACTCTTTTACTTCTTCAACTCTGTTCAAATGTACTTTCTTAGCCAGGGTTAACCTCAGCACCCTACAGAAAATGATTGCCTACCACACTACTCACAGCCTGAATTGGCTGAACAGTATCGATTATCTTCTAACACACTATGTAGCTATTTTATTATACTTACTGTCTTAAATGTAAGCTCCTTACAGCCAAGTCAGTTTAACTCTATCTCATCTGAAGATGTAGTCTCAAAATCATTTTTATTTGGGTTGTTCTGTTTGTCTGGAAGAAAAGGTGCTGGAAACAGCTCTCAGTGGTCCTGTGCTCACAATCCATCTCCTCTGTCCTTAGATAGCACTGACTGCAGTGTGTGCCACTATACCCAGCTTGTACTCTCAGAATCTACACCAGTGTCTGACACATAGAGGCCGCTGAACTGATGACAGACTTCTCACAACAGGAGAGACTGATTTGGAGTTCTCTACAAACTTTTTTCTTTCATTTTGGCAGTTAGGGGATAGATACGAGGGAAACAACTGCTTTTTTAACACAAAAAATAAAAGCACTACTACTTTCTAGAATAAGTAGGCTGATTCCCACTACACCCCCAGCACTGGGGAAGGACCCCGTCTCAGATTCATGAGGCACTCAACCAGTGAGCCGGGTCCTCAACCCCGTCCCCATGTGGAAACAGCTAAGCAGTGTGACACTTAGTAAAGATGAGGACAATCAGACAAGATCATGGAAATCTGGTCAGAACTGTCAAAACACTTAAGCCATAAACAGCTCAATGACTTTACCTCCCTAATGGTCCTCTGCCTATTGTAACAGAACTGCGCCGAAGGTCCGGAACATGACCACAACTCACTGGTCAGAAAGGCAGTGCCTTACACATCACTCTCTCTCACACTTCCAGCTGTGTCATCTTTCTTTCTGAACCAATTCTCCTGAACTAATTTATTGGCAGAATTTACCTGCAAACCCTGCAACATAACTGATAAACTTTTACTTTTCAATGCTAACCCAGGAAAACAAGGCTTACTATTGGGCCTCATAAATGCCTTATCTTCCTGGGTGCTTGGGAGCACAAATTCCATACAAACATTTTTCATTCTAAAAAAAATATAGATAGATCTGAAGACTTACCAAGATAATTTTTTTTCCTATTGGAGCTGGGGAGATGGGTCAGTGGTTAAGAGTGCTTATTGCTCTTTCAGGGGACCTGGTTCAGTTCCCAGCACCTACACAGCGGTTCTCAACTACTCCAGTTCCAGGATATCTGCTGACTCTTCTGGCCTGCAATGGCTCTTTTAACCACATAAACTCATGCAGGCAAGCATGCATACACGTAAATAAAATAACCTTTTCAGCAGGAAGAGCATCCTTGTTCCCACTGCTGGATGGGGTCTCTCCCATCACTTTCTAGTCACAGTGAAAATGTCTGAACTACTTCTCAGACATGCAGAAATTAAATCTACAGTGGGATCAATGTACTCTCTCTGTGCTATGATTATTATTCTAGGAAATATCCCAGATATGGTCATATACTTCTATATGTGCTGCTTTCCCAACTGGCAATGCCTACTTCATCCCCACGATTATTTACTTAGGTAATTTATAGTCCTTTAAAAATAAATACAACTGCAAAGCAGAGATGGTAGTATATGCCTTTAATCCCAGCACTCGTAAGTCAGAGGCATGCAGCTCTCCAGGCCACCCCAGTCCAGGACAGCGGGGCTATATAGAGAAACCCTGTCTCAAAAACACTAATGATGATGAATGAAAAATGAGTAGATAAGAGTGTCATGATGAAAACTGTAATCTCAGCTATTCCAATGCTAAAATAGAAGCATTTTAAGTTACAGACTAGTCTGAACAACTTAGTGATATCCTGTCTCGGAATTTTAAAACTTAAGAATAAACAAAATGAGCCAGGTGCACTATAGCACCCTTTAACCTCAGCACTCACAGAGGAAAAGGCAGGTAGAGCTCTGTGAGTTCAGGCCAGACTGGCCTAGAGAGTGACTTCCAGACCAGCAAAGGATACACAGAGAAATCCTGGCTTGAAAATTCAAAAAGATCACAGACGAGAAAACGCAGCCACTCCTGATGAGAGCTGATAGACTAGGATCAGAAGGAAGGAGAGGAGGACCTCGCCTATCAGTGGACTTGGGGAGGGGCATGGGTGGAGAAGGGGGAGGGAAGGTGGGATTGGGAGGGGAGGAGGGAAGGGTTTGTGGGGGGGGATAAAAAGTGAATAAAGTACAATTAATAAAAATTAAAAAAAAAGAAAATTCAAAAGGACAAAAAAGAAAAAGAAAGAAAAGAAAAGAAAGGAAGGAAGTTGGCTGAGGAGACTTCAGTGAGGGAAGCGTTTACACTGAGAGCCTGAGGACCTGAATTCATCCTAAGCGCCAATTTACCAAAGCCAGAAGTGGCGGGGCGCATTGTAACCAAGCCCTGGGGAGGCAAAGACAGATGGGGACCTGGGGCGTGAGGGCCACCCAGCCTAGGGCACTTGGGGAGCTCCAGGCCAGTAACAGACATTGTCTCCAACAACAAGGTAGACAGCACCTAAGGAACCAAGGCTGTCCTGGGGTCTCCACATGTACACATATGTTCACCACACACACACACACACACACACGCCTGTTCAGTCAACACTGCCCTTATGTTTTGTTGACTATTCTGTTTCCTTATTTTCACCACCAAGAATATGATCAAGAATTCCTAAACAATGGGGAAATGTTCACGCCTGTAGCTCCCATCCACCAGTAAGACTTTGTTCAGTTAGTGAAAGCAAGTAAAGAGACAGTCTTGAAACACAGCTGTGATCCCAGCACTCAGGAAGCAGAGGCAGATGGATCTCTGTGAGTTCAAGGCCAGCCTGGTCTACAAAGTGAATCCAGGACAGCCAGGGCTACACAGAGAAACCCTGTCTATGTATGTGTATGTATGCACATATATACATATGCATACATATATACTGACTCTAGGTTCAAGGGTGTATGTGGTCACGTGTGTACAGTAGCTATAGCTTTCTCTTGTCTAAAGATAGCTTCATGGCTCATGAGTAATTTTCTTTCTCAAACAATTTTTATTTCATTATTTTTATTATTATTTTATTATTCATTCATCATTCATTATTCATTTTATTTTATTATTTTTATTATTATTATTATTTATGTCATTATTTCATTATCTTGCTATACTCATTTCCTTAGTTCTGGGGTTATTTGGATTTTGCCTGCATGTTATGTAGCTGTATTCAGTGCATGCAGGACCCAGTGAGGTAAGAAGTGGGCACTGAATCCCTGGAACTGGACTTAAAAACAGTTGTGAACTGCCATATGAATGCTAGGAAATGAGCCTGGGTCCTCTGGAAGAGCAGCAAGTGTTGATCCATACCTCCAACCCCAAGAAAGCTTGGGAAACCAAAAGAGAGAGAGAGAGAGAGAAAACGAACGAACTTGAAGGGAGTACTTGAGAAGCAAAAGCAAGCAGATCTCGGTGAGTTCAAGGCAGCCCAATCTACACACAGTGAGTTCCAGGACAACTAGAGTTACATAGTGAGATCCTGAATTGGGAAAACAAAACTTTTTTCTTTTGGATTCAACCTTTACCCCTACCAACTTATATGTGATTAATACCTATTAAAATGCAAATGAGATTTCAAAGTAAAAAAAAAAAAAAACAAGATAGTTATGGGAAAGGAGTTTGAGTTGTTTGCCCTTTGAGACAATGTAGCTCAGACTGGCCTCAAATCTGCTATGTAGCAAGGCTCTTGGTCTTTACTAACAGGGATTAGAAGCATGTGGCAGCACACTTACACCCAGCAAAAGCACCTTTTTGCTTGGTTGATTTGGGGGGGTTTGTCTGTTGTCACTTTTCAAAAAAAAGACTTCTTTTTGCTAGGTATGGTGGCAGACACCTTTAATCACAGCACTTGGGAGACAGAGGCAGGCCAATCTCAGTGTGCTTAAAGCTAGCCTGGTCTACATAGTGAGTTACAGGACTGCCAGGGCGACCCAATGAGACCCTATCTCCAAAACAAACCAAAACCAAGATTTTATTTTACGTGTGTGTTTAACTTGAATGTTATTATATGTGTGTCACATGCCTGCCTAGTAACCAAGCAGACCACAAGCCGGCATCTGATCACCTGGAACTTGCATTATAGTAGGTTGTGGCTGCCATGTGGATCCTGAAAATTAAATGTGGGTCCTCTGTAAGAGCGGCCGTGCTCTTAACTGCTGAGCCATCTCTCCAGCCCACCTAGTCCACCTAACACAGGGTCTTGTAGAGGCCAGGCTGGTTTTGAGTTCTTTCTGTCTCTCTTAGCATATACTAGCCTTCTGATCCCGATCCTTCTGCCTTTTCTGAGTGCTGAGACCATAGGAATGCACTACCACACCCTGCTACTTTCTCTTTTTTTTTTTTTTTTTGGGGGGGGGTGGTCAAAGAGCTGTACAACAGAAGATACCCATGAATTCACAATCCTGCTGTACTCATTTCCTTAGTTCTGGGGTTATAATAGTGCAACTCCATGTCCAACTGTAAAAATATTGTTTAACAGAGCATTCAAATAAGATAAAGGCAAAATTTTCAGATTCTGGACAGTTATAGAAACACCCCAGGTGTCCCCCCACCAGAAAAAAGCAGTAGCATTTTGGCTTGCCAATAGAAAATTATCTACACTAGAATCACAATTACAATGATAGCTACCTTTCCCACACTAAATTATAAAGCAATTACAGCTCATAAACAGAAACAAAATACCTATCCTATCACTCAGCAGGAAAAGTATTTGTCTTTTAATAGAACTTAAGAGCAAAGAACCTCTCTAAAAACTAGCTGGCTTGCCCTTAGAAGGGAGGTATTATGGTAGATGACAGTTAAAGTGCATAAAGCTTTGATTGTACAAGATAAATTCTTTAGAGCTACACTATATATACAACATAATACTTGAGCTAACAATATTATATTGTATACTAAAATAGCTACGAGGGTCATTTTGTTGTTGAATCTGTGTTACATAATGACTAGCCTCTAACCTGAGCCTCTTGCCTCTGCTCTGAGATCTAGGATTGCAGGCATGCCTGGCTCCACAGAACAGTGCTTAGCTGTTCTTAGAAACATACACAAACCAGCCAACATTCTAGCATGGAGGGGGATGGGTTTGTGAGCCCCCATCCCTAGCAGAGGAGTTATGGACAGTTGATATCTTTAGGAGAAGGAAGAATCAGTTCTTTAAGGTGTTTCCTTGGCAAGTCAAGTGCATTCTACAGTCAGGAGTATATGAGCAGCACAAAGTGGACCCCGCTATTTAAAAAAGGCACAAAGTTGGAGGTTTAGGGTAGGGATGGATGTGGAAGGAGTTAAGGGAAAGAATAGGGAAGGAATATGATGAACCTAAATTGTATGAAATTATCTAAGAATTAATAAAAAATATTTGTAAAACACACACATACACTCAGAAGCAAAGCCCTCATTATCCATGAGCAACTCATCCATCAGTTCAACCACTTAACAAAAATATTGAGAAATTATTTTATAAAAATTTTTAAGAACTGGGGAGATGACTCAGTGAATAAAGTACTTTCTGTGTAGGCATGAGAATCTGATTTTAAACCTCCAGTACTCACTTAGAAAACCAGAAGGTAGAGACAGGAGGCTCCTGTGGTTTCACTGGCCAGCAACTATAACCAAATCCATTACTCTCAGTCTTAGTGAGAGACCCTATCTAAAAATAAGGTGGCGAGCAGTAGAGGAGGACACCTAATGTTGACCTTTGGGCTACACATATATAAAAACACACACAGAAAAAGAGAGAGATAGGCAGGCAGGCAGGCAGAAACAGACAGACAGACAGGCACAGTTAAAATGTTAGGTAAGGGCCAGAGAAATGGCTCAGTGGGTAAAAGTACTTGCTACCACAATCCCCTGAAGTCATGTGGTAGAAGAGAACGAACCCCACACATGCCATGTGCCCACATGCGCACGCAGTAGTGATAATAATAATTATTATTATTACTAAATAAAGTAGATAAATAAACAAATAACATGTAGTGGCACATAACTTTAATCCCAGCACTTGGGAAGCTAGGGTAGGTGGATCTCTGTGAGTTTTAGGCCAGCCTGGTCTACACAGCAAATTCCAGAACAAATCCAAAAAAAAAAAAAAAAGAGAGAGAGAGACAAAAGTAACCCAAAGGCAAGTCAGATGTGTTCCTCGACCATTAACTGAATGCTGGAAAGCATCCAACAAGACAGTACATCTGGAAAAGCTCCACCTGAACTATACTTACTGCTAACTGCAGAGTTTCAGTGATGCCACACCACAGGGCCAAGCAGAGTACTATGCAAGTTACATGCGGATGTGTGGCAATTCAACCTTTCATAGATGTTTCATAAAGTATGCAAGCAAGCTAAAAGCAGAGCAACGGCACCTCTCTGACACAGCTGAGCCTTGTAGCTCAGAAGAGTACATGAGCACAGACTGCCATACAGTCTAGTGGACCACTACCATAATGATGCAAATTTATAAAATCACACGAATACTGTATATGTCACACTGGTGGGGTTATCAAAAGAGACAAGAGGCACAGAGTCCTCACAAGTTGGAATTACAGGCAGATGTGGCTGCTAGGATGAACTCGCCTCCTCTGGAGACTAATACGCTGTCTCACCTGCTGCGCACTATCCAGCCACCAGTGCACACGTTTTAAAATGGAAAATCAGTTATACAAAAATCCGGACTGCTTGGATCTTTCTAGATGTAACTGACTACTGAATGAAAAGATGGTCTAATTTTAATTTACATATCTAACTTCCCTCCAGGTGCAAGTAATAAAATTTAGTTTGCTGATAGTCATACGGCACATGCCATTAATCCCAACACTCAGGAGGCAGAGGCAGGTATAGAAATATTCTGTCTATCTCAAAAGTAAAAATTAGTTTGGGGATAATTTTTGGATTTTTTTTCGTTTACTGTCTTTTTTGTTTTGTTTTGTTTTTGTGAGACAGGGTCTAGGTAATGTAGCAGTCTACCCTGAAGCCCAAGCCTTCATCTGCAAAAGAGAGAGGGGAACTGAGCTATAGCACAGGGGTATAGTAACTACCTAGATGCGAAACATCCTAGGTTTGCCAGGTGGTCGTAGCACATGCCTTTAATCCCAGCACTTGGAAGGCCGAGGCAGGCAGATTTTTGCGAGTTTGAGGCCAGCCTGGTCTACAGAGCAAGTACCAGGACAGTCAGAACTACACAGACAAATCCTATCTCGAAAAATAAATAGATAAATAAGTAAATGAATGAATGAAAAATGAAGACATGGCTCAGCAGCTAACAGCACAAGCTGTTCTTCCAAAGGAAGGACCCAGGTTCAATTCCCAGCATCCACATGGCAGCTCACACTGTAACTCTAGTTCCAGGAAGTCCAACACTCTTCACACAGACACACATGCAGGCAAAACATCAATGTACGTGAAATAAATAAATCATTAAAAAAAAGAAAAAGACCATGGATTCAATACCCAGGAAAACATACACATACACACCTACACACATTCAGGGGGAGAAGGGGGAAGATGAGAGGGAGAAAGATCACTAATCGCTACTCGGAATGATTCACAGTAAACTTCCTTTTTTTTGTGGGGGTGCAAATCAGGACAATAAACATACAGCATTAACTAAAGGCTTAGAATGTCCATCCACCCAGAAGGGGAGAGCTACAACCATGAACAAAAAAAAGAATAATGCTGAGGAACAAGAGGCAGGCCTGTGTGCAGCTCTAGTAACTAGGCACAAACCCATAGTTTAGCCACCTGAAGAAACAATTTTAAAATACTGAAGCCCCTGAGATGCATATGCTCTATTTTGCACAACTTTGTTTACTCAGGTTTTTCACTATAAAAACAACAAAATACTAAATTAAATTCTTTGATTAAATCATAGTTTCAACCATAATATTTAACACTTACCATGAAAATCAGTCCCCAACTTCTTAGAAGCCATTTAGAATCTGAAAAAGAAGGAAAGGTTTCTTAGGCACTAATGCCTTGAGACAATATAAACGGTAGAGACAAAAAACAATACTAATGTTTCAGGTCCCAGTCTTCACTTCTCACTCCTAAAGTCCTCCAAAAGAAGGCCCAAGATAGGAGAAATTATTTTATTGCTGTGTGTGTTACACACCCATGTATGTAGCAGATAAGTCTACAATGCTTATCTGGAGGTCAGAGAAGCTAGCTTCAAACTAACTATATAGCTAAGGATAAACCGGGAATCCTGCTCCTGCTGTCCACACTTCAGGGCTGGGATGACAGATGTGTAACCATGCCAAGTTTCTGAAGTGATGGAATCAAATCCAGAGCTTCATGCCTACCAAAAAAGCACTCTACCAACTAAGGTACATTCTCAGCCCTTAGAAAATTATTTTATAAACTGCCTATTATACAGGTAGAACTCAATAAAGAATGAACTGAAGTTAACTTGCAAAAGAAAAATCTCTATACACTCTGCCTAACCACTAAACTGGTCTACCTATACACACAAAATGTACATTTTTAGTTGAATGTATCAGAATTTTGATTTTGTTTGTTAAAAACATGTCTCTGAAGACTAAGTTTAGTCTGTTTAAGTCTAATAACTAGCCGGACACTACTTCCATAATCAATCACTGTCCACAAGCTCTGTATTTAAAAACTAGACCTTGTTATTAAAGGCTGTGCATATCAGCATATCTGGCTGAAGATGGAAAGCCAATAAAAGAGGTCAACACAGCACACTGATTCATGCTGGAAGCATTTCAGTGGCTCTAGTAAGCTCTTTATGTATTACTGTGTTCTTTTAATTCATCCAGAATACTGACCGTTCAGATCTTTCCTAAGCATCCTTATTTTATGAAGAACTAAAGCAGAAAATTGAAATTTTGGAAAAGAGACCAACATGCTTATGGAAACAAAGAAAGACAAGACATTCTTCTACACTGGGATCATAGCCAGGCTTCACACTTTCGGTTTTCTTTTTGTTCTGTTTTCTAGGTCTTCTATATTGAGTGTGTATTTCTACATATATCAATCATTTAACCATGTGTAAGCACTAAAAAGAAACATAGTGATGTGTAAGTAATCAAATATTTTTCTTCAGAACAAGAAAAATTAATGGGCCAGGTGTGGTGGCCAACACTTTTAATCCCAGCACTCAAGAGACAGAGGCAGGAGGATCTCAGTGAGTTTGAGGTCTACAGAGTGAATCCAGAACAGCCAGTTCTTATTACATAGAGAAACTCCGTATCAAAAAACCAAAAAGAATGAAGAAGAACCCAGTGACTGCTGGTCCAGTAAAAACACCCTAACACTCAGGAGCAAGATGTAGCCATCTTAGAGATGTAACAGTTCTTTATTAACTACACAGGGCACAACCCTTAAAGAGCTCAGTTATGACCTGTCCCAATACAGAATATGACCACTGATAAACTGCCAAAAATAGTAACTATGAAGATATTC
The DNA here is from genome assembly GCA_028658305.1 of Pachyuromys duprasi. NCBI lineage: Eukaryota > Metazoa > Chordata > Mammalia > Rodentia > Muridae > Pachyuromys > Pachyuromys duprasi. Next base: position 449,088 of record CM053762.1, on the reverse strand, counting down.
CACGAGAGTGTAATTTAATTCTTACTGGTGCTGGAAACAGGCTAAGCACTGAAATCTGTCTCTGGCCTTTGTTGTTGGATGGTTTTGTTTGTTTGTGAGCTAAGGTCTCTCTGAACTAATCTTGTGCTACATGCTGCAGACTAGCCTCACTCAATCTTCCTGTTTCTGACTCCAAAGTGCTTAAATTAGAGATGAAAACTTCCACATCCAATCAGAATACCATTTTTTGTTTTTATTTTAAAATATGTATGTCTGTTTGCGTGTGTGCCACACCTATACAGATGCACACAGAAGCCAGAAGACTGCCATCAGCTCCCCTGAAGCTTGAATTGCTGTGTATCTGAGACCCACCAGATGTGGATACTGGGAACTGAACTTAAGTCCTCTGGAAGAGCAACAAAGGATTTCTTTCGAGACAGCCTTGGCTGTCCTGGACTCACTTTGTAGACCAGGCTGGCCTAGAACTCACAGCAATCCGCCTGCCTCTGTCTCCCAGAGTACTGAGATTACAGGCATGCGCCACCAGGCCCAGCAATACAACAAATGTTTTTAATTAACCAGTCATCTTTCCAGCCCCAAGATGCCTTTTGAAATATCTAAAACAACACTTTACAAAGCCTGAGTAAACACTGCTGAACAAACAAAATGACAATACATTTCCCCAAAACAGGAGTGTCACAGAATTTGGCACCTATAAGGCTGATCTGAGTTTCTTAGGAGTCAGAGAAAGGCAAGAGTTCAGGGACAGTCTTGTCAAGCGTGCAAGATTAAAGAAGTAGCAGAATCAATACATCAGAACACGTCCTTTCCTTTCCTCTTAGGAAAGGGTTAGGAGGACCAGGTTAGAATCTAACCCAAGGCCATACACATACTAGGCAAGCACTCTACACCTAAAATTTTAACCAGTCTCTTGAACTCTCTGATCAGACACACTGGACCAGGACAGCCAGAAATCCCACCAAGCTCTGAAACACTGCCAACAGCCCCATCCAGAGAACTGCAGCTAAATGACCCTACCCAACCATAAGCCACAACATCTAGTTCACGTGATTGCAGAGCCCATTTACAGCCAGCTCAATCATGACATACAGCCTGTACCCATTCTACCCAAAGATCCAGACTTCCCAGATCACAAAATTCAGCCAGCAGCATTTCTGAATGGGAATGAGCAGCTTTACTCAGTCTCAGCGCACACATAGCACTTGGTTTCCACCAAATCCCAGCAGCAAGCTGTAAAAAATAAACACACATAGAAAACCTTCTAAAAGACCTGAGTGCCATTCCCCAGAACCCATGGTCATAGAAGGGAATCAACTCTCAGAAGTTGTTCTCTAACTTCCAAACATACACCATGGCATATGCACACCCATACTCACATGTGCATACATATGTATCATCACACACCCATAAACAATAATTAAAATAAATATAATATACTCATGATTCAACTTTCTTTTTTTTTTTTTTCTTTTGCAAAACAGGATCTCGTTATGTAGCTCTGGCTATCTTTGAACTCACAGAGATCTGCCTGCCTCTGCCTCCCAAGTGCTGGGATTAAAGGTGTGCACCACTATGCCCAGTATACATCTTTATAAACTCATAATAAAGCAAAAATAAGAGCCAGGTACGGTGGCACATGCCAGGACTCAGGAGACAGAGCAGGCTACCTATGATTTTAGAAGGCAGCCTGGTTTACACAGTGAAACCCTGACTCCAAAATGGGTTGAGGGTTGTGGCTCACTCCATGTGCACTAGGCACATACATGGTACATACATACATGCAGGCAAAACACTCACATAAAATAAATATAAATCTTAAAAAATATGTATGAGCCAGGAGTGGCGGCACACACCTTTACTCCCAGCACTCGGGGAGACAGAGGCAGGGGGATCTCTATGAGTTCAAGACCAGCCTGGTCCACAAAGAGAATCCAGAACAGCCAAGGTTACACAAAAACAAAACAAAAAACAAAAACAAACAAACCATCACTAAGTTAGGTGCCGGTCCTAGACTTGGATGGAATCATTTCTAGTTCATGTCTTTTCCCAAAACAGTAACAAAACAATGATCTTCGCAAAGATCAAGCATTCACCTCAACAGAAAAACAATTCCTGATTTCAAAGTAACTAGCATGGTTAATCTTCACAACACCCAGGGGAGAAGCACCCAGGGGTGTCCCTGTAAAGACACACCCTGAATTTGAATGATACCATCCCATCCACAGAGGCCTGGACTGAATAGAAAGAGAAGAAGGAGAAAGCCTAATTAAGCATTCAATCTGTTTTCCCAGTCATGCTGTAATCTGCTCAATCATGTGTTCTACACCACTGTAGACTAAATCCCAAAGAAAATCCTTCTTGCTTTGTTTATATCAGGCATTTGTCACAGTGAGGAGAAGCTAACTGGTACAATAATAATCCCTGGTCTTTTGGGGGGGAAAATGGATTTGTTGTTTCTTGGGAACTTTATGAGGGGGGTTGTTTGTTTGTTTCTGAGACAGAATAATACACTTTAGTCTACTAAGTGCTAGGATAACAAAAAAACAAAATCTGGGGATGGAGGTGAAAGACAGACATTTGCATGTGTGCATGGGAGGGTGCATATGCCTGTGGAGACCAGAGGTCAACCTCCACATCATTCCTTAGGAGATGTGAGCCTCTCAAACTGGGACTCTGGGTTTACCTAATAGGTTGGACAACCAGCAAGTGCTAGATATCTATCTGCCTGTCTTCACCATTCTAGGGCTTTCATACTTCTGATGATTACAAGTGTGCACCACCACACCCAGAGTGCAAAACACCAGCCTTTTCCCTGGACACAGGATATTTAAACTCAAGTCCTCATGACCACACAGGCTAGTGCTTGCCAAATGAGCAATCTCTTGGCTGGAGAGATGGCTCAGCTAATAAGAACACTTCTTGCTCTTGTAAAGTTCCTGGTTTCAGTTCTCAGCAATGCACATGGTAGCTCAGAACCTTCTGTAATTCCATTTGCAGGGAATCCAAGCTGCCTTCTTTTAGTAGAAGGTCTAGCAGTTTACACTGAGCAATCCACTTTCAATGTTATCAAATATTACCCATTAAAAAAAAAAACTCACTGTCAACTCACATTAACTTTTTTTTGAGACAGAGTATCTCTGTGTAGCCTTAGCTGTCCTGGACTCCATTTGTAGACAGGCTGCCCTTGAACTCACAGAGATCAGCCTGCCTCTGCCACCCTGAGTGCTGGGATTAGCTACCACACCCAGCTCACATTAGCATTCAAAAGTATATGTCACTCATAAATTTATTGGTGTTAGTTCGGTGTGAGTTGGAGGCCAGCCTGGTCTACAAGGCGAGTACAAGACAGCCAAAGGTACACAGAGAAACCCTGTCTCCAAGAAAATTTTTAAAAATTAAATAAAAAAATTATTGGTGTCTCAGTCTTAGAAAATGTGTATAAGGCACAATTAAGCTTTTTTTTTTTTTAACTATCTGGTTTTGACTAGGAGTGTAACTCAATCTTCAGAGTGCTTACATAGCAAGTACAAAGACCTCAACTCCAACACCATCTCCTCATAAAACCAGGCATGGCAGGTAGCACACACCTGTAATCCCAGCACTCAGAAGGTGAAGAGGATCAGAAATTCAAAGCTATTCTCTGCAATACAGAGAGTTCCAGGCTAGCCTGGGATACTTGAGATCCTGTATTAAAAACAAACAGGCTGGAGAGATGGCTCACTGATTAAGAGCACTGGCTGCTTTAGCAAAGAACCTGGATTCAGTCCCTGGCACCAACATGTTATTCTCAACTGCTTGTCTAACTCTAGTTCCAGGGACTCCAACAGACATACATGCAAGCAAAGCACCACACACATACACATACAAAAATAATCATTTTTTAATCTTTAAAAAAAAAGTTAATCAAATGAAGCACAGGCTGCTCTTCCAGAGGACCTACATTCAGTTCCAATCACCTGCATGGTGGGGTACAACTGTCTGCTGACTTGACCTCTGGCCTCTTCAAGCACCAGATAAGGCTTGCACATGGTGCACATACCGTACACAGACATTCACACACACACATAAAATATTAAAAAAAAAAAAAAGAGGCGCTGGAGAGATGACTCAGAAGTGTAAAGCACTTGCTGTTCTTCCAAAGGACCACAACTCAGTTTTCAGCACCCATGTCAAGAAGGTCACAACTGCCTGTGACTTGTGCCTCATATGATCTGCCTTATCTATTGCTGCAATAGCAACTTCTATGTAAGCTGTTTATTTGGGGTTACAGTTTCAGAGCATTAGAGTCCATGATGTGCACAGCAGCAGGAGGTGTGCAGCACTGAAAGCCTGGTTGAGAGTTTATATTTTGATCAAGAAGCATGAGGCAGAAAAAGATAACTGGGAATGACATGAGCTTTTGAAACCTCAAACTCTGCCCCCCAGTGGCACACCTACTCCATCAAGGCCACACCTGCTAATCCTTTCCCAACAGTCCTACTAGCTGGGGACCAAGAAGTCAAATATATGAGCCTATGAGGGCTATTCTCATTTAAACCACGACAGGATCTGATATCCCTTTCTGGCTTCTGCAGGTACCTATACACACATTGCATGCATACACAGACATAGACACATCCACAGAAATAAAAATAGAGAAAAGAAATCCAAAAATAAATATATAAATAAAGACCAACCACCACCACAAATAAAAACAAAACAACTCTCTGGTCCTTTAATGTCAAAATTCCCAAGAAATTGCCTTTCTTTTTCTTTTGAGACAGGATTCATATAGTCCAGGTTGACTTCAAATATCAAATTGCATTCTATACTGATGTGCTATTGTATTTATTGAAATGGCATGGAGGCTGGGATACAGCTCAGTGGTAGGGTGCTTGCCTAGCATGTACAAGCCATTAAGTCAAGCCTCAGCACCAACATTAAAAGAAATTATTGCATGCCTAGCAGCAAAGGATTTCCTAAATTTTAATCTTTTTAAAAATTTTTTATAAAAGACTGAAAAGCTAGTTCATTAAATTAATGATGTGACAGCATACACCTGTATGCCATACATCACTTGGGAGGCTGAGAAAAGTACACTGACTAAAGTTCAGGCCAGCCAAACCTATGGAGTCAGACCCTGTCTCAAAATCAGCAAGGCCAGCAAGATGGCTCAGCAGTTGCCACCAACCCTGATGATCAGAGTTCATACTTCAGGATCTATATGAAAGAAACCTGCCTCTCATGACTTGTCCTCTGAACTCCAAATGTGTGCTGTCATGCAATATCTAAGAAATCAACAACACAAAAAGATCCTGGGTTACTGTCACCAAAAGGCATAAGCAGCTAAAAAATGATAATATAAAATACAAGGGGACAGTCATAAGCCATAAATTAAAAATAAAATTAAGAGCTGGAGAGATGGCTCAGTGGTTAAGAGCACTGGCTGCTCTTCCAAAGGTTCTCAGTTCAATTCCCAGAGCAACCATATGGTGGCTCACAACCATCTTTAGTGAGATCTGGTGCCCTCTTCTGACATGCAGGCACATGTGCAGGCAAAACACTGTATACATAATAAATAAATAAATCTTTAAAAAATAATAATAATAAAATAAAATGAAGCTGAACGTAATGGTTTACACCTGTGATCCCAGCACCTGGCAAGTGGAGGCAGAAGGATAAAGAACAGCCTGGGCCACATCAAGACTGTCTCAAAAGATAACCAGAATAACGAAATCTTGCTCAACCAAGAGAAACAATACAAAATAAAAACAAGAAATAAAAAACGCAAAACCACCAGAAACTCAAGCTGTCAACAAATACATGAAAACAATCAACTCTAGGAAATGCTAACTTAAAAATTATACAACAGACAGCATTTTAAACTCCCCAGAACACAGAAAACTTAAAAGTCTCACAATATCAAATGCTGAAGAGGAAAATGAAGCAACTGAGCGCATTCTGGTAGGCTGTTGACTCAGCCATCACAAGATTTTACCGTGAGCCAGTGCAGTGACGCAAACATTGGAAGTGACTGATAATGAGCAACGCATGGTGGAACAGTCTGAGTCCCAGAAACAGCAGCAGAGAGCTGAAAGTCTACATAGGGAGCTCCAGGCCAGCCCATGGTTACACAGAAACTGATAATAACCAATATAGATGGAAGAATACATGCAAATTATTCCCAAATACAAATTCTGGTCCTTAGGTACAATTGAACATAACAATACAAGCAAAGAAACGGCAGTGCTTATCCAGTGAATCTTGTTTTGGTTTGAGGTGTGGTACAAAATATTCGGGTATTTCCTCCTAGCATACTGATGACATCACTAAGTGACTCAAATTCTAAACAACTATTTTCATTCATTAGCCTATTTCAATGTGAACAAATAGTTTTACATGGCATGACTTTAAAATTAGTGCTTAAGCTTTATGGAAAGTGAAACATTTCTGTGACTTCTTAAAAGAGGGGCAAAATGGATTCACACACAGAATTAGCAGTCATGATGGACAGATTCAAATTCAGACTCAGATTCTCCTGTAATCTGAACCCAGTGTGACATCACACACCTTTAATCCCAGCACTTGGGAGGTAGAGGCAGGTAGGTATCTCTGGTCTACAAAGTGAGTTCTAGGACAGCCTAGACTACACACAGAAATCCTGTCCCAAAAAATGGGGCGGGGGGGGGGGGGTTGAGGAGAGATGGGAACTACCAGGGCAGCCCTGGATAATGGCAGTTGAAACAGGAAACACTAATTGTTCTGGAGCTGGAGAGATGACTTAGCAGTTTAAGAGCACTGGCTGCTCTTCAAGAGGACCTGGATTCAATTCCCAGTACCCATATGGCAGCTCATACCTGTCCTGTATGTTGGTAGCTCCAATGCCAGGGGGTCTGGCACCTTCACAGACATACATGCAGGCAAACTACCAATGCAATTAAAAATAAATAAATCTTTAAAAAAAAGAGAGAGAGATCTGATGCCCTTCTCTGGCTTCTGGAGGAACCAGGCACGCCCATGCTGCACAGACCTACATACAGGCAAAACACCTATCATTATTTTAAAAAAATAATAAATCAAAATAAATCTTTAAAAAGAAAGACTATCAGACTCTAGCTCCAAGAGATCTAACACCTCTAGCAGTACATTCATGTGTGTATACCCCTTAGACATGCACACACACACATAATTAAAAAAGAAAAAAAGCCTACCATCAGTGCTACCCTCAGCAGGTAAAGGAACTTGCTGCAAGCCAAGCACAATCCCCCAAAACCACATCCTTGAAGGAAAGTGCAAACTCCTGCAAGCTGTCCGCTCTCCTCCACACAATGCCCAGTTCACACTAAGCAGATAAATAAATGTGAAAGAGCTAAAGAAAGCCACCTGATTAACAATCAACAAAGAAGTGATTTCTGTTTATTTTGAATCCTTAAAGGGAACTGCTCTAAGACAGGGTCTCAGCCTGGCACACCTGTAACACCAGCACTCGGGGAGGCAGAGGCGGGCAGATGGCTGTGAGTTGGAGGCCAGTCTGGTCTACAAAGTGAGTTCCAGGACAGCTAGTACTATACAGAGAAACACGTTCAATAATGTAATATAATAATATAACAATATAATATAATATTATTATAATATAATATTATTATAACAGGGGTTAAAAAATCACTGTCTTTATATGTATAATCACCAATTAAGCTTCAGGAAACTCAACTTTCTTGAACAGGAGGGGAAATAAAGCCTCACTATGTAGTCCAAGTGGGTCCTGTACGTACAATTCTCCTGCTTCAGCCTCAGAGGTTTGATCCCTGGAACCCACATGATAGAGAACATAACCAACTGTATCAGGTTTTTCTGCTATTAATTTAATTTTAAAAATTAAAAATAGGGTTAATGCACACCTGTTATACCAGCACTTGGGGAGGCAGAGGCAGAAGGATCTCTGTGAGTTTGAGGCCAGCCTGTCTACACAGCAAGTTCCAGGAGAGTCAAGGCTACACAGAGAAACCCTGTCTCAAAATTAAAAAATCAAAAAAATAAATTTAAAAATAAAAAGGTTAAAGACACAGTGACATCTGTCAAAGTAATATGCACTGATAAGCAAGGATGACACCTAACTAATGTACCTTATTAAGGTACTGTTTTCTCAAGATCAAAATAAAAAGTAAAGCCGGCCAGGTGTGGTAGTAAATGCCTTTAGTCCTCAAACTCTCAAGAGGCAAGAGGATCTGAGTGTGAGGCCAGTCTGGTTTAGAGGGTTCTAAGTCAGCCAGGGCTACATACTGAGACACTGCCTCAAAACAAAACAAAACAGAACAGAACAAAAAAAGGGAAAGGGGGATAGAGAGAAAGGGGGAGAGAGAAGAGCACTGTCTGCTCTTCCAAGGACCCAAGTTCAAGCCCCAGCACCCACAGCAGTTTACATAAAACTCCAGTTTCAGGACACCCTCTTCTATGCACAGACATACATACAGGGAAGACACAAATATAAAGAAAAAAACGAAACAGGAACACACATAAAACATTACGACGAAGAACAAAGTTTTAAACATCAAAAAGAAGTTTAAAAAGTAAATTTCAGAAAGTTTAATATTCACATACTTTAATACTTTAAATTAATACTTTTAAAAATAAAAGCAAATTAAGACTTTTTTCACAACAAGGCAAGCATGATAGTTGTCTGCTATGTAGCTGGGCCTGGTGGGAGGCAGAGGCAGGTGGGTCTCTGTGAGTTCAAGGTCTACCAGGAGTTCCAGGACAGCCAGGGGTACACAGAGAAACCCTGACTCAAAAAAAAAAAGAACGGTGGGGCTGGCTGTGGTGGCAGAAAAAACGTTTTTAGATTTATGTATTTCATTCGTATGAGCGCTTTGCCTGCATGACGTATGAGTGTGCGCCACATTCCTGCCTTGTGGAGCACAAGGAGAAGGCTTCGAACCCCTGGCGGCAGGAGTTATGGGTGACTGTGAGGCACCATGTGGGTACTAACAGCTGAGCTAGGGTCCTCTGCAAGAATCAGTGCTATACCTTAGCCATACCTCGTGCCCCTAGGAAGAGCTATGTATCAATGAAAACGAAATGCTTTGTTTTATCATCAAACTAACAATTAGAACTGAGAAAACAGATGAAGCACTAATGTGTGAAAATTAGTTCAGAATATGTAATAGTTGTCAAATTAGAGTTTACAACGCTATGATGTCTAAAAAGTACCAAAATCTACCTCCAGTTCAACACAATTTTTTTTTACATAATCGTATTTCTAAGTCTCAAGTCAGAAAACAATTACATGCGGCAACAACACAAAGGTCAGGGATCGCTGCTAAAAAGCAAAAGCTTGGCTTCAAAAGAAAGACTTTCTGAGACCCAGGTGCATAGTCCACGTAATCTCCACCCAGAAAACAAACAGCCAAAAAAAGGGGGCAGGAATCTAGAAAACACCAGACAACGCCAAAGACATGCCTCAAAAGCACTCACCCCGGTCCGATCTCTTCTCCCTCATTTCACCAGCCCAAATAACTCAATCCTCACATTCCAAGCTCGCCCTCAACTCCCCAGCATTCTACCTTCTTCACTAACCCTGGGCTCCTCTCCCCCTGCTCCACCGACGTCTACAGGCCGGTCTTCTAGGCGAGCTTTAGTCCCCTTAATCCGAACTCCCGTGCCCGCATCCCGCCTGCCCTCCGCCCCTTCAACTCTGCTCCCGTCACTCTGACCCTTCGCCCAGATCCGCCCCAAGTCGCCGTCCGCCGTCCGGCTTTCTCCCTCCCGCCTTCCACCCAGCCCTTTCCTCCCCTCACGAGGGGGGCCGAGGTGCCGGGTACCCAGCCTCCCTCCTCCCGGGACGCCCCGCACAGGCACCTTCCCCCCCAACTCCGCCCCTCTCCCCCTCCCCCAGAGACAGGCCCCCTCACCTGAAGGCCGCTGCCGTCCCGAAAGCTGAAAGGTGCTGGCGCCGCCCGGCCTCCCGGGCTCAGTCCCCGCTGAGCTCCCGCTGCCCCTAGGGAGAGAGAACACCACCTCTTCCCACTCTACCCGCCCCGGGCCGGAGTGTCACCGCAGCCACTGCCGGTACCACAGCCGCCATGTTGAAGGCCTACTTCCCTCCTCCTTCCTTTCGTCGCTCCGCCCCTTTAGGCGTCTGACATCATGGCGCTGCGACCCACCCGCGCGGACCAATGGGAGGAGCCGACAGTGACGTAACTAAATCCCGCTTCCAGAGCTGAAGGACACCTGGAACCTGGATCTTTGGTACTGAAATCGCAGCTCTGCTGACCTGAAGTAAGAGGAGAAAGGAGGGGTTACCGAGAGGGTAAGACTTGGAGTTAGGAACGCGGCCCGAGCGAGAACCCGAGAGGCTTGGATCGCCAGGGCACACCTTAGCCGTGATTTCCCCTTGGAAATTAGAAAACCTCTAAGACTTGGGGACTAGCCTCACTCTCCTTAGGTCTCCCTTTCTCCATTTGTTTGGGGTTTTTGCTGTTTTCAAACTGGGTTCCCTATATCCGAGATCCAAATTTATAAATAAATTGGTTAAACAGAAATTCTAAATGGCTCTTCAATTTTCATTGCTTCAGTTAACATTCAGTACATTCAAACCAGAAGTCCAATTGAAGCGGTCAATGCATTCTGTGTGTTGGATATTTGCTGGGAAAAGGCTCATGGAGAATTTATAATGTGATTAAGTGAATCTTTTTTTAATAATTTATTTGTTTGCATTCTGTGTACTTGGTGTTTTGCCTGCGTGTTTATCTGTGTGATCCCCTGGAACGAGAATTAAAGACAGTTGTGACCTGCTATGAGGGTCCTCTGGAAGAGCAGCCAGTGCTCTTAACCGCTGAGCCCTAACTAAATTTATCTTTTTTTCTAAAATTTGGTAATCAATGGGAGAAAGAAGATCAGAAAGAGTTAAGTCTAGTAAAAGTCAGAGTAATGATGGTGTAATAGGTGTTTAGAGATCAAAGCCAGGCCTCCTAGGCAAGGATCCTTAGCTGGCATCAAGTGGTTTGGAGAAGAGAATTACACCTCTGTGCTTTTCCAGCCGTGTTTCCAAGCCATGTTTTGTCTCCAGAACTTAAATAGCAGACAAGATGATATTTGAACTTTGGAAGATGAAGAACTTCTAACTCTGGATGCTACATTCCAGAGATGGGGGTCAAAGTGAGCAAAGAACAGCAAACTGTCAATTTTGGGTTATTTGTGTATTTGGTAAATAGATTTGTGGAGAGACCAGAGCAGAGCTCCTTGAAGATGAAAGTGGCAGTGGTGAATGGCTGGCTCACACAGTAGACATCTGCACTGAGTAAAACACTACACTAAAGTGAGTGTACTGGATGATAGATCCAGGGTGAACTTGGGCAACTTTAGGAGAAAGGCTTCACTAAAGTTCTGCAATATAGAAAGGAAATGGTCACCTTTCCCAGCTCTCTGTCTTTCTCTCTTGATTGAAATAGGGTCTTATGTAGTCTAGGCTGGCCTCAAACTTGCAATATTTAGTACTGGCTGTTGAGGAATTTATGATTCACAAACATCTGCCTGCCTCTGACTCCAGAGTACAACCATACCTGGTTTAATCTAGGCTCTTAGAGATCTCTTGTTAAGAAAAACAAGAATTGCCTGGAGCTCAAGAGAATGGCAAATGTCTATAATCCCAGCATTTGAGAGGCTAAGGTATCCTCATTCCATTATTAATTAATTAATTAATTAATTAATTAATTAAAACAACAACTTTCTAAACAGATGTGGGGAGAATATTAGCTTGGGAATCATAAACAAGGTAAGATACACACATGTAATATATTTTTGATCTTAAACAAATAGGCTTTAATTCATTTGCCAAGTACAGCACATTTTATAAATCAAACACACTTAGAACTGGGACACAGATTATACATGTATGTAAAAACACTCAGAAAGTTGAGTGAGGCAAGAGAACCAAGCTAATATCTTTAATCCCAGCACTTGAGAGACAGAGGCAGGCAGATATCTGTGATGTTAATGCCAACCTAATCAAAAAGATTGTGAATTTCAAGACAGCCTACCTGCACTATAGTGGTGAGACCCTTTGTCCTTACAAAGAATCAAACAAGAGCTGGAGAGATGGCTCCATGGTTAAGAGAGTCTACTACTCTTGCAGGGAATCCAGGTTCCGTTCCCACGACACAGGATGGGTGGCTCACAGCCACCTGCAATGCAGCACCAGGGGATACAACAACTCTGGCCTCTACAAGCACCTGCACTCATATGTTTACACACAGACATACACATAATTAAAAACTAATAATAATATTTTTAGAAAAACAAGCAAATAATGCCAGCTTTGGCAGGACATATACTGAAATTGGAATGATGCAAAGATTAGCATGGTCCTTGTGCAAGAATGTCAGAGAAATGTATGAAGCATTCATTCCAATAATTTTTCATCAATACAAATACTGTTTGGGGAAGGAGAAATGACAGATGATTAAGAAGACTTGCTTGGGGCTGGAGAGATGGCTCAGTGGTTAAGAACACTGAGTACCCTTGCAGAGGACCCAAGTTCAACCCCCAGCACCCACATGGCAGCTCACAACTGTCTGTAGCTCCTGTTCCAGGGAATCCAATGCCTTCACACAGATATATATGCAGTCAAAACACCAATGCACATAAAATAAAAATTTTTAAATTAAAAAAAAAAAAGATTTGCTTGCTGCTCTTTCAGAGGAGCTAAGTTTGGTTGCCAGCATCCACATCCACTTATAATTCCAGTTCCAGGGAATTCAACACCCTCTTCCAGTCTCCATAGCACCTACACATGCATGGTTGCACATGCAGACATACAGACATACATACAAATAAAAGTAAATGTTTAAAATTTAATTGATAAAAAAACAAAGACCCATAATGTATAATAATGTACATCCTTTCTGTTGAAATTTTCTTTGTTCCTGTAATCTTGTTCTTATTACAGGGGAAAAAAAAACATCTTCATACTCAAACACAAAGTTAAAGAATTTTGTACATATATACATATATATTATAAATATGTGTATATATATGAGACAGTTTCACTATGTATTTCGTGATACATAGTGGCCTTTAACTCACTTAGGAAGCCTAGACTGGCTTTGAACTCTCTAATACTGATGTTACAAGTGTGTGCTTCCATACCCCACCATCTATGCTGATGATTAAGTTCAGAACTTTACAGGCTGACTTTGGAGCCTTTGATGGGTGCCATACTCTCCCAAGATGGACGCAAGAATGGGAAATTATATTAACTAAACTTTTGAGTCAGGCATGATGGTACACATATAATCCTAGCATTCAAGAACAAATGTAAGGCTAGCCTAGACTATATAGTGAGTTGAAGGTGCACACATTTGTGGGGGGGGGGGGGTACTTGTGTGTCGGTGCATGTGAAGGTCCAAACTTAAGGTGTGTGTCTTCCTCGATAGCGTTCCACCTTGTACACTAAGGCAAGCTCTCTCCCTGAATTCAGTACTCACTGGTTGTAGCTAGTCTAGTTATCCAGCTTACCTGGGGATGTGCTTGTGCTGGGAATTACAGGTAGGTGCCTGACTTTTACGGTTTTTGCGTGGGTTCTGGAGATCTTCATGTTTGTACATCAAGGGTTTTACCCACTGAGCCACCTCTTCAGTCCCTTGGAAGTATCTTTATAGAGTTATGGTGATAAGCATACAGTGGGAGTTATCAGTGCTAGATGGCTAAATGATAGATTATAGAGACAGTGGGTTTGCCTGTCCTGAACATTTCAGATGCCTCATGGATAAAAGGACGGATGAAGGGGTGAAGTAGGGAAGGTGTGAGCCGGTGTCTCTTGCTCTAGAGGTGTCCCTGGCTGCTGAGAGCCTGAAAATGTACTTCTGTTAGGTAAACTGGGGTAGAAACAGGGTGAAGACAAGGATCCTATTCAATATGTCTGGCCCTGTGTGAGTCATCACTGGAATTCACACCTGGAAACTGACAAATATGAATTATTTCCAGAAAAGCTAAAAAAAAATATTTGTTTTACTAAAGAAAAATAAATGTTTCTAGTTCCTCCTACACACTGCACCTTTTTTCCCCCCAACAGGTTCTCATCTAGCCCAGGCTGGCTTCAGACTCACTGAAGATGACCTTGAGATCACCTGCTCCCTCCTAAGTACTGGGTTATTGGTGTCTGGCAATAAAGACACTTTTACATACCAAAATAAGTGTATAAAATTTTTAAAACTAAAATAATAAAGAGAGAGTAAATGAGAATTGTATTTGAGTCATGAAATAGGAAGAACTTTGTGCGTATTAGCCAAAATTCTCCAGAGACACAGAACCTACAGAATACTTACACGGATAGTGGAAAGGGCCTTCATTAGGGAAATCAGTTTGTAACATTGTTATGACAGCTGAAAAGTCTTGCTACAAGCCAGCTACAGGCTAGTGATCCTGGAATGCCAGTAGTATGGCCCTGTCCAAATCCAAAGACCTCAGAATTAGGAAAAGGAATTCTCAATATAAGGCAGAAAGCCCTAGTACCAAAGGAAGGGGCCCAGCTGTTGAATTTTCTGTTGTTATTATTATGGGTAAGGTGGATGTGCAATGGTGTGAATGTGGGTGTGAGAGGAAACTTTGTGGAGTTGGTTCTCCCCTTCCTCCTTTACATGGGTTCCAGGGATTTCTGGCCCTGAATAAAGCAGGATGTGGTGGACTCTTCTCAACACTCATCAAAAGAAAAGTAAGAGACAAACAGATGGCCAGGTTACTCCTTAATCTAGACCATTAACACTTAAAATTAACCATCATAGGCCAGGAATATAATTCAATGGTAGAGTGCCAGCCTCATGTGTTCAACAAGGTCATCACTTTGCACTAGGAAAAAAAGAAAGAAAAGAAAGAAAGGAAGAAAGGAAGGAAAGAAAGGACATTGTTTAATCATGATACTGAATTCAGAAGGCAAACTTTACGTTGCTCTAATACCCAATATACAAAGTGAAAAGATAGACTGAAGGAAGTGTGGTCTTTTGGCATATGCTTGTTACCTTAGCACTCAGAAAGCTCAGGTAGGAAGAAGCCATGAGCACAAAGCCAACCTGAACGTCATAGGTATTTTGAGGCCTGCTTAAGCTACCATGTAAGACCTAATCTCAAATGAATAAGTGTGTGTGTGTGTGTGTGTGTGTGTGTGTGTGTGTGTGTGTGTAAATGGAAGGTAATATGTAAAAACATAATTACAATAAAAAGAAATAATCACATGTTTCTAGGAAAACGTCAGATACTGGCTACAGTGGACACATTGCCGCTCAACCTCAGACATCTGTCCTTTTCCTTAGGCATTTGTCTTTTTTAAAGATTGATTTATTTATTATATGTACAGTATTCTGTCTGCATGTACACCTGCATGCCAGAACAAGGCACCAAATTTCATTATAGATGGTTGGGAGCCACCATGTGGTACTGGGAATTGAACTCAGGACCTCTGGAAGAGCAGCCGGTGCTCTTAACCTCTGAGCCATCTCTCTAGCCCTCCAGCACTTTCTTTTCTGTTTTGTTTTGTTTTGTTTTTGCTTTTTTAATTTATTTTTTAAATTTATTCACTTTACATCCTGATTGTAGCCCCTCCCTCATCTCTTCCCTGTCCCACACTCCCTCCCTCTTCTCCCCTTGTTTTTTTGTTTGTTTGTTTGTTTGTTTGTTTGTTTGTTTGTTTGTTTGTTTGTTTTTAAGACAAGGTTTTAGAAACTCACTCTGTAGACCAGGCTAAACTTGAGCTCACAGAGATTCACCTGCCTCTGTCCTGGGGTTAAAGGTGTGTGCCACCACTGTATGACTTCCTCAGGCACTTTCATGCAAAGTACAATGCACACATCCTAACATGGATGCCTTCCTTGGAGAAGAGGAGCCTGGCGTCTCTGAGGGGCACATGGAAGCATTTTGGGAAGACGTGGGTGGCAAGAATACCTGAAAGCCCCCTCTTCAAGTCCAGAACATCAGGAGACCTCAAAGATGTCATTTGTTTCTGGTGTCCACCAGAACATGTGTGTCTATGACAAGGGGTTGACAAAGAAAAAAAAAAAACTCAGAAATGTAGAAAGGCTCTTTTGGGGGAAAAGACTGACAGATGGTGTTTACAGCTTTGCTCCTATCAGAGTTGAGTGCCAGATGTTTTCTTACGGTTTCCAAGATGGTGATATTAGATCTAAAAGGCTTCCTTGACAAAAGACAGTGAAATATACAACTTGCCCAAAGATACTGCAAATACATGAATCCTATGCTAGGACAGCAGAGTTCACTTTGCTGCTGTGTGAGCCCAAACTTTCGAAATAGCATTCTAGTCTTAGCATCCTTTCTTCTCCCTCCTTCCCTACCTTTTCTCTTCCCTCTTTTCCTCCCTCTCCTCCTGCCCCCTTCCTCTCTTCTCTTATTGTTTATTTTTTGGACATCCTTGGCAAGTGATATATGCCTTTTGTCCCAGCACTCAGGAGGCAAAGGCGGCAGGTGGAGCTCAGTGAATTTGAGGCCAGTCTGGTATACAAGTGAGATCCAGGACAGTCAGTGCTACACAGCGGAACCCTGTGTGGGAGAGAGAGAGACAGAGAGGGAGGCAGGGAAAGAGAGAGAGAGGCTTCATAGGGCTTGGTGGAACATACCTTCACCTTTAGTCCCAGCAGTTAGGTGGCAAAGGCTAGTAAGTCTGTGAATTCAAGGTCAGCTTGGTCTAGCTAGTGATTTCCAGGTCAGCCAGTGCAACATAGTGAAATCCTGTCTCAAAGCAAGCAGACAAACAAACGTAAAACCAAACCAACAAACAAGTACATGCATACCAAAACTTAGAAAGTTAGATTGAGCTGGGTAGTAGTGGCCTTGAGTCCCAGCTCTGGGGGAGGCAGAGGCAGGTAGGTCTCTGTGAGCTCAAGGCCAGCCTGGTCTACAAAGCAAGTCCAGGACACCCAGGGCTGTGTTACACAAAGAAACCCTGTCTTGAAAAAACAAAGAAAGAAAGTTAGAAAAGATATACTATAGAAAACTCACCAAGTGTCTATTTCTTATCAAGAAATACCTTAGGAGTCTGGAGAGATGGCTCAGGGTTAAGAACACTGATTGTTCTCTCAAAGGACCTATGTTCTCTAGTGTATCCATTCTAACTCTTCAAGCTTTGGTGTATGTGTACTTGTTATGTTTGTTGATTTGTTTTTTTGTTTATATGTTTGCTTGTTGTGAGACAGGATCTCAATTCCTGACACACACAGGAAGGCTAACAACCATGTTGAACTCCAGATGCTCTCCTCTGGTCTTCTTGGGTACCAGGAATGCAAATACTACCCAGACATTCATGCACGCAAAGCAAAATATCTATCATATAAAATACAAAAAAATAATTTTTAACAATTAACCTTAGGAGTGTCCTGATGAAAATGGCATTAATGCCAGGTGCAGTGACACACGCCTGTCATTCCAGAACACAAGGAAGCAGAGGCAGTTGGATCTCTGTGAGTTTGAGGCCAGCCTAGTCTACAAAGTGAGTTCAGGACATCCAAGGATACACAGAGAAACCCTGTCCTAAGGAAAAAGAAAGAAAGAGAGAGAGAGAGAGAGAGATCGAGAGAGAGAGAGAGAGAGAAAATGGCCTTAACATAACTAAGAAACTCAGTTGAGCTGTCCCTGTATTTTTCAGAACAGGGCTCCTTGATAAATATGAGAGTGGTGGGACCTAAGATAATAGAAACAGTTCCAGTGCAATTACCATAATGAGCTAAAAGGTTAAAGCCCAATGTTTCTAAGGGTCCCAGAAAAAATATTCAACCTAGACACTCAAAACAAGAGATCACCAAAAGACTGAGTCATGATGTGCTACCCAGTTTCTGACTAGAACCAGTTTCAAGCCTGGAACCCAATGACTGAAAATAGGCTAAGTCTCCAGAAGGAAAGATCCTATAATGTCATGGTAAGCATATATAGTAGTGAAACGACATTCTTCAGAGGGGTCTACTACCTTTTGTTGGGGTAGCCAACAAAGGAGAAAGGACAGTACCACCTAAGCAATTCAAAGATTCTTAGTCATAGAGTCAGAGTTGAAGTTGATTTTATTTACACACACACATTTGCTAAGTGGAGTAGAGGCAAGTGCAGAATCCTGGCCCAAGTTTAGGTCACAGTGAATTCACTATATGGACAGATATACCCAGTGGCAATTTCCCTAGTTCCCATGTATTTAAATTAAATTGTTAGGACTGGAGAGATGGCTAAGACAGTAAGCACTGGCTGCTTTTCCAGAGGAGCCAGGCTCAATTCCCAGGACCCACAGGCAGATCCTGTGGAACTGTCTGTAACTCTGGCTCCAGGGAATCACCCTCACACGGGCATGCATGCAGGCAAAACACTAATGCACATAAATAAAAATAAAGAAGTCATTTAAAAATTAAATTGTTAGGCTTGACATGACCTGTGATATAAGAACTATCATAATGGAAAAGGTCAAATAGAAACTCCTAAACAAGACAAGATAGTAATTAAGAACAAGGCTGAGGATATAGCCAAGTGGTAGGGTGCCCGCCTATTATGTGGCATGCCCTGGGCACCACACGCACAATCACATCTTGTGGATAAGAGCAGAAATCAATGATGCCCTGAAGAAATTAAAAGTTGAAATATGGCTGAGTGTGGTGACGCATGCTTTCAAGCCCAGCACTCAGGAGGCAGAGGTACTTGGATCTCTGGATTCCAGGCCAACCCGGTTTATATAGCAAGTTCCAGGACAGCCAGAGATATATAAGACCCTGTCTCAAAAACAAAACAAACAAAAAGATGCATCGGGGCCTCAGGAGTAAAGCTCAGTGGTTGAGTGCATACTTACAGCCCACAAGGTCCTGAGTTCAGCTCACAGCCCCAAAATAGATACTAAAAGTAAATAGAATGTGTCCCTGTATTTTTGTTCATACAGACTCTCACTATATAGCCTAGAACTTGCTGTGTAGACCAGGCCTGCCCTGAACTCACTAAGATCAGCCTGCCTCTTCCTTCCAAGTACTGAGAAAGTGTGTACCACCACACCCAGCTCCTTGTTTCATTTTTTAAATTTTATTTGCTTGTTGTTTTTGTTTACTTATTTGTGTGGGTGCACTCTAAGTGTATGATGTATGTTTGTATGTGTATATTCAGTCAAGCTGTCCAGTGTACATACGTACATGTGGAAATCAGAGGACAACTTGCAGGATTTGGGTTTCTCCTTCCACCATGTGAGTCCTGGGACTTGGGTCGTCAGGGTTGACAATAAGTGCTTTAGCCATTATGCTGTCTTGCCAGCCCTTATTTTATGTTTTTTGTTATCTTAACCTTTATTTTTATTTTGTGTGTTTTGGCTGCATGTCTGTACGCCATGCATGCAGCCCCTATGAAAAGCAAGTGCCTCCCAAGTGCTGGGATTAAAGTCCTGTGCCACCATGCCTGGCTACTTGTTTTCTTTTTTTAATATTTATTTGTTTTTATTTGTTGTGTTTTGCCTGCATTTAGGTCAACACCATGTGTGTATGATCCCGGTGAAGAGGGCGTTAGATCCTGTGGAACTGGAGTTACAGGAGGTTGTTAGTTACCATGTGGGTGCTGGGAATAGAACTTGGGTCCTCTGGAGGAACAGCCAGTCAGTGCTCTTAACCACTGAGTCACTTTTCCAGCCCCTCATCCACTTTCTTATAGCACCCAGGACCACCAGTCCTGGACTGGTGAGCTAGGCCTTCCCAAATCTAGCACTAATCAAGAAAATCCACCACAGACCAATCTAGTAGGAACATTTTCTTAATCGAAGTGAAGTGTAATCCCAGCACTTGAGAGGTAGAGGCACAAAGATCAGAAGTTCAAGGTTATCTTTGGCTACATGGCAACATAGCAAGTTTGAAACCAGCCTGCACTACATGGGACACTGTCTCAGAAACAAGAAACAGGGCTTGGAGAGATGGCTCAGAAATTAAGAGTGCTTCTTGCTCTTTCAGAGGACCGGAGTTCAGTTCCCCTAAACAACGTCAATGCAATGTCATGCTACTCACACTTGCCTGTAAATCTAGCTCAGGGGAATTCAACACCTCCATGGGCACCCCTACAGGCACTGCATACACTCACACAAACACAAACACACATGAATAAGAATAAATCTTTAAACACACACACACACACACACAAGGGGGTGCTAGGGACAGAGCTCAGCTGACAAAGCCCCGGGCTCAGCTGCAGCATCATAAACTCAGCACAGTGGTGCCAGCTGTAATCGCAGCACTCTGGAGATGGAGGAAGGAGAATCAGGAATTCAAGTTCATCCTCAACTACACAGCAAGCTACAAGATACACTGTTGGGAGGAAGGAAGGAAAAGAAGATGGAGCGTGCTGATGTTCCACACTCCTGTTCGGTGGGTAAAGCCTTTGCCAGGCAAGCCTGACCACGTGAGTTTGTTTCCCAGATCACATGGTGGAAGGAAACTGACTCTGAAAACCGTCCTCCCACTTTCAGGTGAGGGTTGATGCCTTTTTGTGCCTAGACACATACAATAATGATAAAGTTTAAGAAAGGGCCGGACTAGATACAGCTCAGTGGTACAGCGCTTGCCTAGCACGTAGCCCAGGCGCATAACACATAACCAGGGCAATCGGGCATCTTTCGTTTGTTTCCTTGCTTTGGCAATCCTAGGTGAGTAACAGGGCACCTTAACTGACACTTCCACAATTGCAGTGTTCAGAAAAGGAGCTGGCTATACATGTCTGGAATCCCAGTACTAGTGTGTTTGAGGCCAGCTGGGGTACATAGATAATAAGTTCAAGACCAGCCTGGGCCACATAGATAGTGAATTCAAAGAAACATAGTAAGGAGAGCTGGAGCACTGGCTCAGCAGCTGGAGCACTGGCTGCTCTTCCGGAGTAGCCAGGCTTGGTTCCTAGTGTCCACACAGCAGCTCACAGCTGTCCTTAACCCCAGCTCCAGGGGACCCACCACCCACTTTTGACCTCTGCGGGTACCAGGTATGCATATGGTGCGCGTACACACGTTCATATACATAAAATAAAAATAAATGTAAAAATAAATTTTAAAAAGGTATGTAGTAAAACTCTACATTAAAAAAAAAAAGTGCAGACAGGAAAAAAAAATTTTCAGGGCTTGGTGGTACTGATGCATTCCTTTAATCCCAGCACTTGGGAGCCAGAGCCAGGCAGATCTCTATGAGTTCGAGGCCAGCCTTGTCTACAGAGCGAATTCCAGGACAGGGAAGGCTACACAAAGAAACCCTGTCTCCAAAAACCAACACCAACAACAAAGCATATTACTACGAAAGAAAAGAAAGTTTTGAAAACGAAGGTGGGGGAGATCAATCCCTTTCATAATAACTAGCATATGTTTGTGATATGAAACAGATCTTTTCACATGCTCTGTACAATGGTCCCTGTAGTAGGTGTCATTGTCCCTAAGAAAAGCTCAGAGAGGTTTTGTACCTTTCCTGGCCATTAGGCAGCTTGGACAGTAAAGGAAAGAAGAGGAGGGGAAAAAGGAAGAGCAGGAGGAGGAGGAACTATAGGAATTGGAGCGATGACTCAGCAGTTAGGAGTATTGGCTGCTCTTCCAAAGGATCTAGGCTTAATTCTAGTCACTAACAAATGTCTGTAACTTCAGGAGAGCCATCACCCTCTCTGGCCTCCTCAGACATTGCACACACATGGTGCACAGATAAAGGCAAAACACTCATACTCACCA
This sequence comes from Pachyuromys duprasi, assembly GCA_028658305.1. Taxonomy (NCBI): domain Eukaryota; kingdom Metazoa; phylum Chordata; class Mammalia; order Rodentia; family Muridae; genus Pachyuromys; species Pachyuromys duprasi. The sequence continues at coordinate 427,409 of CM053762.1, read as the reverse complement.
AATAATAAATGAACTTGGGTTCAAGACAGGGTTTCTCTGTGTAGCCTTGGCTGTCCTGGACTCGCTTTATAGACCAGGCTGGCCTCGAACTCACAGTGATTTGCCTGCCTCTGCCACCCTAAGTGCTGGGGTTACAGGTGTGTGCCACCATGCCCGGTTTATAATAAATTAATTTTTGTTTGTTTTTACTCCATCCCAAAGGCAGTTTTCTCCTCTCCACACCTCCACTCCTCCCAGTTCCCACCCCACCTCCTGTCTTCCCCTAGATCCACTCCTCTTCCATTTCCCTTGAGAAAAGAGCAGACCACCCAGGGACACCAATCGAACATGGCATGACAGACACAACAAGACCAGGCACAAACTCCCATATCAAGGCTGAGCAAGATAACCCAGCAGGTGGAAAAGAGTCCCAAGATCAAGCAAAAGAGTCAGAGACCCTCTGCTTTCAAAACCCATCACTTATCTGTTAGAAAAACAAACTTGTTGCATGTTTGTTACATTACAAGGGATTAAACCTATGACCTTGTGCCTACTAGGCCAAATACCTTGTATCTCCTTCTATGAACACATCACAGAACATTTCTTTGACCAGATGTGTATGTATCTCTTCCCCACTCATTAATTTCCTTTTTGTTGTTGTCTTATAACGCAATTCAATTATAACATCATCTACATAGAGTCAGAATCCAACCTAAGAGATCAAGGGCTGTTCATCCCCAACTCTATCCCACCTCAGCTTTTTTTTTTAAGATTTATTTTTTTGTTATTTATATAGCACTCTCTCTACATGTGTGCGTACAATCCAGAAGAGGGCACCAGATCTCATTATGGATGGTTGTGAGCCACCATGTGGTTTCTGGGAGTTGAACTCAGGACCTTTGGAAGAGCAGCCAGTGCTCTTAAATCCTGAGCCATCTCTCTAGCCGCCCCCGCCCCCTAGCTTTAAATGTCAACCTCTGATCTGGGCATCCAGAACTTCTGGCCCACTGGCTAGACATTGCTGGCTCTGCCACCCTTGCCTTCGGTTTGAATCATTTGCTAGAGTGGTAGCAGTATGTTCACACATAGGAGCTTATCATGAAGGAGATTACCGGAGCAGGACTGTAGAGACAGTGCAGTCCGTAAAGCATTCACCTCATGGCCAGCAATTCTTGTGCTGTGGAAAGATGCAGGCGGATCACCAGGGCTCACTGACTAGCAAGTCTAGATGAATTGGTGAGCCCAGGCCAACGAGAAACCCTCTAAAAGGAGGAGATGATGTTCCTGAGGAATGACAACTCAAAGTTGTACATGCATACACATGCACACATACACACAAACACACAAGTGCACACATACACAAACAACCTACACAAATTCACACACACATTTTATAAAGGATATAATGAAAGGCATAGATGAACAGTCAGAAGTGAGGATGCACAGCTAGTTCTAGAGAGGCCCCAGCACAGGCACCTCTGCACACAGTTGTGTTCACCAATCCAAACACACCTCTGTGATTAGAGGGAGGCTTTGTCACTTAGAAGTGATTGATGGTTAAGTCTCTCTCCAGCCTTTCTGTCTAAAAATGGGAGCTAAAGCTATGACAGCTTTGTGTTTCTGGGGCCCAGTGTTCATCCAGTAACAGTCACCTCAATAAAACAAGAAGTACTCCTCCTACCCAGGGTAAGCTATCTGTCTGAAATTCAGCCATCTTAAGTACTTTGGAGCTGGCAAGATGGTTCAGTAGTTGGGAGCACTTACAGAGAATCTGACTAGTTCCCAGTACACAAGGTTGATGCCCTGTAACTCCAGTTGTAGAGAAGTCGACTCCTTATCCTGACTGCAGGCACTCACCCACAAAAAAGTACTCATACGCATAAATACAAATGAAATATAAAAAATAAAAGAAAGTTCTATGGTACATATTAGCAATGCCTGAAATTCTATCCCTTGGGAGACAGAGGCAGAAAGATCACTCATGTGTTCAAAGACAGCCTGATCTACTTTGTTCTAGGTCAGCCATGACTACAAAATAAGACCTTGTTAGCTGGGAATTGTGTCACATGCCTGTAATGCCAGCACTCAGGAGTTTGAGGCCAGCCTGTTCTACAAAGTGAGTCCAGTACAGCCAAGGCTACACAGAGAAACTCTGTCTCAAAAAATTAATAATAATATTAATATCTCTTCATTAGAAACCACACTTAGAGCCAAATGTGGTATCACATTGTAATCCCAGCACTTGGGAGACTTGAGCACATATATTGAGTTCAAGGCCAGCCTGAGCTACATAGCAAAACCCTGTCTCTCTCTCTCTCTCTCTCTCTCTCTCTATATATATATATATATATATATATATATATATATATATATATATATATATCAAGGAGGCTAGGTAATGGTGGTACACCCCTTTAATTACAGCACTTAGGAGGTAGAGGCAGGCACATCTCTGTGGTATAAGGCTAGCCTGGTCTACAGAGTGAGTTCTAGAATAGCCAAGACTACACAGAGAAAACTTGTCTCAAAAAAACAAACAAACAAAAAATGAAGAAGAAGAAAAGAATGAAAGAAAGAAAAGAAAGAAAAACAAAAACCAAAAAAACTACCAGAGGACCTGAAGAGATGGCTCCGTGGTTAAGAGCACTTGTTGCTCTTGCAGAGGACATGGGTTCAGTTCCCAGCACCTACATGGCGGCCTGAAACCTTCTGTGCCTCACATGATGTGCATTTATACTGCTAACATCCCCACTCAAATTTGTTTAACCACAAGAGGAAGAAAAGGGAAGGGAGGGTGGTGCTGATGGGAAGAGGAATGGAGGGTGACACTGTGAGTCTGGATCTTTCACTGAGCTTGTGATGCTGGCTTCAATCCTCCGTGGTTCCCTCAGAGGCAGGGAGTGGCAGTTCCCAGTAAGCACTGTGCAGTGTGGCTGAGCTAAGATTTTCTGCAGCTTATGTGGATCAGGTGCACTTTTGTTTTGTTTTCCTATCTTTTTTTTCTTTTTTTTTCTTTTTTAGACGGGGTCTTGTTGTGTATCCATAGGAGGTCTGGAACTAGTTATGTAGACAAGGCTGGGAAGAACACAGGAAGATGCCTCCCCCTTTGAGTAGCTGCTAGTTAGGACTAATGGCCTCTGTGGCCTTGGTCTGGTTTATGTTGTCACCGCGTGGCCCAGACAATCCTCAGACTCAAGATCCTCCTGCTTTCACCTTCCAAGTGCTTGGATTACTGCTTTGTATGGGTATGAGTGTAGCTTAGAAGATAACCTGGGAGAATGGGGGGTTTTGGTCCACTATATGGGTTCCAGGGATCAACTTCAGTTTCATCAGTCTTGGCAGGAAGTGCCTTTCCCTGCTGAGTCATATCACCAGCCTGTTTTGTTTGTTTTTAATAGAGTCTCATGCAGCACAGGCTGGCCTCAAATTTGATATCTACCAGAGGATAAGTTGTAACTCTTTTTCTTTAAAGAGGCAATTTCTATAGATGTATTTATTTTATTATTTTGGAGGCATGACTGTTTTGCCTTCATGTGATGTGTGTGCACAGTGTGAATGCCTGGTGGCCAAGGAGATAAGAAGAGGGAATTAGGTCTCCTGGGGCTAAGGTTGCATAGGTTGTGAGCTACCGTCTGGATACTAAGAACTGAACCTGGGTACTCTGCAAGAGCAACAAGTGCTTTTAACTACTGAGTCAACTCTCCTGACCTGACATGGCACCCTTGAGCCTCCTGCTCCTACTTCCAAGCACTCGACATGAGCCACAGGTACCTGAGGCCAATATTGAGATTATTAAATGCACTTAAATTAAAGTGCATTTAATAATGCGCTGAAGTTAAAGAACATGCCACCACTGCTGGCTTTAAATTCGCTTTTGATTCTATATTTTCAACCTATGATAGATTTATCTACTGTAACCTCATCCTAAACAGAGGGGAATGTATATGTCTGTATGTATATTTCTCATTCAACATGCTAATTACACAGGATAGAAGATTGAACTGTTTCTCAGTTTCCAAATCTATAGAAAGAACTTAGGTTTTCAAGCAGCTGTGGTCCCAAGACTCCACTAGAAGTGAGTGGCTTCCTATGTTTGTTTTTTCACTGACCAGGAAGAAAAGAAAAAAGATGCTGTATTAAACAAAACATATGATATTAATATTAACAATTTTATTTTGCCTAGCAAGATACCATACCTGTAATACCAGCTATTTGGGAGGCTGAGGAAGAAAGATTGTTTGAGCCTAGGAGTTTGAGACCAACCTGGGCAACATAAAGAATGCCTGTCTGTTATACTAAAATCAAAACAAAACTGAGAGTTAGTGGTTCATGTAGTTTGTCTTTGCTACTTTGTGGGTTCTTCTTTTCCCCTCCCTTTATCCCCCTGGCTTTACCTCCCATCACTAGATAGGAGAGAAAGAAAGAGAGGAGACAGAGAGATCCTTCAATCTAATTTTTCTTGTTTCTTCTTTGAGCATGACTATTAACAAACCACAACCAACCCCCTTGAATGACCAACAACCACCAATCCCGAATATTGGGAGCTCTAGCATTTGTATACCCTCTCAGAAGTTCCTAGAATTCCAAACATCACACAATCACAGAAACTATCTGCAGCTGGCAAAACCATACCTCTACTAGAGCAGGAGGCAAATCATAGTGTTAGATGCTTCAGACAGTCCAAAGCAGCCCCACATCCCCACACCTGGGATCAAAGTGAAAACATATTTTTACAATATTTCTGTGTTTTTTTTAAAAAAACAAAATTCCATAATTCTCACCTCAGGTTCATGTCTGCAATTCCAGCACTCAAAGTGCAGAGGAAGGATGGTCAGAAACTCAAGGCCAGGTTGATTATATACTATTTCAAAATCAAAACCAAAACTTAGCATTTTCAAAACCAAAACATTTTTGAACTCAGGACCTCTGGAAGAACAACCAGTGTTCTTAACCTCTGAGCCATCTCTCCAGACCCTCAAAACATTTTTGAAGCAATCTCTCTATATTTTTCAGGTTAGTCTGGAACTCCTGAGTTTAGGGGACCCTTCTACCTCAGTCTCTGGGACCATAGGTGCATTATCTAGTTATCTAGCGAGATAATTTTTGTAAATATATATATATAGTATATAATATATAGATAACACGAAACATTATATAATAAGTATACAAGTACATGCTTATATAAATCTGTCATTGTTATATTTTAAGGTTTACATCACATTTTTACCTGGTATTTTTTTTATATGTGTGTGGACATGATCAGAGGATGACTTGTGGAAGTCACTTCTCTCCTTTTGTCACATAGGTTCCAGGGATTGAACTCAGGTCAGGGTTGGGTGCAAATGTCCTTGTCCACTGCCACCATTTCACCAGCCTTAGCAATTCTCTTAATAACTCATGAAGTAGACAATATTATTATCCATCATTTCAATAACAGAAACAGGCTCAGAGAATGAAGCTATCACTCATTGTTTTCATTTTTCCTGTAGCACAGGCTGACCTTGAATTGGGTTCATAAGAACCAGTGACCTTCTGACCCTCCCACCAACACCTGCCAGGTCCTGGGATATTGGCATGTGCCACTACACCAACTTCCTTGGCTTTCTAACCTAAATTGAACCCTAACTCTAAGGCCCATCAGTGACAACCCACTATGTTCATCTGGAACTGCCCAACCCTTTGTCACTGCGATGAAAGGACAGTCATTTGGAAAGAATTATGGTTCAGTGTCTCTTGCCTATAAGTTAAAATGTTAGATTCATTTATCTCTGGAGGTCCCTCTACCTCTGATTTCTATGTGAAAGGCACAGGACTGAATTCTGTGTTAAACAGAAAAGCAACAACAAGCCTGGCAATATAACTCAGTGGTAGGGAGCTTGCCTAGCATGCATGAGAACCTAAGTTCAAACCTCACCCACTGAACTTTGCTCCCAGCCAGCTTTGAACAGAGCTGTGTGCCTTATTCCAGGACATAGTACACTCTGTGGGGGAAGATGACTAGGCTAAATATCTGCAGTGAAATGGCTGGATGGAGTAAACAGTAATATGTGTCAAGGAAAGTTGATGAGAAAGACAGGGAACCCTTTCAAATAACTGTCTCCCTGGTCTTCTGCCCTCCTCTCTAGCTCTGCTTCCTCTTTCTTTCTATATTCTAGAGAGGGCGGGGAAGGATAGAGGAAACTGAAAGGAAATTTCTGTTCAAGGCAAAAATAAATGAATAAAATATGTGATCATTTCAGTCAGCATTCTTACCCTTCCCAACAGCCTCTAGTCTATAGCATTCTAAATAGTAAAGCTGAGAACTCAGTTTTTGTTGTGATTTTTCATCCTAGAGAATGCATTTTAATTATATCAACAAACTGTAAGTCTAGTAGAGTTTTTTCATTTCTTGTACTTAAACATAACAAAAACATTCCCATGCCCACCCTAATGACTCAGCCTTGGACTTCAGTCAGGTCTGAGGAGAGGAGATAAAACTGCAGATGTCTCCTTGGGAGGAAACGCCTCACACCAGCCATGGTAGTAGTCCACCCAGATACAACTCTTGAATGTTGGTTGCTATTCAAGGATGGCTGATGTCAAATGGTTCTCTAGTGATTGCCAGTCCCCACAGTATCAGAAACACCACAGTAGGTGGGGAAGATTTCTGTTTAGAGTTCCATCTCCCCATTCTACTCTCTCTGACAAAAGTGAGCCCATAGCCATATGGAATAGGATGGGAATAGCAAAAAGATGAAGAAAAGAAGGCCTAGTAGGGCAGCATGTCATTCCCTGGACAGAGCAGGGCCTCGTCCATTAAAGCAGGGTACAGATTAGAGAATTAAGTAACTCTATAGCAATTTAATCCTCATACAGCAATACTGTGAGTGGAGGGAGGAAAGGAAAGGAGCTCTGAAGAAAAGGAGGAAGGAAAGGTAGGGAAGAGAGAAAGAGAGAACACGCGATTTGAATCACTAGGTCTGACTTGCTTGGACAAAGTACTCAATTTAATGTTCTTTCCCAGAAATACTGTGGTATCCCATTGCCGTCACAGTTACCTGAGTTAGCTTTTTCCTGGCTCCACTCTCTCTAAGCAGGCCCATAGATTAAGGATAATTGAATGAAGAATAAATTCTCTCCCTCTCTCTCTCCCTCCCTCCCCCCTCTCTCCCTCTCTCTCTCTCTCTCTCTCTCTCTCTCTCTCTCTGTGTGTGTGTGTGTGTGTGTGTGTGTGTGACTTGAGTGTACTTGAGACAGAGTCTTGCTGTCTTAGATGGATTGGAATTCTGTAATCCTCCTGCCTCAGCCTCCCAAGTTCTGGGATTACAGGTGTTCACAATCATGATAAAATAGAAATTTTCTCTTATGGATTCTTTCTAATTACTTCAGCTGAGTTCTCATTAATAATTTAAAAATTATCTGGGTGTGGTGATGCACGCCTTTAATCCCAGCACTCAAGAGGCAGAGACAGACAGATCTCTGAGTCAGAGAGTATACAGAGAAACCCTTTCTTGAAAAAGAAAAATATACTTTTTTAAAAACTAGGCATGGGGGGCTGGAGAGATGGCTCAGAGGTTAAGAACACTTGTTGTTCTTCCAAAGGTCCTGAGTTCAATTCCCAGCAACCACATGGTGGCTTACAACCATATATAGTACGATCTGGTTCGTAGGCAGAATGTTACTGAATAAATAATAAAATAAATATTTTTTAAAAACCTAGGCATGATGGTGAACACCTTTAATCCCAGCATTCAGGGAGGCTGAGGCAGGTGGATCTCTGTGAGTTCAAGCCCAGCCTGGTCTACAAAGTGAATCCAAGACAGTCAAGGCTATACAGAGAAACTCTGTCTAGAAAAACAAACAAACAAACAAACAATAACAACAAAAATCAATAATAGTGGAGCCCAAGATAATGGTTCCACAGGAAAAGACACTTACCATCAAGATTTCCAGTTTGCATTTGATCTATAGGATTGACATTTTGGAAGGACAGAATTGTCTCTAATTGGTTCTAACTCATTGACAAATGCAGATGGAGCATTTTCAATGGATTTTTTTCTTGGTGTGTGGGTAGGTCTCTATTTATCCAAGGCTAGCCTAGACCTCTTGCTCTTTTTTCCAAAGTGCTAGAGTACAGTTGTGTCCCATAATCTGTTCTGAAGTATCTAGTGTCAGGCCAACCCCTTGGCCACAGACAAAGAGGAATTATGAAGATTCAGAGGGACATAAGGCCTTAAGATAATGACCTGTACCTAGGACAGCTTCCTGATTTGTGATGGGTAGTTCTAGCATTGGTCCCACCAAGACAGGCAGTGAACTGTGTCCCTAAAAGAGTGTTTGGGGTGGGAGGGGAGCGGGTTAAGCGACTTTTCAGCTTTCATCCTGCCTCTGTCATTTATGCACTGTTTTTTGTTGTTACCTGACCTCTTAGGCCCCAAAATGCCCTTTGCTGAATGGCATTTCAAGGAGAGGGCACCAGATCTCATTATAGATGGTTGTGAGCCACCATGGGGTCGCTGGGAATTAAACTCAGGACCTCTGGAAGAGCAGACAGTGCTCTTATCCTCTGAGCCATCTCTCCAGCACCTCTTTCTGGGGATTTTTGAAAGGCTCAAGCCACATTGCCGTCATGGCTTTTTAAAAAGTATTAAGGCGGGGTGCAGTGCTGAACACCTTTATCCCCAGCATTTGGGAGACATCTGTGAATTGGAGGCCAGCCTGGTCTATAGAACAAGCTGCAGAATATCCAGGACTACACAGAGACCCCCATCTTGAAAGGAAGGAAGGAAGCGTACGGATTATAAGAGAGAACTGAATGTGATTTACCCATCTTCCCAATTGCTACTTTACATTTTATAACAAAGCTGGTATTTAATTCCTTTTCCTACATCTTACCCCAATAGAAAGAAACTGAACAGGGACATGCATTTACTTCAGAAGGCACTAGAAAGAGCATGAACAGAGTCAGATTTAAGAATCATGTTCCCCAGTTCACTGAGGGCATGCCTACATTCATAAAAGCAGATTAGACACAAGGGAGCCATGGGTTCAAATGAAAATGGTCCCCACACCCCCATACAGAGAGGCACTATTAGGAGGTATGGCCTTGGAGTAAGTGTGACTGGGGATGGGTTAGAGGTCTCAGATGTTCAAGCCGGGCCCACTCTCTTCCTGCTGCCTGCTGATCTAGATGTAGAGCTTTCAACTACCTCTCTAGAACCATGTCTTCCTGCACGCTGCCATGCTTCGATAATGGACTAAAGCTCTGAACTGTAAGCCAGCCCCAATTAAATGTATCCTTATAAGAGTTGCCATGGTCCTGGTGTCTCTTCACAGCAATAAAATCCTGAGAAAGGAGGTGTTCTTTTTTAGTTGGACAATACTTTACAAAGGCCCCTGGCCAACTGAGTCATCTATGATGCTGAGTTAGCAATCAATCTGTGCCAAGGCAGGAAAAAAAAAAATAGCTGTTGCACTCATGTGGAGGTCAGAGAACAACTTGCAGGAGACAGTCATCTCTTTCCACTGTGGGCTCCAGGGACTGAATTCAGGACCTCAGTCTTCACTGGTGTGCTCATTAGTTTTTGTTATTGTTTGGTCAACATGACACAAACCTAGAGTCATCTGAGAAGAAGGAACCTCAGCTGAAAAAATGCTTCCACCAGACAGGCCTATGGGACATATTCTTGATTAATGATTGATGTGAGAGGGCTTGGGGCTGGAGAAGTGACTCAGTGGTGAAAAGCACCACATACTGTTCTTGCAAAGAACTGAGCTCAATTCCCAGCACCCGTATCAGGCAGTTCACAACTGCCTTTAACACAAGCTCCAGGTGATCTGATATCCCTCTGCCTCCCCTACCCCCCAGCCCACCCCAGTGCACACACACAAATAAGTAACATTTTTTTTTACAGGTTCAGCTTTTTATTGGCTATGTTAACAAAACAGGTTTAGTCAAAAAGACCAAAGCCATGTCATCATCAGACTCCTCAGGGTCTTCCTTCTTTGCTTCCCCTTTCTCCTCAGCTGGGGCAGCAGTGGTGGCTGGGGCCGGACCTCCTGCGTGTGCAGCTCCAGCTGCTGGAGCTGGCCCACCAGCCCCTACATTGCAGACGAGGCTTCCAATGTTGACACTGGCCAGGGTCTTTGCAAACAAGCCAGGTCAGAATGGTTCAACATTGACACACCAGCTGCTTTAATGAGGGCATAGATCTTATCCTCTGTGACCAACCTCATCTTGAAGGATGAAGGCAAAGTAGATGCAGGCAAGCTCAGAGACTGAAGCCATGTTGTGGATTGCCAGCAAGGTGCTTGTTGCTGGATGAAGTGAGGAGCTCAACCCAACGTGGCCTTAGCTCCCTGGGAAGGACAGAGCACCATGGTGGCAGCTGAGGAAAAACAGTAAGTAACAATTTTTAAAAATTGCTTTTGTTTTTTTATTTTGGAGGCAGGGTCTCTCCGTAGCTCTGGCTGTCTTGAATTCACTCTGTTCAGGCTGGCCTCAAACTCAGAGATCTGCCTGCCTCTGCCTTCCACATGCTGGGAATAAAGCCATGCACCACCACTGCAGGACTAAGCAACAATTAAAATTTAAAAGTGGGGGGCGGGCAGCCCACCACCAGCAGTGTCAGCTCTAGGTAGGTAGCTGTGGGTGGCACCAGAAATCAGGATAAGCAAGTGTAGTTGAGTTCTTGCAGTTCAGTTTGTGGAGTTAAGAAGCAGTTTTTCCTAGCAGAGCAATTGAGTGAGAAGTGGAGGGAGAGAAGCCAGTTTGAACTCTTGGAGCAGAGTTTTGAGACAGAACAGCTGAGTTCAACTCAACTGCCAGTCAGCATTTAGAAATAACTGGAAAGGGTAAACTTATTCAGCAGTAAGTCTCAGAGGCTGAGAATTTTCTAGGCCTAGGTTAGCAGAGGAGCCTGGAAGGTGAACCCTTCAAAGGTCTGGGTTTGCAAAGGTTAGATTGTACGGAGGCTAGAAGCATCCAGGCCTAGGGATAGTTAGATAGAAACAGAAATGCTCTGGGCTCAGCCTTAGACATGTATTTGTCTTTTTGGGGTTTTTTGTTTGTTTTTTGCTTTTTTGGTTTTTGGTTTTGTTTGGGTTTGGTTTTTTCAAGACAGGATTTCTTTGTGTAGCCTTGGCTGTCCTAGACTGGCTTTGTAGACCAGGTTGGTCTTGAACTCACAGAGGCCTGCCTTTGCCTCCCTGAGTGCTGGGATTACGGGTGTGCATCACTGCATCTGGCTTTACGTGTATTTGTAAAGCTTGGATATAGGTCTCATCTCATCCCCTCATCTGAGTAAAAAAAAAAAAGTTTGCAGTCTCTTGTAGCCTAGGCTGCACTTGAACTCCTCCTATAAAGCAGAGAGTGACCTTCAGATGCTATCTCAAAGAAACAAACCAACAGAGGCTGGAAAAATGGATTATTTAAGAGCATCAAAATACAAGCATCAGACCAACCCTCAAGAGAGCTCTACCTGCCACTGCCTTCCTAGTGCTGGGATTAAAGGGATGTGTCACTGTGCTTGGCTACTATTTATATGTTTGTTTGCTTATTGATACAGGGTCTCTCTATTATATAGTTCTGGGCCTACAGGCAGTGACAAGTAGAGGTGGCCCAGCAACTGAGTCTGGGCCCTACTCAGCATTCTCTCTGCCATACACCAGTCTGTTTTGTCCCCCCGCCCCTTTACTATTTTTTAATTTTAAAAACTGTTTATACAGTATAGTTTGATCAACCAGCAGTAGTGACAAACACTTTTACTCCAAGCACTCAGGAGGCAGAAGCAGATGAGTCTGTATGAGTTTGAGGCCAGCATGGTCTACAGAGCTAGTACTAGGACAGCCAGGCCTATACAGAGAAACCCTGTCTTAGAAAACCAAAACAGCCAAAAACCTATGTTATTTCGATCATATTCTCTTCCCAGATCACCCGCTTGATTTTGATTTTTCTTCCTCTTAAAAACAACAACAAAAAACCAAAATTAAATTAAACAAACCACCAAAACAAAACAAACAAAAGCACACACACACCAAAGAAACAAAATAAAACAACATGGAATCTATTGTATGTTGACCAACTACTTCTAAGCTCTGGGATGTGGTTGATATAACCATTGTCACTTCAGAGAGAAAACTGATTTTCCTTCACCTAGCAGTAGTCAGTTGTGAATAGCATCTCAGCGCCGGATTGCGGCTGGGATTGGGCATGTTTTGTGCACACTGTCACAGTCTCCCTGAGTTCCTACGTGTATCAACCCTGTTGTGTATAGAAAACACTGATTCCTTGGAGTCTTCCATCACCTCAGGCCCTTGCCATCTTTCTATTTCCTCTTCTGCATAGATGGATGAGCTTATGAATATGTCTAAGTAAAGAGATTCACAAGAAAGAATCTGACCCTATTTAAAGTTGGCAAAAAAAAAAAAAACATGTCAAATAAAGGCAGATGTACCAGCTTTTGTCCTGATTTTAGTTACTCATTGGGCATCTGCAAGCCCAAGGAAAGTGCTTCTAACAATGGTATCATTTCATTCCTACTAAAGTATTCTTACTTCTGGATATGTGTCTTGTAGTACTCTTGTAACCACAGAGGTCTTACATGCTTTAAATCAGCATCTAAATATGATGCTGTGTCTTACATAGCCAAAGGCCAGGTCTAGGAATCAAGGGATAGAAACAACAATGATCCATTAGTCATCCAGAAATTTTTTTTCTTTCTGTTCTAATGACCTACTGCTTGGCTTGTCCAGAAACAAGGTTTATACAGGAAACAAAAATGATCCTATTGAATTAGAAGTTAAGACTGCCACTGAATCAAGAGGAAAATAAGGGAGTCACAGTACTTGCTGATCCTGCTGACCAAGGGGAAATTGTGCTTCTCCTACACAGGGTCAATTAGCATGATTATGACTATGTCTAGAATACAGATGAGAGATAGACAGATAAATAATAGATAGATAGATGACAGATAGCTAGCTAGATGATAGATGGTGGGTAGATAGATAAATAGACAGATGATAAATAGATATAGATAGATAAAGGGGGCTAGAAAAAATACTTCAGAGATTAAAAGAATTAAGTTTATTCCTGTTAGGTCTAAAATGGCAGTGCTGGTGACAATGTCGTAAAGACAAGGACTTCGACCAGGTAAACAGAATAGTTACTGGGTAAACAGAAGCCTAGACTCAGCATTCATTGGGTATGTCAAAAGGCAATGTAAGTTTCTGTTTACCAGGAAAACCACTACCTTGTTTATTTATCTCCAAAGGCCAACTCCTTCAGGCAAGGACATTAGTTCCTGATTAATCCTAACAGCCTGCAGTAGTTGAAAGACCCCACCTTTTTGTTTGTTTGCTTTTTTGTTTTGGGGGAGACAGAGCTTCTCTGTGTAGCCCTGACTGTCCTGGAACTCACTCTGTAGACCAGGCTGGCCTCACAGAGACCCACCTGCTTCTGCTTCCCAAGTGCTGGGATTACAGGTGTGTGCCACCACCACCTGGCGAAAGACCCTCATGCTGCTGACCAGCATATAAAATCCACTCGTTTGCCGCCCAGCTTCTGTCCTCTATTATGGGGGCACAGTGGCAATTTGCTTCCCCAATAAACTTTTCTTTCCACCCACAGAGTGGTCCAGCTCAGTGGTTCCAGTGTACCCAGTTCAGTGTACCCTCACTTACAGTTCCCAGCACCCATTTCAGTGCAGAACTACCTGTAACTCCAGCTCCAGGAGAATTTGACTCCTGTAGCTTTTACAAGCACACCCACTCATGTGCATATACTGCCACACAGATACAGACATGTATACATAATTTAAAACAATAAAAGTAAATCTAGATGACAAAGATATGTAGCTCTCTTCCCCATGTAATGCCAGGATCACAGGACCCTCAGAGACCACCGGGAGATGACTCGATACAAGAGCAAGAGAGCTTTATTACAAGAGTGATCGAGCTCAGGATCCAAGTCTCACTGACACAGCAGTAGAGAAGTGGGACCCTGAGCCCTGAGTGAGCAGGGTTTTTAAAGGGAAAGATTGAGCAGGGGGTTTCCATAACAGCAAGCAGGGGGTGCATGTTTCCATGAGAAAAAGCTGGGGGATTCATGCCTTGACGTTACAGAATTGGGTTAAAGCCATAGGGGAGAGGTGACCGTTTACAATTGCCAGGGAGATTGTCTCTATTTTTCACTAAACATTTATTCTGTGATATTTCCTAGAGGCCATTGCTTGGAGAGCTAACTTTGTTTTCTGCCAGGTGCACATTCTGTGATAGTTCCTGGTACCTGAATTCAGCTCCCGGTCAAGATGGCTTCTTATTTCAAAATGGAGTCACCCAGGCTAACTTAAACTCTTCACCCACAGCCCCAAGGCTGTGTTTCAACAATGGAATTGGTTAAAAGCTCAGTGATTAAAAGCACCAACTTCTCTTTAGAGTACCAGTGTTCCATTTCCAGTGATGAGAGAGAAAAACATGTTTCAGGGGACACATTCATGAGGAAATTAAATTATTTTAAACCATGGGGGACATTGTATTGTTGTTGTTATTTATTTTATGTATGTGCACCATTTGTATGCGTGGTGCCCACAGAGGTGAGAGGGAAGTGTTGGATCCCTGGGACCTTAGCTACAGTTAGTTGTGATCCACCTCTGGATCCTGGGCTAGAACCCTGGTGCCCTGGAAGAGCAGTGAGTGTTTTTACCTGCTGAGCCATCCCTCCAGCCCCTGAATATTGTTTTTAATGATAGAAATAGAAGGTTAATTATGGAAGAAAAGGGCATTCTTAGGGTTGGAAGTGAGCTAGTGTGTTGTGAAAATGTTGATAATTCAAAAGCCAACAATAGGGATTTTTTTTTGTTTGTTTGTAGTTTTATTTCCCCCAGAAAAACATAGGTTTAAGGAGGCTGAGCCTGTGGTAGACTCCAGCCCTGACTCTCACAGGCAGGATATAGCTGGTCCACCGCAGTGCATCCACTGGTCACCAGCAGTAGATGTGGCTTAGTAATGCAGAAGAGAAAAAAAAAAAAAAGAGAATCACACTGTCCTCCATGCCTGATGTTGTAGTTGCACATACTCCAGTTAATGCAGGAAAATGTTACAAACGAGGACTACTGCTGGTTTAAAGACATGAAGGAGAATAGCCTCAAACTCAAACTCATCTGTACACACTTGTTTTGTTTTGTTTTGTTTTTTGAGACAGGGTTTCTCTGTATAGCCTTAGCTGTCCTGGACTCAATTTGTAGCCCAGACTGGCCTCAATTCACAGAGACACGCCTGTCTCTGTCACCCCAAGTGCTTGGATTACAGGCATGAGCCACCACGCCTGGCCACATTCACCTTTTGTTTATTTATTTAGAGACATGATCTACATAGCCCAGCCTGGCATCTAACTCCCTATGTAAGAGGCTGGCGTTCAACTCCAGAACTGCTAATTCTCCTACCTGTTATTCTCCAGAGCTGTTTGCCAGTTTTCCTGGGTACATACCCTTTTTTGTTTTGGTTTTGGGGTTTTTTCCCCTCTTTTTTGAGACAAAGATTTATCTAGTCTAGGCTGGCCTCAATCTCTCTCTCTTTTCAAGCAAGGTTTCTCAGTGTGGCCTTGGCTGTCCTAGACTTGCGTTGTAGACCAGGTTGGCCTTGAATTCACAGAGATATGCCTGCCTCTGCTTCCCAAAGAACTGGGATTACAGGTATGTGCTACCAAAACCTGCTGGCTTCAATTTCTTGATTCTCCTGCTTCCATTGAGTGCTGGGATAAAAGGAGTGTACCATCACCCTCGGTTTTACATGCCTACTTTTTTAATTAAACTAATTATTTTATTTATTTGTGAGTACCGCAGTGAGTATATGAAAATCTGAGGACAACATGAAGGAGTCAGTTCTCCCCTTCTACCTATGAATCCAGGGATGGAACGCAGGTTATCAGGCTTGGTGGCAAATGCCTTTACTCATGACATCATCTTTGCCCAAGCCATTACATGTCCATTTTCAGAAAATACATTTCTCTGGTAGAAAACTATTTTGAAGATTTGTAGTACTAAAAGTATTTGTAGTAGGTCCAGAAAGCCATCACGGCATCTTTCACACTATAATCATAAAGTAGCTGGAGGCATATGTGATTAAAACAAGAGAAAGAAAAAAACTGTCTTACAAAATACGTAACATTCCTCAACAACTAATAGACATTATGTGTGTGTGAGCACACGCACTCATGCACACTCAGAACACACATGTCAAGGGGTTCCTGTGGAGGTCAAACTGAAAGTCAGTTCTGTCCTTCTACCACATAGGTCAACTGCCAGGCTTGTGTGGCAAGCACCTTTACCTGCTGACACATCTGGGTCTTGAAGAGCCTCTGACAGCCCAGAGCTTTTTCTGTAGGCCAGCAGCACACAGAAAGCCTGGGGTGGTGGCACTGTATTATTAGCATTGAGGAGGGACATGAGGAAGATCAGAGGTTTAAGGTCATTCCTAGCTACAAATTCCAGGCCATCCTGGGCTACATGAGACCCTTTCTCAAACAAATACAACAAATGAGCAAACACAAAGTATAAAAGTTTTAACTCATTTTCTCACATAGCAGTGAGATTGGCAGACATGAGAAACTTGGGGCTGGGTTTAGCTCAGTGGCAAACTGCTTGCTTAGTGTACATGGGCGCCCTGCACTGGGTCCCTCGTGCTGTTAAATCAATCAATCAATCAATCAATCAATCAATCAATCAATCAGTCAGTCAGTCTCACAAACCTTGTCTGTACAATTAAATCCTATCAGTGTGTTGTTCCAAGTCAAACATAAATAAAATCAGTATTCTCAAAAGAGTTGATGTTATGCAGCCAGGTGTGGTGCACGCCTGTAATCCCCGCACTCGGGAGGCAGAGGCAGGCAGATATCTGTGAGTTCAAGGCCAGCCTGGTCTACAAATCGAGTCCAGGACAGCCAGGGCTACACAGAGAACCCCTGTTTAATGCAGTAGACCATACCCTTCTGCAGATCAGAGTTCATTTGCTATCTGGTTGTAAGACTGAGCTCAGGTTGTCAGGCTTGGCAGCAAGCACCTTTACCTACCAATGCAGCTTCTGCTCTTTGCTGTTGTTCCTGGTTCTGTTTTGCTTCTGTAGTGCTGAGGGCAGAATTCAAGGTTTGCGGGGGTGGGCAAGCACCCCACCACTAAGTCAGGTCTCAAGCCCTTTTCATCTTATTTATTTATTCAGAGACCTTGTCCAGGATGTTATGTAGCCCAAGCTGGCTTCAAGTTTACCAAGAATGATCTTGAACTCCTAATCTTCCTGTGTTTACCTCCAGAGCTCTGGGAGGGCAGACCATTGCCACAGTTTGTCTGTTTGGATTACTTTAACAGACTCTCCTTAACTAGCCAGAATGGCCTGGAACAGTGACCTTGCTGCCTCTGTCTCCAGTGTGCCAGGGTTACAGGAATGTGCCACTATTCCTACTACATTCATCTTAAACATGCTGTGCCCTTTGGTCTCAGATGCATTCTCAGGATAGGCAAAGTAATCACATTCCTGTGCCACAAAGACCTCTGAAGTCACTATCAAATGCTATAAATCTTATTTTGGGGGATAAGGAATTAAAATCTTTTTATCTCTCACACTTTTTTTTTTTGAGACAGGGTTTCTCTGTGTAGCCCTGGATGTCCTGGAGTTTATAGATCAGACTGACCTCAAACTCACAGAGATCTGCCTGCCTCTGCCTCTGGGGTGCTGGGATTAAAGGTGTGCATCACACCCAGCTTACCTCCCTCATAAGACTTTTATACAAAGATTTTAATATTCCCTACCCAGTAAATCTTTGTTTTCCCAAAGGCCCACTACTTAATTCTCTGAATTTGATGGCGGGGAACAATGACCCGTTTCTGATTCTTTATTTCCTGTCAATTTTTTTCTTACTAGCCAATTGTGAGGTCTGATGGAAGTCAGTGGGGGAAAAGACACAGCTACTGCCTGAATTAGAATAAAAGACAAATGCACTTCCTGTCCCTGCCTAGAGAGCACTGGGATTAAAGGCTGAGCCACCATGCCTACCTCATATTTTATAGAATTTCTTATTTTCCGGATAAATCCAAGCCAAATTTAATGGCTTTTTCTACCTGGCTCAAGGGGACAGACCTCCCGTGGCAGAGTCGCTTCTGCCTGTATGTTCATATGAAAATGCCTGAGACAGACTATAGATACCTTCTGGACTGTGTTTTTCTTCTTTTTGGAAAAACACAACAGGACAATGGCATCGATTTATTTCATTTTGTCAACAAAACAGACTTGTCTTTGCACTAAACTAACGGCTTAGACTCTGTCCAGTGAAAAGAGGCTGTGACACTCTAACAGTCCGGTATATGTTGACAAATATCTTGGACTCCTAATGCAGGACTTGGGATCTCTGTTGAGACTGTGGGTTCACAGACCATCTCACTGTCTTGTTTGTTTTGTTTGGTTCACTTCCTTCCTTCACATATTCATTGGACGAATCCTTATATGTATGGGAGTTTCAGCTGCATTATGTTGGTGTGCCATGTGCACTGTGCACCATGAGGCCAGAACAGAGTGTTACATTTCCAGAATCTGGAGCTACAGGCAGCTGTGAGCTGCCATGCGGATGCTGAATCAGACCCAAGTCCTCTGGAAGAGCAGCAATGCTCTTAACTGCTGAGCCCTCTCTCCAGCCCTCTTAATTCTGCTTTCACTACTCTTGGCTCACTATACGTACAGTTTACAACTGAATAAGAAAGTGTTGGGGGTTGTTCTGATGCTGGTCCTCAATATCTGGTTAAACCTATCTTTGTGTAAACCTATCCTTGTTGTGTAAACCTGCCTAACTCATTCTATCTGATTGGTTGATTAAACAGCAGGGCAGAATGGGGTAGGCATGGCCAAGGTTTCTGGGTTTGGAGAGGAGAATAACTGGACACAGACAGATGGGAAGAGAGGAGGAAGGAAGATACTAAGATGTGTTAGCCTGGAGAAGAAACCACATGGGGCCAGGAGAAAGGACCCCAATAATGGCGTGGAAAGGCCCAGATAAAGGATACAAGCAAAGATTTATAAGATTATGGATAGAAGATAGGATGGTTAATGAGTATGGCATTGAATGGGTGCTGGGAGATTGATGGTGAGGTTCTTGAGACAATGTAAGTAAAATATCTGCCCAGGCCAAGAGAAATAAGGCAATTATAAATCTAACAGGTTTCTGTGTCTTATTACTTGTGATGATGGGTAAATAATACCACTGTGATAATCATAGGGCAAATAATAAACATTATATCGCCCAACACTTTTTTTTTTTTTTACAACACCAGAAAGAACAGAGGGGTTTTCTTTCTCAGTGTGATATGCAGAGCTTGGGATATGTATATAAAAATACATAATACTGACAAATAAAATTTTCCCTAATGTTTTAGTTTGGGTTTTTATTGACCGAAGAGACACTATGACCACAGCAACTCTTAGAAGGAAGACATTTAATTAGAGCTGGCTTACAGTTCAGAGGTTTAGTCCGTTATCATGATGGTGGGAAGCACACAGACATACATGGTGCTGGAGAAGTAGCTGAGCCCTCTACATGCAGATTGGAAGGCAGCAGGAAGAGAGTGAGACACTGGACCTGATTTCAACAGCTCAGACCTCCAAGCCAGTTCCTGTTGGCCTCCTCCACAAGGCCACACCTCCTCCAGCAAGGGCCCAGCTCCTAATAGCTGGTGCATTCTGTTGGCCTATAGGGGGCATTTCATTCAAACCACCACACCTGACATACCAAAAATGTCTTTTCAAAGAAAATCTTGTTTTCATACAGACCAAGCTGGCTAGTGAGACTAGACATGTCTGTGAGCCTGGGGTCTGACTGAGCCCCGGCCTCGCTGAATGCGGTGGAAGAGTGATGGAGGGCCATTCCCAACACGACGTGGGGGGCCTCCATATAAAGGCACATCCACCCATGTCTCAGTTACTTTTCAATTCTGTGAGGAGACACCATGACCAAGGAAAGTTATTTTTTAAAAGCGTTTAATTGGGGGCTTGCTTCCAATTTCAGAAATTGAGTTGATGACCATCATGGCAGGGTGCAAGGCAGCAGGTGTGACACTGAGCAGCAGCTGTGAGTGAGACTGGGCCTGGCTTGGGCTTTTGAAGCCTGAAAGCCTACCAGAGTGACACACCTTTCCCCAACAAAGCCACACCTCCTAATCCTTCCCCAAATAGTCCCACCCACTAGAGACCAAGCATTCAAATATATGAACCTATGGGAACCATTCTCATTCAAACCTCTACAATGGGTACTTCCCAACCCCCCTACATGTGTGTCCACATGCTTTAAAACACACACACACACACATACCCACAAATACACATGTAATATACACATATTTATATATATATCCATATTGTAGGGAGCCAGGGCACTGTGGCACATACTTCTAACCATACTTGGGATGCTTAGACAGAATAATAGAAAGTTTAAGATCAGCCTGAGGAAAAAAAGCAGTACACTTTATTCAAGACAGGTTTTCTCTGTGTAGCCTTGACTGTCCTGGACTAGCTTTGTAGCCCAGGCTGGCCTCAAACTCACAGAGATCCACCTGCCTCTGCCTCCCTGGTGCTGGTATTACAGGCGTATGCCACTGCGACTTCTCAAGGTAGAAAAGCCAAGCATGGTGGTTTATGTCTGTAACCCTAGTTTGCAGGAGACTGAGGCCGGGGGGGGGGGGGAGAGTACAGGAATTTAAGGCTAACCTGGCCTACAGTACTAGCCTGTCTAAAACCAAGACAAAACAAAGGGAATTTTAACTCAGATGGTAAAGAGGTTGCCCGGCATACACAAAGCCCAAGGTCTGACCCTCAGCACTGCATTAGCTGGGTTCAGCTACATGGCTTCCACTATAGCAATACAGACACAAATAAAAGAGGATCCAAAGTTCAAATCCTCCATGGCTACACAGAAAACTTGAGTCTAATCTGGCCTAGAGAACTGGGGTTGGGGGAGATAAGAAGAATAAGAATGGGAAAGGGAAAAAAAAAGGTTAAAAAAATGTGAGTCAGGTTATAGCTCAGTGATGGTATTTTCCATGAAAGAACATTTAGGTTTGATCAGTAGCGTTGAAAAAAAAATATTGTAAGGCTAAGGGCATACATAGCTGAGTGGTAAAGACCTTGCTGGCCTGCAACACAAAAATAAGCAACTATGAACAATCTCCAAGAGGGCCTTTACTCTATTTCCACAGAGATGGTGATCTGTGGTATGGATCTGAGAGTAATCCTCGGATGTCAGTGTGCAGGACAACTTACAAATTGAACCTACATCAGGGTCCAGTGTGTCCTGAAATGTGCTGAAGACACCAAGACCCCAGTCTCACTCAGCGTCTGCCTGGAGATCCTCAAAGGATTCCAGACTCTTGTTCAGTAGACTCTGGGTCTTCCAGAGCATTGTGAGGCAAGACAGAACTAGAACTACAGACTCAAAAGAGGAATATGTCATGGCCTTACCTACCCTTCATAATGTGTTTATCTCTGAAGGGAGAAGCCTAGTCAAGAAAAATGGGATTGCCTTTCCCAAGGTGGTATTAGGGGTTAGTTGCTGTGCTGATTTGGGATGGTGGCACACCATTTCAACCTGGAAAACAAATCTTCTTGTAGGCAGAACTGCGGATGGGCCAACGCAGTTCCCTGGAGGTATGAGGCCTGAAGCCTGAAGGGACCAGCAGGTAACTGGGCACCACAACCTGAGGCCAGTCAGTCTCAAGCAAGAGCAGCATCCGCTTCCTCCAACGGTTTCTTGGCCTGAGGAAAGCAGAAGCACTCACATTCCTTCAGGATCTTTAGAAAACACAGGCAAGGGTGATCCTACCCCTACCTCCTTTGATTGCTAGTCCAAACTGGACTGACATGTCAAAAATGACCACTCTCTTTCCTGTGGGTCAAGATTTAACTCCTTAATGGAGAGAGCCTGAGCTCCAAGAGAAGGGCCAGCCGCGACATGAATTATCACATTGGGTCTATTTCCTGAAACACAAGGAGTGTGACTTTGACAGCAGATCTTGGGGACCTAAAGAGGGTGATGTTGCATGGAAAGAAAAGTGACTTGTTAGTCTCTGTAAAGCACCCTTTAATTCCACACTGGGGAGGCAGAGGCTAGCCTGATCTTCATAACATAGTGAATTCCAGGCCAGCCAACACTACATACTAAGACCTTGTCTTGAGGAAGAAGAGGAGGAGGAGAGGAAAAGGAGGAGAAAAAAAGAAGAAAAGTGACTTGAGATTTAGACAGGAGTCAGGATGGAGAGGGGCTGGAGAGTAAGGGAGAAGTGGAAGAATGGATTCTGAGGACTCCCCAGGTGTGGGAAGAACTGCGTCACAGGTGTGTTGTTCATCCTGGGTTAGCTTTGGTAAGATGCTTTAATGTGTGAAAGTCCGACCACGTTGCTGTGTCTTCCTACCCTGAATCTATCTTGAAGGAGCGTGAAGTAGGGTT
This sequence comes from Pachyuromys duprasi, assembly GCA_028658305.1. Lineage (NCBI taxonomy): Eukaryota > Metazoa > Chordata > Mammalia > Rodentia > Muridae > Pachyuromys > Pachyuromys duprasi. Next base: position 404,977 of record CM053762.1, on the reverse strand, counting down.
CTCTGCCTCCCTTACAGTCCAATCATATGTGCCCAGTGATAGCTTGTGAGAGATTTAGCAACCGTGCTAAAGGTGAGGCAACTAGTTGCAGAAGTAAGAACTCCCTCAGTGCTGTAAGGGTCAGAACGTTAGGGCCTGCTTAACAAACTCATTCTCAACAGGCCAATTAAAAAAACAGAGCAGAAGTGAAAATTTTAAAAAGATTTTAATATGGCCATATTGGAAAGAACAAAGATGTCTAGCGACATTCTCTTCTCCAAGTCCATCTTCAGGGTTCTAGTTTAGGCTTAAATAGAAGGCAAGAGGTACGCATCACTAAGCAGTCCTGCATCCATCATTGTTTCATCTCCAGCTTCTCTGGTAAGGTAATCTGCCAAATTTTCAGAACTGTGAAATATCTTTCCTGGAGTCAAGTTCCTCTGTTGGCTGGCATCTGTGCCCTTGTCTTTTCCTTCTGCCAACATGAGAGTCCCAGGGAAACTTCAATTTCTTAGAGCCCAGTCCTGTTTGACTGCTAACGGGAATCCTTCAGGAAGGGTCCCTAAAATATCTTTAATCCCGACATGATAGCTAGGGGCTGGAGACTGGAAGGGATTTTTCCTTCCCATAGTGTGCAGCTCACGTTAACTTCCGCATGCCAGAGGATGAGCTGGCTGAGGTCGGAAATGCCCCGCCAGAAGGCTGGATTCCTTGGGCCACAGCTTGAGCGCAGCTAACCGGCCAACGGCAAGAGGCAAGCTGAAGTTCGCCTAGGACACCAGTTCTCCCTGCTGTCCTTAAGCCCCGCCCCTCCGGCGTAGGCGGTGTCTCCGTGGCGACGCGACTCCGTGTGCGGCTGCGCAGGAGTGGCGGGGCGCGGGCGAGTGGGAGGGGGTGTTTTGGTTCTCGCCGCTCGCCGTCCTTTCCAGACCTGGCGGTCAGGAAGCCGCTCGTTCCTGCTTTTCCTTCCCCTTCCCTTCCCTAACCCGGATTTTCCCTCCTCCCATTTACGCGCCTCTCTTTGATCGGCTGCCGCCCGGAATCCGGGCCGGGCGCTCGGAAGCGCGCGGCCCCGGGGCCCGGTACATGACCCGCCGCCCTGCCGCCCCTCGCGTCCTCCGCCCCATGTGGCTACGGGGCCACGGTGGCGCTGCCCACTATGGCCCGGAAAGCAGTTAGCAGGAAGCGGAAAGCGCCTGCCTCGCCAGGAGCCGGGAGCGACGCTCAGGGCCCGCAGGTGAGGGCTCACGGGCCTGGGTGATGATGGCAGAACCCCAGCAGGAGCTTAGGGAGTCCAGCAGGGGCCAGGGGCCAGGGCGGAACAGGCACCGGGGTCTGGTCCTTTTGCAGTGTTCTGGCGTGCAGGCGGGCCGGAAGGGTGAGGAGCCAAAAGGAAACTCCAAAATGACGCCTTCCGCTGAAGGTCTGCATCTAGGGATGGAGCTTCAGGACCTCCTTGGTTCTGGAGGAAGGAGGAACTGAAATCAAGGGAAGACCCGAGGAAGCAATACCGGCCTTCGGAAGTTCCTGGGAAGGAGACCGAAGTCGGCTCTCCAGTGGCACTGGGAATATGGGCCGATTGTCTCTTTATCAAGGAAACCATCTCCCAAGCTGGGTGCTGGTTCTATCGGCTCTTTAGACACCTGGAGGAAACACTAGGTGTCCTGTCTCTACTGCCCCCTTTGGAGAGAAAGGCCTCTCGGACTTAGGATTCCGACGCTGGTTACTCGTGCTTTTCACCCCGTTGGTATTTGATTTTTCGAATTCTAAAACTGCCTGCAGCGCTAGTCGCGCGATGTCAGATGAGCGGCCATTGACTGTGCATCCCTGGAAGACCCGGGACCCCAGTCTGCCTCCCCTTTATGCTCTACGGGGAGCACAGGCGGAGAGGGAGAAGGGGGCTAGGTAGAAATGCAGCACAGGTGGGTACGGTAATGGACCTCATTATATACAGCTGGGTATGTAGTGTTTCCTCAGAGGTCTGGTAGACCTTTCGTCCTGTTTATCCATTTTCTAAGTAGGCTTCATTGTGAGAACCTTATATTTCAGAGCTAGACTAGTTAAACTGTACTTTCTGGGTTGTGAATCTTCTGTTGAATTTTTGATTATGGAAATCCTGACCGGATGAATGCTTTTCTTCTATAATACAGTACGATTTCATGTCTTCGAGAAAAGTGGCCAAACCTCTGATTTCTGATGTTAATTTTCACAGTTTGGCTGGGATCACTCACTGCACAAAAGAAAAAGACTTCCCCCAGTGAAGAGATCCTTAGTGTACTACCTGAAGAACCGGGAAGTCAGGCTACAGAATGAAACCAACTACTCTCGGGTGTTACAGGGTTATGCAGCACAACAACTCCCCAGTCTCCTAAAGGAGAGAGAATTTCACCTTGGGACCCTTAACAAAGTGTTTGCTTCTCAGTGGCTGAATCATAGGCAAGTGGTGTGTGGCACCAAATGCAACACGGTGAGTATCAGGAGGGCCAGAGATGTTTGGCGTCAGGGTCTCTCACTGCTCATCTTCCCTATTTACAGGTTTTTGATTGGTTGTTTTTGTTTGTTTGTTTTGGTAAGCAGAGTTGGAAATTGTTAAGACATTTTTAAGTAGAAATGTTATGACAAAGAAGTGCTCAAGGAGAGGATACTTGCCCTGTGGATCTGGGGTGCTCAGGGATAGGTGCTCCCATCAGCTTCTTTTAGGAAGGCCTTGCCTTACTCTCCATTCCTTTCCTTTAATACCCTTGCCCTCTCTTTATTTCTGCATCGGCTGATGGCTGCAGGTGAACATGTCTTTAGGCCACTGACTCTGTGCATGCTGCTGCTTCTAGTGTTTAGCCTCACCTTTTAAATAAGAGGCCTCCAAGAAAGGACAGAAATTGATGTCAGCATCATTTAGGATACATGACAGTGACAGCTTAATTGCTGTGTACCAACCTTTTACGTATTTAGAAATATTTAGCACATGGCTGAAGATAGAAATAAGACAAACATTTGTTTTCACCTAATAGAATCCAAACATAACACTTGGGAGACTGAGTCAAGTAGAGTTGCTATATATTGAGAACCTGTCTCAGAACAAACAAAAAGCAAAGATGTGAATAGTTTCTTATAACAAAGGCAAGAGGTGTGTGCCTACTGGTATATTTTAGAGGATGAACATTTGTAAGAAAGAGAGGAAATTAAAGATGACATGAGAGTAGGGGAAGTTTTAAAGAGAGTAACAGTTATAAGTAATTGGAGGTTAAATAATATCAGTATGCTGTGTAACCAATATGGCTATAGGCAAGAATAGTCAAGTAGATGTGGTGTTTTCTTCAGCAGTGTTCATACTTAAATTGGGTTGCTACAGAGAAGACCAGTGCAGCCCCTGTAGAAGGGTGACACACAAGTCTGAAATGTTCCGCCTTATAAAAAAAGTGAATGTAGTTGGAATAGAAGGTTACAAACGGTATGACATTGTACAGGTCATAGAAGTTAGAAGAGACAGAACTAAAGTTGGGTAAATGATTTTGTCTAGCCCTCACCTAGTGTGTATAGACACTATGTTATAATGGTGACTAAATTGACCAAAACACATCTGGGGTTACTTAAAAGAAAGGTTACTCTCCATGAAGAAAATCATGGGCCTGTGAGATTGTTCAGTGAAAAGGTGCTTGCCACCCAAGTCTGGCCACCTGAGTTTGCTCCCCAGACCCCACATAAAGGTGGAAGGAGAGAACTGACTCCTAAAACTGATTTCTGTGACTTCCGCATGCATGCCATGGCACACTTTCTGAGATACACAGCACACACTAACAATAATTAATAAAGGAAAAAAAAATCTTGGGTGCTCAGTGGACAAAAGTTGCCAAGCCTGGCCCTTGAGTTAGACCCTCAAATCCGTGTGACGGAAAGAGAACAAACTACCACAAGCTGAACTACACACGCTTGCTGTAACATGCATGACCACTGCCAGATATAAATGTACAAAAAAAGACAAGCCAAATATCTAAGTACTAGAAGTATCTTTATAAAGGTCATAGGCAAATTTTTAATTAGTTTTGAGGAAGGAAATAGAACTGTGGTAACTGGGACCAAATTTTACTTCTGTTAAATGTTTGTTTTACATATAACACTTTCAAAACAAGGTGCTTGTAGCCTGCACAGAACTTCCTTCTTTTGCTTTCTTTCTTGCCCTGGTGGCTTAGGAAACTCTCATTGTTAGCACTTGGAGTACAAAAAGTATCTCCTGTTTCCTTAATCTATTGACAATATTTTGAAGATGAGCATATTAACTAATAATTGAATTTACTCTTTTTTTTTTTTTTTTTTTTAAACTTGGGACTGAAAAGATGGCTCAGCAATAAACAAGACTCATTGCTTTTTAAAAAGACTGGGGTTTGATTCCCAGCCTGACATGGTTGCTCATAACCATCTGTACATTCCAGGAGATCCGATGCTGTCTTCTGGCCTGTAAGGGCACAGCACATGTGTGCCGCATAGATACATGCAGATAAAACACCCATACATAGAACATAGGAAATAAGTTCTTAAAAATTTAATACCTACTTTTGTCTTCCTAACTTAAAAACCTATTTTGTCTTTTGTCTTGTTCTGTTTTTAATTTCATGTGTGTGAGTGGGTGCTGCATGGCCACAGAGGTCATGTGACAGGACACGTTACAGGAGTCAGATCGCTCCTTCCACCATGTAGACTCCAGGGATGGCGCTCATGTCCTTAGCCTTGAGAACAAGCTGCTTTCACCATTGAGCTTGTACCCTCTTAACTTCATCTTTGCATGCTCTCTCTTTCCAGGCTGGCCTTTAAATCACAAAGATCTGCCTACTTCTGCTTCCTCAATCCCAGGATCAAAGTTGTATGCAAACACTCCTGCCCCTAACTATTAATGCCTACTTTTGTCTTCCTGTATCTTTATGACTTAAAATGCTTGAAAATAGTGGAGGCTGTCTTGTTTTGAGATGGAGTTTTATGTAGGTTGGCCTCTACCTTACTATATACCTGAGGATGACCTTGAAAATCCCAATTTTCTAGCCTCTGTCTCATAATTGCTGGGATTGTGGACAGAAACTATATGACACTTGGCTATTTTCTTTCATTTTTATGTGTGTGCGAACTTTTCCTGTGTGTGTGTATGTGCACCATGTGTACAGAGTACCTGAGAGGTCAGAAGTGGGACTTGGATCCCCTGGAACTATAGTTACAGACAGTTGGCAGACAGCGTTTGGATTTGGGGACTCAAACCTCGGTCCTCTAGAGCCAGCGCTCCTGCCCAGCTGTTTTAGTGTTTGTTTGCTTTTAATACATACATTACATCCCAACCTCGGTTTTCTCTCCCTTCACTTCTCGCAGCCCCTGTCACCATCTCTCTTCCAGATCCACTGTCCCTCCATCTCTTCAGAAAAGAGCAGGTCTCCCAGGGGTGTGTGTGTGTGTGTGTGTGTGTGTGTATACAAACTTATATGTGTGTACACACACATACAATGTTTCTCTGTGTAGCCTTGGCTCTCTTAGAACTTGTTTTGTAGACCACGCTGGCCTGGAACTCATAGAGATCTGCTTGGCTGGAGAGAATCTTAAGGCAAATAGCTCTGCTCTGGATGGGATAATGTTGGGAAGTGAAAGGGTGGATTCTTTGTATACCTTGGCTAGAAGGAAAATAAAGCTATAACTGGTGATGATGGAGCAGCCATTTTTACCAGGTAAATATGCTTGTGGCTCTGACAATGGTCACGTTTGATCTCTGTTCAGAGATGATTAGAGGGTGGCCTGTTCTGATGTTGATGTCCTGTAAAATTTGTTTTGTTTTTTTACCATAACACCAAGGCCTAGCCACAGACTTAGGCTTACTGGTGTTGTCTTTCTAGTCATGGTCCTAGATTTGCCATTGCGCTCACAAGTGCACTTTGTAGTCATTATGAAGTATGCAAAGTAGTTGCTGCAATTATTTGATAAGCAGAAGAGAGAACTTGGAGACAGCGAGTTCCAGGATAGTCGAGACTGCACAGAGAAGCCCTATCTCAAAAACCAAAAAATAAATTAAAAATCAAAATAATAATAATAATGGTAGTCTGGGCTATTGAACAAGTTCAGGCCAGCCCAGGCAAGTTAGTGAGATCCTGTCTCAAAATAAATGTAATGGCAGTTGAAATCACTGAGTGGGCAGAAATTTGTCATGTGCAAAACAAGAAATAAAGTCTTCCCTCAACAATGTAGAAGATAAGACAACTTCCTAATGTTGTTTACCCACCGCCACATAGTGCAGCCATGGCATGTTTGTGCCCTTACTCACCTTGCCTCAACCCCCATATACAAAGAGAGTTGGCCATATAACCAGGTGTAAAATATAAGACCTGAGTTCACTCTCCTGCGTTAGAGGGGAATGGCGGCAGAGAGCGATCAGTTGAATGCCTGGCAGGGCAGACTGGGTACAGTAAGTAGCTCAGAAGATAAAATGCTTGCCCCTTGCAGTATCCTGGTTTAGATCCTCAATGCCACACCAACTGGCCAGGGGTGATGTACACCTTTCATCCCAGCACTTGGGAGGCAGATCTCTGAGTTGGAGTTCCAGGACAGCCAGGGCTGAACAGAGAAACCCTGTCTCAAAAAACAGAACAAAAACTCACCACACCATCACCAAAAAGGTGGCACACCTCTAACCCCAGCTGTTCAGGAGGCTGTAGAGACTCTACATCTCAATAATTGTATGGGCTAGCCTGGTATATGTCTTTATTACCTTGCACTGACAGGTTAAAGCAGTTCTTTTGGGTGAACATATTTTGTGGTTAGGTGAGAAACCTGCAAATTATCTTACTCCCCTCCCTTTTTTAATCCTAGAATTAGTGCTTTTCTTATTTTTAGGGCTATCTAATTTTTGTTTTGCAACAGAGTGGTCTTGGGTAGCCTTGAGCTTTATGTATGAAACATAAAGCTCATAGAGATGAGACTGCTTCTGCTCCCTCCCCAAATGTTAGGATTAAAGGTGTGTGATACCATGTCCAGCAAGCCAAACTGATTTTTGTTGTTTTGTTTGTTTGAGACAGGGTTTCTCTATGTAACAGAGTCCTGGCTGTCCTGGAACTCACTAGGTAGACCAGGCAGGCCTCAAACTCAGAGATCCACCTGCCTCTGCCTCCTGAATGCTGGGATTAACAGAATATTTAACTTTTATTGGGAGTATATTTAGGTGTAGTATTGCCAGGTTGATAAATTATTTCTCTTGCTGTATGTATGAATGTTTTTAGTTGGAAATAATTGTGGCAGTATTTTATATACTCTTAAGGTTCTGTGCAAAGTTAATTCCATGTATAAGGTTGTAGGAAGAACAGGAATGAGTTTATGCCTCTCATGTAGACTTGTTTTTTCTATGGTGTGTAGGCATTGCTTGGATGAGCACAGATTTGGAACTATTTAAAGTAGTGCTTTGCTCTTTTTAGGCTATCCTTTGTAAGGAAACTAGTGATATATCCTGTATTGTCTAGCCTGGGCTGGGCGTATAGCTTTGTAAAGCTCTTCCTAGCATGAGAATTAGGAAGGAGACATGATATTTAGTTTTTCCTTCGGGATAGTGATAGTCCAGGACTGTGCCACATTGCAAGAGAAGTTAGATTTGACTTCTCCTGGGTGGGGGAAGGTAGAGGGACCAAAGAAATGTATGTTTCCCTCTAGTCACTGTAAGGGTCAGATACATGTAAACTCATAGGTGCACTACCATGCCCTTTTGAATACATGTTTTGTACTTGGTAACATCTGCAGAATTAGGTATGATCTGAGCCGTTTATTTCAGGAGTAGTTTATTTGAAGTTTGGGCTGCTGGACAGTAAAGAGAGAGAAACATGTGGACCTATTGGTGCTCATGGACTTTTAGCCTAGCTGGGCCTTTGTTAGGTAGTAAAGATAGTATAGTCACTGCCAGAATTACTGGTGTGTGCCACCGTGCCAGCTGGGCATTTTTCTGTCAATTATCAGTACCTGAGTATAGTTGATAAGAAATTGGGGGTTGGATATAGCTCAGTGTCCGAGCATACAGCATGTGTGACACCAAAAATGAAAGCCAGGCGATGAGGGCTCATGCGTCAAATCCCAGCACTCAGGAGGCAGACAGCAGATCTCTGTGAGTTTGAGGCTAGCCTGGTTTACAGAGCTAGTTGCCAGACAGCCAAGGCTACACAAAGAAACCCTTGTCTCAAAAACAAAAAGGAAGAGAGAGAAAAGGAAAAGAAAAGGTGAGTGGGAAGTTAGGCAAGTTAAGAATTTTCCTGGTGAGATCCTGAGTCTTCCTGTTCTAAAAGATGAGAGAAACTGGCCCAAAATATGAGCCCTGGTTCTCTATATTGATTGTCAGAATTCTTTATATTAAACCATACTTCTCAGACCTTTTCACTGACATACCCTTAGATTACTCAGTCTGTCTGGGCAGTCCTGGCTAGTAGGACTTTTCTTGAAGTCCTAAAATAATCTTTAAAATATTGTAAGCTGGACAGTGGTTGCGCACACCTTCAATCCAGCATTCGGTAGAGCACGGCAGGGTGGCCACCTCAAGAGGCCACCATGCACTATACCGTAGAGCTAGGTTAGCCCTAGGTTAGCTAAGTTATTTTATTTCATTTTTTTTTAGACAGGGTTTCTCTACACCACCGCCCAGCAACTTTTTTTTTAATGTAATTTATTTATTTTTATATTAATCACAGGTTATGTGCTTTGTATCCCAGTCATAGCCCCCTCCCTCATTCCCTCCCACTCTCCCCATCCCTCCCTAATCTCCTCCCTGCCCCACTCCACTGATGGGAGAGGACCTTCTTCCCCTTCCATCTGACCCTAGCTTATCATGTCTCTTCAAGGATGGCTGTAATGTCCTCTTCTGGGATGTAACTTTTCTTTTTAAAGATAGGCTATTTATAAATATATATACTATAAATCATTATTTGAGCCAGGCAGTAGTATTGCATTTCTTTAATCCTAGCACTCAGGATGCATGAGTTTAAGGCTAGGCTGGTCTACCAAGAGAGTTTTAGGACAGCCAGGACAACACAAAGAAACCCTGTCTTGAGGGTGGGGAGGTATATTTTGCTCTATTGCTTCTGTGTGTGTGTGTGTCTGTGAATTTACCATTGTATTAATAAAAAATATACCTTATTTCTAGGAGTGTAGCTAAGGAAAGTACTTGAGGCTTGGGGTTCAACCCTCAGCAATACACACCCACACACCCAAATGTGTTGGGGTACAAAAATCTTCTGTCAAGTACTGAGTAAAATGAGTGCTCCCAGAAGATGAGATACTGGTTTCTTGTAGGAACCAAAGCACCAAATACTATGCATGCCATCATGCCAACTTTTGATCATATATATATATCATGAAAAATTTGGACATAGCATAAATGTTGAAGAATTTATTCATTAAATGCTAGTATGTCTATGTGATAAAGTGCTTTGTAGCCATGAGAAAGTATGTGGAAAGCTGAGCACAGTGGCATGCACCTGTATTTCTAGCACTTGGGAGGAAGGAATTGGGAGTTGAAGGTCATGTGCTGCCTGCTTCATGGCAAGTTTGAAGCCAAGAGCCTATGTGAGATTCCGTCTCAACAAAGAGACAAACAGTGAATAGTGTAGCACAGCGTCTGCTGGCCACAGGCTTGTAATCGAGCACAGGGGGAGCTAGAGGCAGGTAGATCTATATACTCATACATACTGAGTTCCAGGACAGCTAGAGCCACACAATCAGACTCTGTCTTAAATAAAATTAAAAAAAAAAAAAAAGAAAGAAAGAAAAAGCAAAGCAAACAAAATCAAAGTTATCCTGGGCTACAGAGTAAGACTAAGGCCAGCCCTGGAGAATGTAATTGTCTGAGAATGCTCCCTCTACCCAAAAATAAAATAAAATAAAAGGTGAGCCAGCATGATGGTTCAGCAGGTGGAACACTTGGCATCAAGTCTGACCTGAGTGTAACCCCTGAGACTCAGTGGTGAAAGGGAACTAACTCCTGCAGGTTGTCACCTGACCTCCATACGTATGCTGCGCTCAGTGCTTTAGCACACACACGAATACAAATGAATATGTAGTGTTTGCCTGGGAGGGATGATCTAGGTTAGGTTAATTGAGATGGAAAGACCTACCTTAATTGTGAGCAGCGTCACTCAGCGGGTGGGCTACAGTACTCGATAGAGTAAAAACAAACTGAGCCTTTAGCTGAGCCTTTCCAGGTGGGTGGTGGCACATGCCTTTAATCCTAGCACTCTGGAGGCAGACAGGTCGATCTCTGTGAGTTCGAGGCCAGCCTGGTATACAGAGTGTGTTCCAGGACAGCCAGGGCTACACAGAGAAAGCCTGTCTCAGGAAAAAGCTGAGCACCAGCATTCCGATTCCTGAGCATGTGACCAGCTGCCTCAAGCACTTGCTGTTATGCTTTTTCATGATAAAGACAGTGCCATGGAACTGTGAGTTGATATAACCCATAAGCTGCTTCTGTTGGGTCGTTTCTTGAAGCAATGGGACACATTACTAATACAGCCTGTTTTTCCTCCTTAGCACATTAGCTGGTGTTTTGTTTCTTTGTCTTGGTCCTCTTCTTTATTCCTTCTTATTTGGATTTGAAATCTTCTATCTAACAATTTTTTTTTTCTGAGGGTTTCTCTATGTAGCTTTGGCTGTCCTAGAACTAGCTTTGTAGACCAGGCTGGCCTCAAACTCTGGGCCACTTGCCTCTGCCTCTCAAGTGTTGGGGCTAAAGGTATGTACCACCATCTGCCCCCCCCCACCTTTGTCAGTATCAGGATCTCTATTTACATGTGTGGGTGTGAAAATCAGAAGAAAACACTTGCGGGAATTATCTCCTTCCACAATGTGGGGCTCAGGGATCTTGGCATGTGATGTCTTTACCCACTGAGGCATCTCAATGGCCAAGTGCAGTTTATCTTCTGGGAAACCAGCCTACATTAGCTCTCCTTTCTATGTTAGATTCCATTCTAGAAGAACACGGTTTTTAGTAACTTCATAAAGTTCCTCTTGAGAGCCATGGTCTTGTGGGTGTTTCTGTGAATGTCTCTATACCCCTCCTACATACATTGCTTACTGCTCCTACATCTTTCCCACCGACAGCTCAGCTTGGCTCTTCCCTGTCCTAGAAGGGAAGGCTTAGGGAGCCAAAGCCTGAGGCTTGTCTCACTGTGCTGCCAGTGTCTGGCTCTGATCCCAGTGGGTTACTGTGGAGCACCCCGTTCTGAGTGTGTGAGAGATGAGATCTTGCATCAAAGCCTTGCCCTTGTCTGTGAGGAAGGCAATTCTGTGCCGGTCCCCTTGCTCTCACACTCTCTGTGAAGAGGCAACAAGCTCTGTCTTCTGTTAGTACAAGGACAAAAATGTGTATGTGATTCTGATTGCCTGAGCCCTTTGCATTCCAAGTCACATTAGTTTTTAAGCCTTTCTTAATACCCTGCAAAGCTAATTAATAAAGCAATTGTATATTGCTTTTTAAGGTTTCTTTTACTTAACCCTGTGTATGTGTATAAGTATGTGCATATCAGTAAAGATGCATATGTGTATAGGCCAAGGAATTAGATCCTCCCCCTAGAGTTGTAGTTACAGGCAGCCACCTCACAACTGGGAGCCAAACACAGGCCATTTCCAAGAGCAGCACCTGTTCTGAACCACTGAGCCCTCTCTAGCCCCTTGTGCTTTAGTTTTTGGAATAGGATCTCATGTAGCCCCAGCTGACCTCAAAATTCTGATCCTCCTGCTTCTGCTTTTTAAAGTGTCGGGATTCTCAGGTTTCTCACATCCAAGTACGAACCAGGCCCGGCCCTGCTTAGCTTACGAGGTCAGAGCAGATGGAGCATATTCAGGGTGGTAAAATCATTTTAGGTTTTATTATTTATTTTATGTATGAGTGTTCTATCTGAAGAGGGCATCAGATTCCACTATAGATGGCTATAAACCACCATGTTGTTACTGGGAATTGAACTCAGGACCTCTGGAGGAGCAGACAATGCTCTTACCCACTGAGCCATCTCTCTAGTCCCTATTTAATACTTTCTAATCTGTTTGTGGAGAATGTTAACTCTATCCTGAGTTATTTTACGTTATTTTCATGTTTTATTTGACTCGTGGCCTTAGCCGTGCCATTAAATAATTGAGAGTTCTGCTGGATCTGGCAGTACATGGCTTTAATCTGCGGAACTCAGCAGAGGCAGGTGGATATCTGGGAGTCTCAAGGCCAGATTAGTCTACATAGTGACTTCCAGGCCAGTCAGGCCTACACAGTGAGACCATGTCTCAAAAATAAATAAATTCTGGGCATGGTGGTACATGTACTTGGGAGGCAGAGAAAGACAGATCTCTTTTAGTTGGAGGCCAAACTGTTCCACATAATGAGTTCCTAGCTTTCTAAGGCTATACAGTGAGGCCCTGTTTCAAAACAAAAAACAGCATGAAAGTTCCCAGGGTCAGGTTGGAGAGTTAGCTCAGTGGTGAAGAGCACTGGCTGCTCCTCCAGAGGTCCTGAGTTCAATTCCCAACAACTACAACTATCTGTAATGGAATCTGATGCCTGCTTCTGGCCTGCAGGTCTACAGCCAGATGGGGTACTCATACACTGTAAACAAATAAAATCTTAAAAAAGAAAAATGAAATTCCTAGGGTCTGCTATATAGTAGGCTTTAATTGAACAGTGTTGACTAAATTAAGTAGAAACTATGTTTTGTGTGCCCCCTTCTCTTGCAGCTCTTCGTAGTAGATGTCCAGACGGGCCAAATCACCAAGATTCCCATTCTAAAAGACCGGGAACCTGGAGGTGTGACTCAGCAGGGCTGTGGCATCCATGCAATTGAGCTGAACCCTTCTAGAACACTCCTCGCCACCGGAGGAGACAACCCGAACAGCCTTGCCATCTATCGTCTGCCTACATTAGATCCTGTGTGTGTGGGTGATGTAAGTTTTTACATTGGTTGCCGTTAGAAGGAACCTTGTTTTAAAACATAGACTGTCTCCTAACCTGGAGAGGGGTGATTTTTATCTAAATTTCTCCTGGCATGGGGATGAGGGGTGGAAAAGAACAGAATGGAGATTGGGATCCCATGACATGCTATGCATTTGACAGAAGGAACAAATGGCACATCTCCCATTGCCCCGTATAGGTTAAGATCATCAGAGACCATGTTTTCCTTTGCTTATTGTTTTACATTCATTTATGTGTATGTGTGCGCACATGTGGAGGACACAGGACACTGAGAAATTGAGTCTTCTCTTCTGCCTTGTGGGGTTTGAAGATCCAGCTCTGGTTGTCAGACTTGGCAGCAAGCACCTTTACTTGCTGAGCTATCTTGCTGGCCCTGTTTTGTTTTGTAGTAGGGTCTCCATATGTGACTTATGCTGTCCTAGAACATGGATCCTCTGCCTCAGCTTCCTGAATTACAGACATGTGCAACCATGGCCTTCTATACTTACAAGATAGTTTCAGTCAGATCTGTAAACTTTTCAGAAGTATTCATTACAGTTCTTATTTTACTAATCTTTCTTGTTGTGTTTGTTTTTCCCTCTCTGTACATGGCACTTACCCCTCTAAGGATGGACACAAGGATTGGATCTTTTCTATTGCATGGATCAACGATACTATGGCAGTGTCTGGTAAAGTTGCCCTCCTTTAGGGAGATTTGGTGTGGCAAAGAGGACGGTTAAAAATTGTAGTGTGATAGAATATAACCTCTGAACCTAACAGAAGCCAGGATGCCTTTCTTGTTTTCTTACTTACTTAGGTGGTACTAGGTTGAAATCAGGGCGTGGGTATGCTGATTGGGTACCCTTACCATGCAGTTACATTTCCCAGACTCCCCTACCTCACCTTCTTCACCACTATTTTTTTTTTTTTTTTTGGTGGGGTGGACACAGGATCTCATATTGTAGCTAAGGCTGCTCTAGAACTCATATGTGTTCCATACTGGTCTTGAACTTGCAGCAGTTTCTCTGCCTAAACTTTGTTTGTTTGTTTGTTCTTTTGAGACATGGTTTCTTTGAGTAGCCTTGGCTGTCCTAGAACTGTGTAGACCAAGCTGGCCTCAAATGCAAAGATCCACCTGCCTGTGCTTCCTGAGTGCAGGGGCTGCCATCATCCTGCTTTGCCTCTTAAGTGGTACTATAGGTAAGACCCAGCTTAGGAGATTTTGTTTTCCTCAATCATTCCACCTTATTTTTTTAATTGATTGATTGATTGGCTGTTATGTGTATGTGGGAGTGCTCATGCCTTGGCATACGTGGAAGTCAGAGGATAACTCTTGGTGTCAGTTTTGTCTTTCTCTCCAACACTTGGGAGATGAAAGCAGGAAGATCGGGAGTTCATAGGCCAGCTTGAGCTATATTGAAATCCTGTCTCAAAAAAGTAAATAGAAAGGATAGAGGAGAAGAGTAGGAGAACAAAAACCAGTAAATAAATAATATCTTTGTGTATGTGAATTGTTGCTAATGGGAACATAAATGTTCAGGGCTGCTGGAGATGATACTTTATTTTGTAGTACATTCAGAGATAAGTTAAAAAAAAATAGCTTTTCTTTGAATGTGTGAGGTCCTGGGAAAGAACTTTGTGCTGTGTAGAGGGTAAAGAAGAGAAAACTTGTTTGTTATTGCTTGTTTGCTAAGGAAAATAATTGATGGGTTTTGTTTGGCATGTAAAGTTGAACTTGGGCCGGAGAGATGGCTCAGAGGTTAAGAGCACTGACTGTTCTTCCAAAAGGTCCTGAGTTCAATTCTCAGTAACCACATGGAGGCTCACAATCATCTAAAATGCGATTTGGTGTCCTCTTCTGGCATGCATGTGTACATACAGGCAGAATACTGTATAAATAATAATAAAGTCATTAAAATTGAACTCAGTGGCCAAGCATGTGTGGCACACCTTTAATCTCAGCACTCTGGGGGCAGAAGTTCAGGATAGCTATGATGTTTTTAACGATATGGATGGATGAATTAATGAATAAATGAATAGATCTCAAGTCCTTGTGCTCAGGCAGCTATTCTTCTGAGTTATAGTCCCAGCACAAAAAATAAAAATAAAAATTTTTTTTTTTAAAGCCTGAGATGTTCTCATAGCTCATGCTTACCTCAAACTCACTTGTAGCTAAGGACCTCCCAGGGACTTATACATTAACACCAGGTTTTATAGGGTGCAGGGGTTGAATCCAGGACTTCGATACATGCTAGACAAGTACCCTATCAAGTTGTATCCCTAGCACTAAGAAGTCATTCTTGGCCATGTGTGGTGGTGTGAGCCTTAATCCCAGGCTCTGGATGCAGAGGCAGGCAGATCTCTTTAAATTGTCTCATGGACTTCCCTAAAATTGAATATAAAGAGATGTTTCTGGAGGAAGCAGTCTAGATGAAGAAATGTGAACTGAGTGTGGTGGTTCACGCCTGTAATCCCAGTACTCAGGAAGCTGAGGCAGGAGGACTGTTGCAAGTTTTGAGGCCAACCAGGTTACAGAGTAAAATGTGTCTTAAAGCAAAGCACACTGTAGTGTTTGGGGTAGATTCTGTAGCCAAGTTGGATATTGAAAAGAAAGGCCCATGTAGTCTTCTGTGGGGTTTTCTCATGGAGGGTCAACTATATCTGACACCTGTGATCTCCTACACTACAGGCTCACGGGATGGTTCTATGGGACTCTGGGAGGTGACAGATGATGTGTTGACCAAAAGCGATACGAGACATAATGTGTCACCAGTCCCTGTGTACGCTCACATCACTCACAAGGCCTTAAAGGATATCCCCAAGGAGGATACAAACCCGGACAACTGCAAGGTGCGGGCTTTAGCCTTCAACAACAAGAACAAGGTAGGAGTTCACCAAGAGACCTCAGAAGCTGGCCTCTTCCTACCGTCCTTCCCCTCCAAGGCAGTGCTTCTGCACAAGTTGGTTCTAAACTTTTTAGAGGCTGTGGGATGCTGAAGCTGTGAAGCCCAGCCTTGTATCTGTCTGGGTAGATCTGTTTGTGGTCAGGCTCACAGCTTCCCTGGGGCTACTCTAATCTGACACTGCCTCATTTGCATGTGCCTTTTAGGTGTTCTCTTCTGGATGTGATTTTCATGCTTGCTTCTAAAAGCAGCCACTTGTTTTTAAGCTTCTCATTCCTCACTGCTTCCTTTATCTTATACGTGACACTGAGTTCACCTAAGTCAGTGTCAAATCTCCTGACAGTGAGGTTGTAAGCAGAATCTAAGGCTAGACCCAGAGTCCAGAAAGCAGATAGGCTTCTGCAAAATCTGAAAAAAGACCCCGATTTGATATTCTCTCTCTCTGTCTCTTTCTCTCTCCTCTCTCTTGTTTATCTCTCTCTCTCCTCTTTCTTTCCTCTCTCTCTCCCTAGGCTGGCCTCGAACATAGACATCTGCCTGTCTCTGCCGCCTCCTCCCCGAGTGCTTGGGTTAAAGCTTTTATTTTTTTGTGTATGAATGTTCAGCCCGCACATGTGTGTAGCTGTAAGCAGCAGGAGGCCCTGGTCTGAGAGGTGGTTAACTGAGCGTGGGTTTCTCTCTGCACTTGCATCTCCCACATTGAGACTGAGGGAAACAGCCGTGAGATCATGGCAGTCAGTGGGATGGGAAAGACATTTCCATGCCCAGATGTGTGTTTGTGTGATTGATTGCCAGAGACTATACTTGCTTCGTGGAATGAACATACTACATACTATTCTAGCTGCAGTGCATGAGGTGAGGTGAAAGTGGGTAGTTCTTGGCCTCCTTGATATAATAACCTTGGGATGGGAGTGCAGGACAGCAGACTCCCCAGCTCTCGGCTCTGCCCTGTGTATTCTGGTGATTGAGTTTGCTGCAGAGCCTATTATAATTTCTTTTCCGTTGCACTCGTAGGAGCTGGGAGCAGTGTCACTGGATGGCTACTTTCATCTCTGGAAGGCTGAAAATACATTGTCTAAGGTGTGAACTGACTTGGTGGTTAATATGATAGTTTACTATAGGGTTCAAATCCTGTTGTTCTCCCAGAGTTGTAGTGGACTTGCCCAAAACACCTTTTCCCTGAGGTCTGGTGGTAGAATTGCACAGTATATGCAATTGAATCTGGCATACTTATGTTTGTGTATCTTTTTAAGTTATTCCAGTCTGGCCTTAAACTTGTGATCTTCCTCATCTAAAATACCTCTCAAAGACTGGACATGCTGACAGCCACCACTATGCTTAAGCAGGAAAGTCCTTTCTTTGAGACAGGGTCTCAGTACAGACTGGCCTTGAATTTATTAACCTAGAGTGCCTAACCTCTTGACTCCTCTTTGCTACATAGCACCGAGATGTCTTCACAGAGATCTGAGATTGCAGAACACTCACGAAGGAAGTTCCTTACTAGTTCTCTAGTCCACAGAGTTAGGCTCTTGGGATGTTAAAGCTCCTAGCAACAACAAAAAAACATCAGTCAAACTAAGATAAATTGTCTCTTAAGAATCACGTAAGATGATAAGAAAATGGAATGGATCTTTGTTTTGTTTTGGTTTTTCAAGATGGGGTTTCTCTGTGTACCTTGGGCTATACTGGAACAGGTTCTGTAGATTAGGCTAGCCTAGACTCAGAGCTCTGTCTGCCTCTGCCCCCTAAATGCTGGTATCAAAGGCGTGTGCACTATACCTGGTTTGGATTTTTGTGTTAACTAGGTTACTATGTAACCAAAGCTGGACTAGAACAATGTGTAATCCAGGTTGGCCTCAAACCAGTGATCCTCCTGTCTCAGACTCCCAAAGGCTAGGATCACAAATGTGAAGTTCCATCCCAGTGTTCTTTTATTTTAGTTTTCTTTCTTTCTTAAAAGATTGTCTTACGGGGCTGGAGAGCTGGCTCAGAGGTTAAGAGCACTGGCTGCTCTTCCAAGGGTCCTCTGTTCAATCCAGCAACCACATGGGGGCTCACAACCATGTATAATGAGATCTGGTGCCCTTTTCTGCTGTGCAGGTGTACATGTAGACAGAACATTGTAGATATACTAAATAAATACATCTTAAAAAAAAAAAAAAGATTGGCTTACTAGTAGCCCTTTCTTATCTCAAACTCAGACTCCTCCCTCACCTGCCAGTGCTGGGACTACTGGAAAGTCTTGTAAGGAGATCTGAGATTACAGTAGCACAATTAAGAAGAACGTAGATTTATTAATAATGCTTGCCAGCAGCTTTTTTTGTACGGTACAGTGTATATGTGGGTCATTTGTCCACATCTTGCCCGTGTGAACATCTTGTAAAGAGGAAGGCAGGCAGAGGGAATCGACACCGTCCTGTGTCACAGCACCTTTGTGCTCCACTGGCCTTGCATAATTACGTATAGCAGCAGAGACTAGATTTTCTAGTCTACAAAGATCAAAGATGAAGGCTGACTCAGTTTACCAGGGATGGAATTCCAGCATACAGATGAATCCCTGACATACAGATTCCATTCCTTTGGTAACCTGACTGAAGTAGTCAAACGATCCCTTTATGTGCAGAGCAACAAAGAGTGGCGGCTCATCTTGCAGAAAGAACAGCACAAGACTTAGGCCTTAGTGCCGGGCTCGTTCCTAGAGCTAAACTATAGTTTTTGGCTTTTCCTGGCGTTCTAATCATTTAATTTCAGCTTTCTCGTTCCCTAACCTGGAAGTTACTCATTTACTAGGCTTTGTCTTGCCCCTGACATAAAGGAGGCCCACAGAGGAAGGACTACAAAACCAATGCCCATTTTATGCTATTATGGATGTATCTCTTCTCTGTTCAGCTGCTTTCTACCAAATTGCCATATTGTCGAGAAAATGTGTGTCTGGCCTACGGCAGTGAGTGGTCTGTGTACGCGGTGGGCTCTCAAGCACACGTCTCCTTCTTGGACCCGAGACAGCCGTCATACAATGTCAAGTCTGTCTGCTCCAGAGAGCGGGGCAGTGGTGAGTCCCTGTGTGATCCTTCAGGCCCACAACTGCACTTTAAATGGGTTTTCACCTTTTGTTTCTTCTTTGACTTCCAAAAGAGAATGGTGATATGTGTGTAGGGTGTAGAAGTATTTGGTAACAGAAGAGAGGAACTTAATGACCTTCATATGGCAACAAAGTTTTCAGGCTGTGGAAACCTTTGGTACAAACCAGTGTGAGGAGATATGCAGCTAGCGCTGGTCCTCTGGGAACCTTTTGCGGGAGCCGTTCCTGAGCTACAGTTCTTAGGTGCTGACTGGCACTGGTGGGAAGAGGAGTTAGAGGAGCACAGGTCGCTTTTGGATGTGGTGATAAATATGTACAGTGAGAGGTGTGACAGTTATGCCTCAGGACGCTGAAGAAAGTACTTGTTTTAGCTATAATCAGTGAGTGCTAGGTCTCTAACTCACACCCAGGGCTCGGCACTTGTCCTCAAACATCCTGCCTCTTAGCTGCACCCATAGCCCCAGTGTCTCCCCAAATAGCATATTCCGAGAGCCGTCACTCACTTTCTTCAGTGGAAGAGGCTTTAACGTTTTAGAATACTTTTTTCTGATGATTCATTTCCTCCTGGCAAGAACCCTGTGGAAAGCAGGTCAGAAAAGTCAGTGGTTCAGACTGCTTACTGCTCTTCCAGTGGGCCTGAGTTCAGGTTCCAGCACTCTTATTCAGTGGCTCACAGCTGCGTAGAACTCCAGCTCCAGGGGGTCTGTCAGCCTCTTTTGGCCTCCATGGCCAGCTGCACTCAGGTACAGAGCACATAGGATTTTAAAAACTTAGAAGCAGGTTGTTGTTCACCTTCAGTCCCAGCACTTAGGAGGCATAAGCAGTCAGAACTCCTTGAGCTCCAGGCCAGCCTGTTCTACAGAATGAGTTCAAGGACTGCTAGGGGCACGTAGAGAGATCCTGTCTCAAAAACAAAACAAAAGCCTGGTAGTGGTAGTGCACACCTGTAATCCCAGCATTTGGGAAGTAGAGACAGGCGGATCTCTGTAAGTTCTGGGACAGCGTGGTCTTCAGAGTGAGTCCCAGGACAGCCAAGACTACAAAGATATACCCTGTCTCAAAAAACCCAAAAACAAAACAAAAAACCTACCACCAGCAAACAAACAAAACAACCTATAGACCATGCGTGGTGGCACATGCCTTTAGTCTCAGCATTAGGAGGCAGAGAGAGATGGGTAGAGGCCAGCTTAGTTTATATAGCTCCAGGCTAAATAGGACTCTATAGTGAGACTAAGCCCACAGATCACATAGATAGGGTTCGGTCAGGGTCTTAGACCATCCAATTTAAAGTTTGTTTAGAACTTTGGCTTTTTAGAAGTTTGTTTTTTTTCAAATAGTATTATTTCTGTGTAGCTACTACAAAAGCAGTTTTTGTTTTTCTGTTTATTGCTAGGGAAGGTGCGTACCATGGTACTGATTAGAAGTCAAAGAACAATTTGAGGGAGTTGGTTTTGTCATTCCATTGGAGTCAAAGGAATCAAACTCAGGTGATCAGTCTTGGTAGCAAGAGCTACTGCTGAGCCATCTCTCCTGCCCTAGGATTTATTTGTTTGTTTTGTGTTTTGAGACAGGTTTTCTTTTTATAGCATTGGCTGTCCTGGACTCATTTTGTAGACCAGGCTAGCCATGAACTCACAGAGATGTGCCTGCCTCTGCCTCCCTGAGTGCTCGGATCACAGGTGTGTGCCACTGCTCCGGGCTCTTAATGAAAAGTTTTAAGAGGTTCTTTTCAAGGCCAAGCTGACCTCAAATTTACAGAGATATGCCTCCCCACCACTGGGGTTAAAGGCATACAGCACTGTGCCTGGCTTTTAAAAGGTTTTGGTTGGGCTGGAGTGATGGCTCAGAGGGTAAGAGCACTGACTGCTCCTCCAGAGGTCCTGAGTTCAATTCCCAACAACCACATGGTGGCTCACAACCATCTATAATGAAATCTGGTGCCGTCTTCTGGCATGCAGGTGTACATGCAGACACAACATTGTATACATAATAAATAAATATTAAAAAAAAGGGTTTTGGTTACTGTTAATAGAGGTAGCTTGCATAAGGAAACAGTTCAAAAAAGTCCCTAGCTCCACATAGAAGCCAGGAGGCACCTAATCCAATGTACAACCCACAGGCACAGCAGCTGTATTTTACCTTTCATCCAAAGTAGTTGGTGGCTTGCCATTAATAACATACTACCAAGTACTTCCTATAATGCTTGTAATGGGAAGATAATAGTGTAAGGAACATGATGGAGAAGAGCTGATAGTTATGAAGATGGCTCCAGGGTACTCAAGGTGCTACTCAGGGTTATGGAACACAGAGCAGAAGACAGTGTGGATATCCCAGGTGATTTGGTGTATGAGCAGAAGGTCCTGTTTGTCCCTGTGACTTCTGTTTAGCCGTCTGGTATTTGGGGGTACCCCCTCTGATTGCCCTGTGTTTCCTCAGGGATCCGATCCGTGAGCTTCTATGAACACATCATCACTGTGGGCACAGGGCAGGGCTCCCTGCTCTTCTATGATATCCGAGCGCAGAGATTTTTGGAAGAGAGGCTCTCGGCTTGTTATGGGTCCAAGCCCAGACTAGCAGGGGAGAATCTGAAACTAACTACTGGCAAGGGCTGGTTGGTGAGTAAGTCCAATCCTGAGATGATGGTTGCATGACAGTGAAGGAAAATGTCTTCCCTCTAGTCACCCCTCCTCACTGGTATTGATAAATTCCCCTCCTCGCTTTTTTTGCTATTGACATTCCTTAGAGCAGAGAAAAGCCTTTGTGACTGCATATTGGCTGGGGCGGGGAGGGGAGGCCAAGCAAGGTTGTAGTGGCAAATGCTTATAATCTCTCTGTAAACTGAAGGAGGACCGCAAAACAAAATGAAAGGCCCAGTAAAATATGCCTGTGCCTTAAGATTTTCTCTAGGTGAACAAAGAGTAGGAAAGATAAAGAGCCTTCTGCCGTTGCTGCCAGTGAACTATCCTTAACAAGCTTGACTCTGAAAAGCTGTCTGCTGAGCATGTGCTTTCAGCCTAGCAATTCTGGATTGCGTTTAGCTTGGAAAATGGGTCCAGTTTCCTTGAGAACCAATTGTGTGACATCAGGTGATAGGTACAGAACCCTTTCATCCGGCGGAGACTGGAAGGTATTCCAGTCCCTCCCTTCTCATTGCTAGAGGTACTGATATTGCCTTTTCTTCCCACAGAATCATGATGAAACCTGGAGGAATTACTTTTCGGACATTGATTTCTTCCCCAATGCTGTTTACACCCACTGCTACGACTCGTCCGGAACGAAGCTCTTTGTGGCAGGAGGTCCCCTCCCTTCTGGGCTCCATGGAAACTATGCTGGACTGTGGAGTTAATGACAACTAACTTTCTCCCAAAATGCAGATTTACACTAACTTCCACCCTCAGTTTCCTTGTTTGGTGTTTTGATTCCCCCAACTGTGAGGGCTCTCCTATTGACTGCAGACAGAGCTGCCCATGGGTTAGGCAGTCACTAAGAAGAAGCTCTATGTGGAAACCCAAAGAGGGGGAGGTTTTGTTGTCTTTTTGGTTGGTTGGTGATTTGTTGCTTTGGGGTTTTTTTGTTGTTGTTAGTTTGTTTGGGTAGGTCTTTGTTTGTTTTCACTTTTCAGTAATCAGAATTTTACTTCCCCCCTTCTGCTTTCTCAACCAAACATTGTTACAGATCCCTATTTTTATTTTTCCTTAAGTGACATACTCTCTCCTTTCTCTGGCTTCTTTACGCTGAAATGACAAGGCCATTCTCACCTACTTCACTCAAGAAGTAGGCCCTTTATAATTATGTGGTCGCTGTCAGACTTTCTGTGAAAGTTTGGGAGCCGTGGGTGTATGTGTCTGTGTATGTGTGTGTGTCTGTGCTTGCGTGCATGAACTTGTGTGCCTGATGGTACTTCGGTCACTAATACTACTTGGAGTGAGGATTATCTGTAATTAAAGTATTTATAAAAGAAACAACTTTATTCAGAGTCCAGCTGTGGAACTAGCCTGTATCTTTTTAAAAGTCTGACTTTGTAGGACGTGAAAACTTAAAGAGAAACAACACTTCAGGAGAGGCCTTGAGTTAGATTACAGGCTTCGGGTGGGAGTGGAGGCTGCAAGCCTAGACTCCAGAGTGACCCAGCCCAGCCTGTCCTTTCCACCTGTGTGCGTGTTCCTTCCACTTCTTAACTTCCTGGGCCACTTGGGTAAACATCAGGTGCATCTCTGGGCACTGCAGACCTCCTCATGGTCTAGGTAAAGAGAATCCTCCCTGGTCTCCTCCTGTCAGGGTGTGATCTGGCCAAGAGCAGGGAGTCTCAAGCTTGACATGATTGCCATTCATAGTCTCCTATAGGTCCTAGGAGGAACTTTTCCATTCTTGGGGTTTTGCTGGTATTTTTTTAACTGGGTTCTGTCCAGGAAGGTGTGGTTTGCAGTCTTTGTGTGTGGGATATCTGTTTTCTGCGTGTGTTGGAAGTCATCTTCCTGCTCTGTTGGCTCATGCAGTGGCTGTGCTGGTGTCGCTGCGTGTGACAATGTAGGTGTGATTCGTGCTTTGCTTGTTCCTCTTTTGAACTGTTTAGTGTGGGTTTTTAACTTGCAGGCAACTGTCGAGCCAGTTGCTCTTTCACATATCATGTCGAAAGAAACCTTTCCCCACCCGAGGCCTGAGAAAAGGAGCCACAGTCCTGCGCCCACTTTCTCAGTTGCTCCCAGATCTTCCCATTTTCTCTTTGTGTCAAAAGAGTATCCTTGCTGGGAAGCAGCAAGCCCACTGTTAGACCACAGCATCTGCCACAGGTTTTAGAACAATCATCCTATAATCTAGAAAAATAGGTGCTACAAACAGGAAATTAAGCAAAATGCTGGATGCTATGAATCTTTTGTCTTAATTTTTTCTATTATTAAACTACAGGCCGTAGGATGTCTTAGTTCTCACAGAACTTCTGTCCTTTTAAACTGACTTGTGTGTTTAAGAAACAACTCTTGAGTAGGGTGTTTTGTGCTGTTGCCAGACCATCTCCTGTGATGCTTTTGAGTGTCTGAGATTTTCTGTTTTCAAAAATGTAGCATTTGACTTTTTTTGCCAAGGAAAAATAAATACTATCCTAGTGCAGAGCCGTTTGAGTGAATATATATGGCAAGGAAGCTCAGGGAAGACACCCAAAGGGTTGGTTGAGGGCATGCTGGATTTGTCAAGGTTAGAGTGCCTAGACTGGCTTGCTCCTGCTCCCCAGCCCTGGGTGTCCCTGAGGTGAAGTAGTATAGTGATTGAAAGAAGCAAAACACTGGCTTAGGGTGAGTGACGGGTGGCTAAGCTGACTAGCTCCAGCACAAGTCAGGGTCAGTGGTAGCCCATCTGCCTCACTGACTTGTTGAGAATGATTGGAAGGGCTTCCACAGTGGACTTTCTGCAATTAAACCCATAGATTGCCAACGGTCTTCATATGGTAGGACACGGTGATCTTCCCAAGGACTGATAAGTCATGCCTTCATGCAGCTAGCTCCGAAAGACTCAGCAGTGCTGGGCCACTAAGCAAAAGCAGTGCCTCTAGTCCCCTGCTGCAAGCGCTAAACTGCCTTCCATGGCAAACAACTGGGTTTTGCACTTGCATCATAGACTGACTAAGACCAAACTCACATTGGGACCTTGATCAAAGACTGCAAGCGAGAAAAGAGGGCAGGTAGATAGTTGAAGCAATTTGAGAATACATCCTAGAAAAGAGTGACATTTGGACAGGGCCTGGAACTAGCGTTTCCTAGAGCAATTTGGAATATGAGGTCTGAACAACATTAGTGTTTGGATGATATTCCATTCTCACTAGGAAATGGAGAACAGAACACATCAATCAGGGCTTGGAAACATGGTTCTGCAGTTCAGAGTGAGTGTTGCTCTTAAAGAGTCCTGAATATGGTTCCCAGCGTTTACATGGTGGTTCGCAACCATCTGTTCGAGGGGATCCGACACCTCATAAGAGCAGTGGGCATTCACACATTACATATGTCTATATGCAGGTAAAACGTTCGCGTGCATTTTTTAAAATTCTAATTTAACTTTTAACCACCTTTTTAAAATAACCACTGATGGGCCAAGGAAATGGCACAGCAGTTAAGAGCACCTAGCTGCTCTTCCAAAGGACCAGGGTTCAAATCAGAACTAACGTGGCAGCTCCCAGCTGTACCCATTCCCAGGGGAACCCGATGCCCTCTTCCGGCTCTGCTGTGCACTGCATACATGCCCTGCATAGACATACCTGTGTACACACATATGTTTATGTATGTACATAAACATTGCAGGCAGACCATCCATACACACAAAAATAAAATCTTTTAAAAAGGTTGTTGGCGTACTTTTTAAAAACTTTTATTTTCAGGGCTGGAGAGATGGCTCAGAGGTTAAGAGCACTGCCTGCTCTTCCAGAGGTCCTGAGTTCAATTCACAGAAACCACATGGTGGCTCACAACCATCTGTAATGAGGTCTCATGTCCTCTTCTGGAATGCAGGTGTACATGCAGGCAGGTATCTCTTTTTTCCCTAGGCCACCCCAAGGCCTTCCAAAACCCTAACACCAAGTAGGAGAGAGAAAGGGTAGTCTTAGTTGCTTCCTGCTGGTCAGGGTCATCAGGTTCCTTGGAGCCAGTCCAATCCTCATTTCAGGAGATCTCCAACTTCTTGTCTCACAACAGCAACCAGGAGCAGCCTTGTTCTTTGAGCTCGCTCTCTGGGCTCTGGCATTTATTCTCTCTCCAGATTCCTCAGATTTAAACTTATCTGCAGCTGGCAAAGAGCTCCTCTCAGAGCCCACAGAAAGCAAATAGTCTGCTGCTATGGAGCATCTGAATCAGCCCCACATCCCACACCTGGGACCAAAATAAAAACAGGTTTATGTTCACATTTCCCCCCCTTTCTGTTTTAAAAAAATGGCTTTTCTTCTAATTTAAATGAAACTTGCTGTTGCTTTCTTAAGAGGAGATGAGAAACCTTCTCATGGAGCTCACTGTCCAGCCAGGGGTGTCCCTGAAGTCCTGATCTTCCTGCCTCTGCTTACTAGATGCTGGAATGGCCAGCATACCCCACTATACCTGGCTGCCGCTTTCTGACTTGGGTTTTTGGTGTGTCACTGCGGGGCTATGTTCTGTGGAGCATGCTCACAGAAAGGTGATTTAGCAGACACACAGTTGACTTGCCCTGGGACCTCTGGACCCCATGGAATCTTGGCCCTACCCTCAGTTTCCAGGCAGACTTTGCAGCAAAATACACAGAAGGCCTTTATGAATTTTATGGTATCCCCTTCCTGTCAGCAATCCCTCCTACCGGTCATGAAAGAATTTCCTTGTTCATTTTCAACCCTTGTGCCACCTGCCTCATCCCAAATGAGCTGCTGCCTCCTGTCATCTCTCAGGTCCTTTGTTGAAGATAATTCCTAACCCTTCAATGCTCATTAATGTTCCTATTTCCTTAATAGCTTTTGTTGAGGGGATTGAGCCCTATTAGTCCTAGTATCTGACAAAGCCCAGGCTGGCCTTGAACTCTGCCCTAGGCCCTCAGAGCTGGGCTTATAGGCATGAACCACTACACATGACCAAATAATTTTTAACTTTATTCTCATTGACTAATGATAATACTGATCATTTGAGCTCAACACACATGTACAGTGCTGCTTATTAACTATATCTAGATCTGTAATTAACACCCTAGTGCTGAGACCAGGAAGAAAACAATCAACTAATGCCTTCTCCCCTTACTTAGTGACATTTTCTTAATGAGTAACAAACCAGGTTCACTGAGGAAAGGCATGGTCCCCTGCTGATGGTTAAGTGGTAAATCTTCTAGAAGGTGAAAGGAAACTAAAGGAGATTAGATTACTGGGCTGTAGACTTGACACAGGAGCCTATCCTATCCTTTCTCTGATTCTCAAATCTCTGTCTCTAGCTGTTTTCCTCCACCACACACTCAGATACATTCAGCTTTGCCAAAACAATGGAGCCAGCTGCCTACAGGGTAACGTCAAGAAAAGAAGGAAATGAAAATAGATGAGAGAGAACCAGGTTTGCTATACTGCTTGAGAGATGAGAGCAGAAGGATCAGGAATTCAAGGAAAAGTCTCAACTACATAGCCAACCTAGGTGGATCTCTAGTTGGAGGCCAGCCTGGGCTACATAGTGAGATCTTGTCTAAAGCCACCAAACTATAAAGGCATCAGACCTCATGAATGGGTTATCTCTGGCACTTTGTGGTATGGGCATTTGCCAATAGCAGAGCTGATTGCCTTGATGTGAGGTACAAGGTAGGTTTGGTTATGTGGGAAAATCCTTATAACAATCTTTCTGTCCTCTAGTCTCCTACACTAAGAATACAAAATTATTACTATAATCATATTTTAGAGTTCTACCAGTGGATTTTTTTTTTTTTTGGCTTTTTAAGATAAGGTTTTACCAAGGTCTCCAAAATCCAAGATTATGTGTGTATGCCTGGCTTGGACCTTTTTCTTTAAAGATGTAGAGTATATTTTTGTTTTCTGTTTGTTTGTTTTGAGTCAGGGTTTCTCTGTGTAGCCCTGGCTGCCCTGGAGCTCACTCTGTGGACAAGGCTGGCCCTAAACTCAGAGATCCACTTGTCTGCCGCCTGAGTGCTGGGATTAAAGGCAGGTGCCACCACCACTGGACCATTGAATCTTATTTTCTTTTTTTGTTTGTTTTTGTTTTTTGTTTGTTTTGACACAGTGTTTCTCTGTATAGCCCTGGCTGTCCTGTTCTATAGACTAGGTTAAACTCACAGAGATCTGCCTGCCTCCGCTTCCCTGAGTGCTGGGATTACAAATATGCACCATTGTGCCTGAGTCTTTTTTTTTTTTTGGTAAAAAATTATTTAATTATTATTTATACAGTCTGCCTGCATGTACACCTGCATGCCAGAAGATGACACAAGATCCCAGTACAGATGGTTGTGAGCCTCCATGTGGGTGCTGGGAATTGAACTCAGGACCTTTGGAAGAGCAGCCGGTGCTGTTCACCTCTGAATCTTGTTCTCCTAATGGTCTCCAGTACGTTAGACATGGAGAGAAAGGGGCGGGGTGGCCACTCTTATTTAACCCACCACAGTTGACTCCAGTCCTCCACAAAACCAGACCTGAGTACGGTAGCGCGCACTGGGGCACTGGAAAGCTGAGGCAGGAGGATGATAGTCAGGAGAAGCCAGTCTGAGTTGCATGAGACCCTGTCTAAGAAAAAGGATAATGGATGCCAGAAGATCATTGACTTCATTTAAAATTCCTGAACTCATTTAACTGGTAACTACAAATGTTTTGTTTACTTTTAATGACCTTTCTAATGAGAATTGGGCAAGGGTGAGGGATTAGTAATTTTTATTAAGACCTCTTAGTCTACCAAAAATGTAGAAAATGTCATTTGGTGGTGGCACATACCTTCAATCCCACTTGGGAGGCAAAGGCAGATCTTTATGAGTTTAAGAACAAACCCTGTCTCAAAAAACAAAAAAATCAAGCTGGGCATGGTGGCATACACCTGTAATCTCAGCACTATGAGAGGGAGAGGCAGGCGGATCTCTGTGAGTTGGAGGTCAGACTGGCCTACAAAGGGATTCCAGATAGCCAAGGCTGCACAGAGAAACCCTGCCTTGAAACAAACATGAACTACAACAACAAAAAGAAAAATGTAGAAAACTTTACTTTGTATCCATCAACCCAGAAGTTTGATTTCTGGGAACTAGCAGATAGTCTAGGTACATGTAGGCACAGATAGTTAAAGGCAGTTGTCTAGAATTAGCCAGATGCCAGCACTGTACAGATCATGTCTGTAAATAAGGAAGTGCTTAAAACCATGTTTGTGGGTCAGCCTTATCATAAAAAGAGATCAGCCACCAGATATGGTGGTACACACCTGTGATCTCAGCAATGGAAGGCTGAGGCAGGATGAGTACTACACAGTTCAGGGACAGATTGGGGTAACAGGAGATAGCTTCAAAGTAGCCAGGTATGGTACATATACCTGTAATCCCAGCACTGAGGAAACAGGCAAGATGATCACCACAAGCTTGAGACTAGCTTGGTCTACACAGTAAGTGCTGAGCAATACCTTGTCTCATAGAATCATACAAACAAAAAACAAGGGCTAGGGCTATAACCCAAGTGTGTTGGTATAATGTTCTTTTGAAATGTATACACCTTACCCTTGTTCATTCAACTGCTGATTTCTCTCCCCCACTCTCTGGTTTCAATCCAGACATTGCATTGTGATATTTATTCTAAGCATCACCTGTCTCAACTTTGTGTAAACAGGCCAAAATAAAGCAACCAGCCACAATGTTGAGCAATGGAAAGGAAGCAGGAAGAGAGGGAGTAGCTACAGGAAAGGAAAGTGGGAGGCAGAGGAGGAGAGAGGGCAGAGGCTGGGAGAGGAGAGGCAGGAGCAGAGATCTTGGAAAGACATGGAGAGATGGACTGGACCTAATATATCACAAAAAGCAAGTATAATGGGTAAAACCTAAATGTTAGGAAACTATGAGGGCTTTGAGCTTTAAGAGGGAGTAATTATTGCCCAGCATTGTGTTCTAGGTTAACTAAATAAACCCAGTTTTTGTGTGGTGATTTGGTTATACAGCTGTTTAGGATTAACAGCAAGCTTTACCAGAAGATATATCAATAGTAAATATTAATCATCACCTACAACACAAGTGTAAAGCACTTTCGTGTAGCATGCACAAACAAAACAATTCCTCCCCCAGATAAACCAGGACTGTGGCACACTTTTGTAATTCTAGCACTGTGGAGGCTGAGGCAAGAGGATTATGATTTGAAGTCAATCCCTAGTATGGCATACCATGCAGTGGGTGGCACCTGCTTGTAGCCTAACACACAAAGGCAGGAGCATAAGAAGTTCAAGGTCTGATCCAGAGACAGAGGCTAAAAGATCTCTAAGTTTGAGGGCAGCATGATCTACAGAGGGAGTTCCAGGACTGCCAGGGCTACTCAGAGAAAACCTATTTGGAAAACCAAAACCCAAAAGGTCAAGGTCATCCTTGGCCTCATCAGGCCAGCCTAGGTTAAATGAAACCTTATGTAGTGCAAGATGATTACAATGAGAGCACTCTCCAATCTCCCTCTTTCCTCCTACCCTCTTCTCTTTTTCTGCACTGTAAAATTAAAGTTTTTCTACACCCGCTCTAGCTCTCAAATAATGACATGGAGACCTATTATATTTATTAATAAGCTTCAAGCACCATAGCCGGGCAGATTCTCAGCTATTCTGGCCTAGTCTACTTCCCGGGCACATGGCATGTTACCTGCTCTGGTGCCTCCTTCCCTATCCATGTGATCATGGCGATTCTTCTACCCTGCTCTCCAACAGAGACTCCCTCATTGGGATCAGAAATCTGACCTTAACCCCTCCTGCGCAGCTATTGGCTGTTCAGCTCTTTATTAACCAATCAGAAGTAATGGAGAACAATTTTTACACAACATAGAGACTGATGCTTCATAGAAATGACAATACCAACCAACGTCTGGCCTGAACCAGATCTCTGGGCACAAAAATCAGCATTTAGATGCATAGTGCACAAAAATCATCCTCCAACATCTCTCCCTCTTAGTTCAATAAAAGGCTCTTCCTCTAATATTAATAAACGATATATAATACGAAAAATTATGAAAACTCTCAGGTAAGAGAAAAAATCCAGTCCACTTGTATTTGGCAACCTTGGAGAAAGTACTATCTATCCTATCTTGGTGAGTTCAAAGTTTGACACTTAAATCACTTCCTATCATAACTTGTAATTATCAACCTATAACTACCTTTTTAGACCTAAAACATTTTCT
Source organism: Pachyuromys duprasi (assembly GCA_028658305.1). Taxonomy (NCBI): domain Eukaryota; kingdom Metazoa; phylum Chordata; class Mammalia; order Rodentia; family Muridae; genus Pachyuromys; species Pachyuromys duprasi. Next base: position 374,264 of record CM053762.1, on the reverse strand, counting down.
TAACTTCCATACAACTTAATCTTAACTGTGGGACTATAACTATCTAGTTTTCGAGCCCATCAGGGACCTGAAAAGGATCAATAGACTTGCAAGGACAGGAAGTGCAGACAGAAAAAGCAACTTCTAAAACTAGAAATGAGAGATAGCTGACTGAACAGTCACCCAAGGTTCCTCTGCAGCATTTCTGTGAAGCAGGAAATGATGAAGGGCTTCTTTACCTTGTTCTTGCAAAGTTTAGCAGTCAACTTCTTCACTGCAGTTGAGGTATGGCAGTTCCTTGCCCAGCGCCTTGCCACATTTGAAGCAAATTCCATATGGAGGTTCTTCATCTTCTTTGAAGTCAAATAGGGATGCCAACAGGAGCAGACATGGCTCACTGTCAAAAAAGCCTTTTATTATTAAAACATATTTAAATGCCATATTTTGTAGATCTCTGATGTTTTTGGAGACCATCTATCAATCTATAGTATATTATATACTATATATATATATGAGTAGAAGCAAACACTTGTTTCTATCTATTTACTATCTGATTAACTTTGAAAACATTTACAGGAAGGTAAAGAAACCTTAATTCTATAGTTAACAAAACTAGTACCTAACAAGATCACGTTTGATTGACTATTAACTTGCATTTCTTTTTTTTTTAATATTTACTTTTTATACAATATTCTGTCTGCATGTATGCTTACAAGCCAGAAGAGGGCACCAGATCTCATTATAGATGTTATGGACCACCATGTGGTTGCTGGGAATTTGGAAGAATAGTAAGTGCTCTTAACTTCTGAACCATCTCTCCAGCCCCTAACTTGCAATTCTTAATTATCCTAAACAGTATGCAATAGTAGCTTTCAAAAGGACTAGAATTTAGCCAGGCATAGTGGTGCACGTCTGTAATCTAGCACTCAGGAGGTAGAGGTAGACAGATTTCTGTGAGTTTGAGGCCAGGCCAGGCCAGGCCAGGCCAGGGCTATAGGGTTATAGGGTTTCTTTGTAGAAACCCTGTCTCAAAAACCAAACAATAAAATAAAATAAAGACTAGAGGCTGGGGAGATGGCTCAAAGGTTAAGAGCACTGTCTGTTCTTCCAGAGGTCTTGAGTTCAATTCCCAGACACCACATGATGACTCACAACCATCTATAATGAGATCTGATGCTCTCTTCTGTCATATAAGTGACCTACATATAGAACGCTAATATATGTAAAAATAAATAATTCTTTAAACAACAACAAAAAAAAGCAAGAAGGAGCCTCCAGGTGCAGAGACGCATGCCTGTGATCCCAGCACTCTGGGAGGCGGAGGCAGGCAGATCTCTATGAGTTCAAGCCCAGCCTGGTCTACAAAGTGAGTTCAGGACAATCAGGCATACACAGAGAAACCCTGGGAGTGGGGGAGACTAGAACTTCACATTGAATTTTTAAATGAGTTGCATGGGTACAATACCTTGAACAAGAATTGAAACATATATACAGTATGTTGTAACAAAAATAACCTTAAGTTTGTATCAATATAAAAAGATCCATACAAATGTAAAAATGCTGTCTTGATGAATGCTTTTTAATTTAAAAGTGGATTCAATAATCTACCCTTTTATTCTATCATTCCTATACTACCCCCCCCCAGTTTTTAATTTTCATCCTTTTTCTCTCCCCCTTGTCCCTTGACACTACATAGGAGAGGAAGAAGGATAGAGGAAATAAAGAGAAAGAGATCCTTGAGTCTAGCCTTCTTTAATTTGTTTTCTTCCTGACTAAGAACATTAACAACTTGTGACCAACCACCTTTAAATGACAACAAACATCCCTCACACACTGAACAACCAAAACCCACCTACCCCACTTGTTGGGAATGGGTGTTGTTTTCTTTCTTTTTTCTTTCTCTCTCCCTTTTTTTTTAAAGCTGTATTTAATATATATACACTGTTCTGTCTGCATGTGAACCTTCACACCAGAAGAGGGCATCAGATCTCACTACAAATGGTTGTGAGCCACCATGTGGTGCTGGGAATTGAATTCTGGACCTCTGGAAGAGCAGTCAGCACTCTTTTTAAAAATATTTATTTATTTTTATTATGTATAAAATGTTCTGTCTGCATGTACACCTGAATGCCAGAAGAGGTACCAGATTTCATTATAGGTGGTTATAAGCCACCACGTGGTTGCTGGGATTTGAACTCAAGACCTCTGGAAGAACAGACAGTGCTCTTAACCTCTGAGCCATCTCTTTAGCCCCCAGTCGGTCTTCTTAAACTCTGAACCATCTCTCCATCACAGGCTGTTGTTTTCTTAAAATTGCTTTCTGCTGTGTTGGTGATGTTTTCTTTTTGGAAGCCTAAAAACATTTAGGATACTAGCCAAGTCCTAAGAAAGCTAGCTATATCGTTTTTGTCTGGTCTCTGTGTGATGGGAAAGTGCAGGGCTTAACTAAAGTCCTGGCCGAACTGTCTTTGAGGCTGGACCATCTTAGCTGGCCATTTTGAAGTTGTTCTGGATGTAGATTTTTGAAGAAAAAGCTATTGAGGTAGTCTATGAGGTTGGACCATCTGGAATACTTGTGTTATCTTCTTTGGTGTCTGGCTTTTTTATCCTGTGAACATATAAACTTTTAAAGGTAATGTACATTTCTGTATTAACACATGTATGGAATGTGCAATATGCACAATTGAACTAAAGATGATTCTCTGCTCTACATTTGAGCAAGTCAAAGGCATTTGTCTTTTCTTATAAGCCAGTCTGAACTATAGAACCAAACTGTAATATAAATTTTCATCTATGCTATATGAAAGAGTGACATGATAAGTCCTAAAGACTCTGTAGCCAACAAGATGTATTGGCTTTGAGGAAACATGCTCTCATGTCTCAGCTGGTCTCTAAGCTGTTTCCAAGTAGAGGGATCAGCAATTCATGTTACCTGTTTTGTTGTTGTTGTTTGTTTTGTTTTATCCTTCATGTCTGCAGTCAAGATTTTCAGGGGGTCTCCCATGGTCATAGATTAGATTATCTTTATTAATTTTGAAGGAATTCATAGCTTTTCTTCAATTGTTGAGCAAAGGCAAAAAACCTCTTCCTCAACGCAACACATTTCCTGCTTTCCATCTGAAGAGAAAACATCTATAGGCTAGTCTAATTCCTTATCTAAGACTGCTTTATTCCGATCTTTCACAAAGAGGATGTAAAGCATTCGCCAGCGCTGCACTCTCTGTAGAATCATACGTATCTATACACACAGCAGAAATCTAGAGTATCATCACTAGATTTGCCAGTAGTTGGTCTCTGGGCAGCACAGATACTTTTGCCAATCTTCATTTTGGTGCAGAGACACATGCCTGTAGACCCAGTACTTGGAGAGTGTCATGAATTATAGGGCCATAGCTAGGTTCAGATCAACCAGAGCTACATACTGAGACCCTATTCTGTATCACAGAAGAAAGAGACAGCAGGAGAAGGAAAGAAGAAAGGATGGTTTTCTGTGCTTCAAGCCTCTCCTTCGGGAGCTACATTGTTTGTTTAGTTTTGTGAGGCCAAGGAATCCATCATATTCCCAGGAAACCAGAACTTAGCCAAACTCTGGAGGCATCTTTCCTGAATCAACAACTAATAGAATGTTGAAGAAACATCCACTCCTAATGATATGCTTTATAAAACTCTTTGTTTGGGGGTGCATCTGAATTACCTCCCCTATCCTACAAAATTTATTTTTAGGGCTAGGGGTAGGGACAAGCCAAGCAGAGCTATAGATTTGGGGGGAGGAGTTATTGGGAGTTATTGAGGGAGAGGTTTGTACTGTAATGAAGTTCTCAGATCAGTAATCCTTATGTTAAACTTTTTGTATAGATTGCTGTACAAAGGCATGCGTACTCATATAGCTTCCCGAAACTGCATTGTTTAAAGCCGTATGGGAAGCTGGGCATGAGGATATCTGTTTGTGGTCTCAGCACATAGGAGCCTGAAAAGGAATAAGCACCAAGAGTTTAAAACCAGTCTGTGCTGTCTTAAAACAAACACACACACAACAGGGGCCAGCATAAAAACACCCAGAACTTCTCTTTCCTTTCTGCTGCTGCCATGCCATCCAGACTGAGGAAGATGTGGAAACTCCAGGGCCATGTAAGCCACGGTCACGGCCACATAGGTAAGCACCACAAACATCCAGGAGGCCTCGGGAATGCTGGAGGCATGTGTCACCACAGGATCAACTTGGACAAATATCATCCAGGTTACTTTGGGGAAGTTGGTAAGAGGCATTACCACTTAAAGAGGAACCACAGCTTCTGCCCAACCATCAAACCTGAATAAATTGTGGACACTGGTCAGTGCGCAGACACGGGTCAATGCTGAAAAAACCAAGACTGGGGCTGCCCCATCACTGATGTCGTGCGGTCAGGCTGCTACAAAGCTCTGGGCAAGGGCAGGCTCCCCAAGCAACCTGTCATCGTGAGGGCCGAATTCTTCAGCAGAAGAGCTGAAGAGAAGATTAAGGGTGTTGGAGGTGCCTGTGTCCTGGTGGCTTAAAGCCAGCCAGGGAGGTTAATTAAATGCTAACATTTTCCAAACAAACAAACAAACCAAAAAACAACAAAAACACTCAGAATCTATGTAAAGGTAAGAGAACCACGAAGTTGTTCTGTGCCGGCCACATATGTACCATATTACCCATGAACCTACACGCCACGGTAGAAGGGTACTAGAAATGGACTAGAGTACTTCCTTAGAACTCATCACTGTAAAATAATATCAATAGAGGCTGGAGACATGGGCTCAGCGGCAAGAGCACTGTCTGCATTTCCAGAGGTCCAGAGTTCAATTCCCAGTACCCACATGGTGGCTCACAACCACCTATCATGGGATCTGATGCCCACTGTTGGCAGCATGCAGGTGTACATGCAGATAAGGCACTCATATATACTAAATTAATGAATAAACATTAAAAAAATAATAATGGCAATAAGCAAAGAAAGCCATATAGACCTTTCTGTGTAAGAAATGAGCTATTCGGGGCTGGAGAGATGGCTCAGAGGTTAACAGCACTGGGTGCTCTTCCAAAGATCCAGAGTTCAATTCCCAGCAACCACATGGTGGCTCATACCATCTATAATGAGATCATATGCCCTCTTCTGGCGTGCAGGTGTATATGCAGGTAGAACACTGTATAAATAACAAACAAACAAATAAATAAAAAGAAATAAGCTATTACCCACCTCCAGTGAAGAGAATTTTGCAGGAGTTAGGTTGGCAGCATTGCCTATGAGGTTGATTCTCCTAGTAGTTGGGCTTTGGGGTAATGTTCTTGTATTCTGTTTGCCTGATTTGGATTTTTAGTTGTTTTGATTGTTTGTAAAGTATAAATTTGTAATTTACTTATTTGTTGGGTGGCAGTGTCTCAATGCACACGTGGAGGTCAGAGGACAAGCTGTGGGAGTCAGTTCCCTCCTTCCATTTTTTAGGTCCCAAGGAACAAACTCAGATGATTATGCTGGGCAGTGGGTACCTGCTGAGTTTTTGTTTGTTTGTTTTTTTGTTTGTTTGTTTTGTTTTGTTTTTGAGACATGGTCTCACTGTGTAGTCCTATCTGGGCTGAACTCACTATGTAGAGCAGCTTAGCCTCTGACTCACAGAGATCCTCCTCTGTTTCCCCAAGTGCTGGGATTAAAGATTTTGTGTGGCACTATGCCTGGTTTTGAAATAAAGTTGCATGGGCTGAGCTCAGAGTGTTTCTTTCTTTTATTTTTCTTCTTCTTCTCTCTCTCTCTTTTTTTTTTTTTTGGAGAGACAGAGAGAGAGTTTGTCTGTGTAGTCCTGGATGTCCTGGACTCACTTTGTAGACCAGGCTGGCCACGAACTCATGAAGATCTGCCACCCAATGGGCTGAGTGTTAGTATCTAGGCCTGAAGCTTCTAGCCTCCATACAATCTAATCTTCTCCAAGTCTGGATCTTGAAGGCTTCAGCTTCTAGCCTCCTGCTAACCTTGGCCTAGAAAAGTTTTCTGCCTCTGAGACTTACTGCTAAATAAGCTCACCCTTTTTAGGTCTTTCTGAACTCTGGCTGGCTAGGTCAACTCAGCTGTTTTGGCTCAAAACTCCACTCCAAGCTGACTGATTCAAACTGGCTTCACTCCACTTCTCACTGAATTGCTCTGCTTGGAAAAACTGTCTCTGAACTTCACAAACTGAACTGCATAAGCTCAACCAAACTGCACTGTATTCCCAAACTCTACTGTATTGTCTCCATGAGCTTTCCTCTACTTTCTCCCCCCACCCACTGCTCTTAAGTAGCTTCTCTTTATCTGTCTGTTCTCCTGAGAGTTGGGTGTACCCTATCTGACTCATTCTGTCAAATCTTTTTCTGATTTGTCACTTTGTCTGCCCCTCAGTTAGACCATCATTGTTTGGGATTAAAGATGTGTACTAAATTCTAGCCAGAGGGACTGAAGGTGTGTCTTGTCCATATTTTATCCAGAGGGACTAAAGGTTTGTGCTAAGGGTGTGTTTGTAGTCTAGCTGGATCATACAAACCTAGCTCTTCAGACGTAACCCCTTGCCAGAGTAGCCATGCTGCTGGATTAAATTTCTTGTACAGTTGCACTACAAACTGCTCTTGAAGATATAAATCTCCTGCCTCAGTTTCCCGAGTCTACCATGTCTGGCTCTAGGCAGCTGCCCTACTGTAAGTAAGCCCTTGATTAAATCTCTCTGGACAGCTGCGACCTTCTTTGATCAGGGAATGCTTTCATAACAAGTTCTTCAGGCTTTGAATAACCTGAGTCACTTAGTGAGGTTTTACAGTGGATTTCACAGTCATGGGGAGATGGTAGATCTCCTTTATTTTAGTCATCCAGAATAAGCATACCCAGAAAGGAATAAAGGGACTAATTAGAGATCAATTTCAACACACAGCTTCAAGCCCTCAAGGCTCCTGCCCTTATCCAAACTCTGACCTGGAGCCTCCTAATTCCTTCTGGCTTTAGTCTACCCTGCATAACTGAAGTTAGGCAAGAGGTTAGCCACCAAAGGAAAATGTGGCCTTTCCACAGGACTCAGGGAGCCAGAGCAACCAAGAAAAACTGAAACCTGGGTTCCCTGAGAATGTGTTATATCAGCAACTCCAAGAAGCAGAGCTGGCCAATAGGAAGGAGGCACTATGGAGCAGATCTGGGCATCTGGAGGCAGCAGCTACCGCTGCACAGGACACAGCTAGGCTTTGTCCACAGGACCACAGCACTGAAGATCTAACTGGGCTCTATCTGTCTGGAGAGATGTGTGCTAATGTGCCAGTTCCTCATTTCTTTCTTGCCTAGGTCTCCTGTGCTTTTGTAGCTGGCTGTGGCTGAGGCTGAAAGGAGCCTGTAGTATGGCTCTTCTCTAGCAGGGCAGGCCTGCAGGAACTGGTTTAACTTGCTTCTGAGAGTCCTGACTCCACCTTAGACTCCTTGAGCCTCAGAGAAAGAAAGTGGATGGGGGTTCTGGGTGAAGACTGGATATAGTCAAAGAAATCTATCTGTTCTTGACAAATCTGAAGTCTCTGGAAAAGTGATTTTCAGTCAGGTCACAGCTCGTGTCTCTGTTTCTAGTCGCCACTTTTTTTTTAGGTTTATTTATATTATTATTATTATTATTATTATTATAGGGTTTCTCACAGAGATCCTGCTGCTTTTGCCTCCCGAGTGCTGAATGTAAAGGTAAGTGCCACCTCTGCTTGGCCTCCTTGCTGTACTTAATCTCTCTCCCTCTCATCTTGAACTCAACCAGCTTTCTGCCTTAGCTGGCACGACAGGTGTGTAAAACCAACCAGGACACTGTTAACTTTTTTTTCTTTCTACTAGACAATCAAACCCAAAGCCTTATGCATGGTGGAGACTCAAACCCAAAGCCTTATGCATGATTCACAAGACTTCTAGCCAGCCATTTAAAATCTGTCTTTTCGTTATTTTTAATCATGTGTATGTGTTGTGTATTTGTACTGTGCATGTGAGTATGGAGTCCCACACATGCAAGAGACGTTGGATCCTCTGGGTCCTCTGTAGCTGGAGTTAGATGGGTCCTGGGAATTGAACTGACATTCCCCAGAAACCCAGTACATGCTCTTACCTTCTGAGCCAGCTCTCCCTAGTGCCTTTTTTTTTTTTTTTTTTAATTTCAGTTTTTCGAAACAGAGTTTCTCTGTCCTAGAACTCTCTTTGTAAACCAGGCTGGTCTCAAACTCACACAGACCCGCCTACCTCTGCCTCCGGAGTACTGGATAGACTCATGTTTCTTTCTTTCTTTCTTTCTTTCTTTCTTTCTAATATTTACTTATTATTTATACAGTATCCTGTCCTCATGTGAGCCAGGAGGTCATAAGAAGGCACCAGATCTCACTATAGATGTTTGTGAGCCACCATGTGGTTGCTAAGAATTGAACTCAGGACTTTTGGAAAAACAGCTAGTGCTCTTAACCTTTGAGGCATCTCTCCAGCCCCCAGATTTAGTTTTCTTAAAGGCAGGATCTGAGCTCTTGTCTAAATGTGGAGTCAGCATTTAGCCACAGAGCAAAACAGCTTCTCAAAAGTTTCATCCTGTCAGTCTCCTTATCTATCTGTCTGTCTGTCTGTCTATCTATCTATCTATCTATCTATCTATCTATCTATCTATCTAATAGTAACTCCCTGTGTAGCTCTCACTAGTGTGGAACTCACAGCAATACCTTTGCCTCAGCCTCTCCAATGCTGCAATTATGTTTCTCTTGTCATGCCTGTCACAACCTCTGCTTTTGTTAGTACACAGGCTTGGCTTCCTACCCTGCACTTTTCTAAAGTTTTACTGTGTCTTAGTTTCCCAGAGGTTTACTGTGTTACACACTTTAAGGCCAAAGTAAGGTTTTAAACAGCAATGGTTGAAATTCAGCAAATGGAGGGGAGTGGGGGGACAAAATCCTGGAATACCAGCCTTGGAAGGTGGAGGCGGGACCAAGTGCAGAGGAGTAAGGAGAGGGACAGGAAAGGCTCTGTGGTTATTTATCTTCATTGCATATCCCACCTTCCTCAGAGTCCCTGGAGACTTAGTAGGAGGCCCCTTCCATTTACTTTCTTGTCTAATAGTGATCAAGTTTCTTGCTTGAAAAATAGTCCCAAGGTACTGGGACACTCTTGTAACTTTTTTTTTTCCTTCCAAGCTCACAGCAGTTATTCATCTTTGTGGGTTGATCTGGAGCTACTATGTATTCAAGTGTTAATTTCTAGGGCCCCAATAGGGAGGGTGGTTTGTTGTTTGGTTGTTGATTATTTGGTTATTGGAAGTTTGGTTGTTGGTTGCAGTTTGTTAAGTAGTTGTGTGCAAAAAAGAAACAAGAAGAAGAAAAAGAAGAAGGAGGAAGAGGAGGAGGAGGAGGAGGAGAAGAAGAAATTAGATATCCTGATGGCAAAGATCAAATTTGCCACAAGGAGCTCGAAGCCCTAATCAACAGGAAGTGGTCAAATTGCTCTGTTTCCTCTCTATTTTTTCCCCCTCTCCTATCTAGTGTTAAGGGGTTGAAAGGGAGAAGAAAGGGGATGGAGAAGGGTGGAATAAAGAACCCACAGGTATCAAATATTGGCTACAGATCTTGGCATGTGTCGCCTGCTGGTAACCCCAGTGTTCTGGATGCAGAAGCAAGAAGATGGCAGCAAATTCAAGGTCTGCCTAATGATCTACATAGAGAGCTGAAGATTAGCCAGGGCCTGGAGAGGTCTAGGCCTGACACTGCCCCCCCCCCAAAGTCACCAGTCCTATAGGTCACCAATTCCAGGAACAAGGGCATAAAACCCCTACCCAAGGAACAGCCTGAGGATAACCACAAGAATGGGAAGGTATCTTATCTCAGGGTAGGGTATCTGTGCTGGGCAACCCACCAGACTGTGTAGTAGAACATTCATGGCACAGAAATACCTAACATTCCTGAGGTCTATAGATAACTCGCTCAATGTTAGTTAGCCAATCACTTTGTAACAAGCTTGCCTTTGCTGAATGTCACCCAATTGTGTAACTGCTAAGCTGGAATTTCCTGAACTGTGCTGTAACCCTAAATAAAAACCACTCTCACCCTGAGCTTGGGGCTCTACACTTGAGAGCTGCTGTGTTGGTGAAGGTGTGGGCTGGAGCTCAAGCTTGTAATAAAGACCCTACTGTGTTTGCATCAGAATGGCTCCTTGGTAGTCTTTGGGGTCCAAGAGACTGGGGCATAAAAGCTTCACAGTAAGGTCCTATCAAAAAACAAACTAAGCCATGCATTGTGGTACACATCAGTAATCCTTGCACTTGATAGACAGAGACATGCAAATCAGGAGTCATTCTTGGTCATTCTTGTCTACATATGGTTCAAAAGCAGCCTGAGTTACATGACACATTGGTTCCAAAAAGCAAGCAAACAAACAAAACAAAACAAATGAAAGCAAAAATCATAAACCATTTGACAAGAACATGTCCTAGACAGAAAAGTATATAAAACTACCTTGATAGAATATTTGTGTTTGAGGAAAGAAGTGTGCTTGTTCAAAGTATCTCAGCATTGTGAATTAGTGGTCTGAGCCGGGCCTGGTGGTATGTGCTTTTAATCCCAGCATTCAGGAGGCAGAGGCAGGCGAATCTTTGTGAGTTTGAGGCCAGCCTAGTCTACAAAGTGAGTCCAGGACAGCGAGGGCTGTTACACAGATTAAAAAAAAAAAAAAAAAAGATTTAGTGGTCTGGGTGATTGGCTCAGCAGGCTCAAGCAGGTAGGATCGCTGGCTGCTCTTCCAAAGAACCCATGTTCAATTTCCAGCATACACACGGCAGCTCACAACTGTCTGTAACTCCAGCTTCAGGGGATCTGACACCTCCCAAGACATACATACAGGTAAAACACTGATGCACAGAAAATAAATAAGTACATATATATATTTTTTTCTGGACAGTGTTTCTGTATGTAGCCTTGGCTGTCCTGGACTTGCTTTGTAGATGAGGCTGGCCTCGAACTCAGAGTGATCCCCCTGCCTCTGCTTCCCTGAATGCTGGGATTACAAGTGTGCAATACCATGCCCAACTAAAACTATATAAATCTTTAAAAAATTAAAGATTTAGAAGTCTGGCATAATGGTACACATCTTTGCTCCTAGCATTTGGGAAGCATAAGCAGGTGGATCTTTGTGAGTCCAGAACAGCCTGGTCTACACAGTGAGTTCCAGGACAGTTAGGGCTACCTAGAGATACCCTGTCTCAAATAAATAATAAAAGTGAAAAATAAAAGAGTTAGTGTGCTGGGGAATATGCCTCAGTTGATAGAGTTTATCTGGCATACATGAAATCCTGAGTTCATTAGACAACCAGACATAGTCAAGAATGCATGTAATCCCAGCATCTGGGAGGTAGAGTAAGGGGAATTAGCAATCCCAGGCAGGTGTTGGCTGCAGGAATCAACATCCCAGAAAAAGAGTTGGTAGAGGAAAGGCAAGAAATTCCTCCCTCTGTGCTACAATGTTTATTTGTTTCATAGTTATTTCTAAGAAATTCTGAATCTGTAGAAAATATGCTTTTACAAACATTAAAAGCTTACTATAAATTATTATTGTACTTGGGGGTTGGAATATGCAATGGCACAAGTCTGAGACAACTTGAAGTAACCCTCCTCCTACTACATAGGTTCATCGATAGAACTCAGGTCTTCTGGCTTGGCAACAAGCACCTTTACCTGCAGGGCCTAAAGCCAGCTTTTGTTTTCTATCCAGCTCTGTTAGCACTTACCTTTTTCTGTTACAGAATGTCAGGAAGCTTGTTTTTTGTTTATTTTTTTCCCTCTATTGATTTCTATGAGTCATGCCTCTACCTCTCTCGGTAATTCTGCTTTCTTTTTCCATTTCTCTCCATTAAATCAAACAAAGTAAAGCAAAGAAAGCATATCCATCTCCCCTAATACTCCACTCAGCCAGAGAGAAGTAAGTCCCTGAATGATGTCATCTGGCCTGCTTCTAAACTAAGCAGCCAGAACTGATTGGCACTGGAAAGTTTTGGTCTCAAAGAAGTTTTCCCAGACTGAGTTTTTTTTTTGGGGGGGGGGCGGGGGAGAGGGCATAGATGTCTCTATGTAGTCCCCGCTGTCCTGGGCTCATTTTCTAGACCAGGCTGGACTTGAATTCACAGAGATCCACCTGTCTCTGCCTTCTGGAGTGCTGGGATTAAAGGCATTCGCCACCATGCCAGTCCCAGACTGAGTTTTAATTTTGCTTTTTGGACTGAATCCACTTTGGACAGAATCCACCTGGTTGTCTCCTGAGCAACCCAGGTATCATATGCTATGATTTCTGGAAAGGTACTTAAAAACTAGAGGTAGGATACAATTTATTTAACTGGAGCAATGGATGACCTTAAGATTATTTACAATAAAACTTTGTTTTACAAAATAAAGAGAGCTGAAGGGAGAAGGGTCTTGGTCACTTGGCAAATAGTAGTCAACCTAATAATAGTGGAAAGGCCCTATCTTAAAAAAAAAAAGTTTGAGCCGGCAAGGTGGTACATACCTGTAATCCCAGCACTCAGGGAGGCAGAGGCCAGCAGATCTCTGTGAGTCTGAGGACAGGTCTACAAAGTCCAGGACAGCCAAGGCTACACAGAAAAACCCTGACTCAAAAAACAAAACAAAACAAAACAAAAGAAAAACCTAAAACTTTGATCTTCAAGGTCTTCAAATGTACCATCAGTGAGAGCGATCCTTTTAGCCACAGCTGTTATTACATCCTGAAAGATGTTTTCCTCTTCTGACCTTCGGCCTTTTGCTGCTGACTGCTGATACAAATTTAAATGTAATGCGTTGTCAGAATAAATCTAGCTGTAAAGAAAGGAAAGAAAGATTGGTTCCAGATTGGTTTTGCTTTTTTTGAAAATATATTCATTTTATGTGTTAATGTTTTGCCTGTATGTATGTGTGGGCACCAAGTTCCCACGTGGTTCTTTGGAGGTAAGAAGAAGGACTGAGGTGCTCTGAAACTGGATTTGGAGTTATTCATGATGGTGAGTGGATGCATGTCCTCTGCAAGAACAGTGAGTGCTCTCAGCCTCTCAGCCATCTCTCCACGTGTCTAGATGGTTCCTTTGGTACTGAGGATCCAATCTCAGTTGTTGCTGTTCACTCTAGGCAAACAATCTACAGCTCCCAACCCCAAATGTTTTTTTTTTCCCTTGAGACAGGGTTTCTCTGTGTAGCCATGGCTCTCCTGGAAGTCATTTTGTAGACCAGGCTGGCCCGGAGCTCACAGATTTCCACCTGTCTCTGCCTCCTGAGTGTTGGGATCAAAGTTCTGCAGCACCACCACCACCTGGCTTTTTTAAAGAGTGTCTTCCAGAGGGTTGGGTGGTAGGGGCAAAGATAGGCAGATCTTTGAGTTCAAGGCCAGGCTAGTCTACATGGTGAGTTCCAGGACAGCCAGGGCTACCCTGTACAAACAAACAAACAAACAGTGTCTTTTTTGTTTTTTGAGACAGGGTTTCTCTGTGTAGCTCTGGCTGTCCTGGACTCACTTTGTAGACCAGAGATACAGTTGGTGCCCATGTATGCATGCAAGCAAAGTATTCGTACAAATTAAATAAATAAGTCTTAAAAAAACGTTTTAAAAGCTGATGACACACAACTTTAATCCCAGTACTCAGGGAGACAGAGGCTGGTGGATCTCTATGAGACCTTGAGTTCAACCCCCATACCAAAATAAAGCAAAAAGACCCAGAATCTCCACATATTTTTATTATTTTTATTTATTGATTTCACTATTAGAGATAGCTGTCCAGCAGTCCAGGCTGGCCTTGAATTTGCTATGTAGTTAAGGGTGAATTCCTGATCCATCTGCTTCCACCTCATTCATTTAGGGATTGCAGGAATATGTTACCATATCTACATAGTCCTCTCCCACCCCCTTGGGTTTCTGGATAGTCCTGGAACTCTCTCTGTAGATAAGGCAAGTCTCCAATTCTTCCTGCCTCTGCCTATGAGGGCTGGGATTAAAGGCACACTCCCAACTTTCTTTCTTTTCCTCTTCTTTCTTCTCTTCCCGTTCTTTTTTCTTTTTTTTTTTTTAAAGATTTATTTATTCATTATTTATACAGTATTCTGTCTGTATGCCTATACACCAGAAGAAGGCATTAAATCTTACAGATGGTTTTGAGCCACTATGTGGTTGCTGGGAAATTGAACTTGGGACCTTTGGAAGAACAAAATGATCTTAACCTCTGAGCCATCTCTCCAACCCCCCAAGCCTCAAACTGGCCCAAGTATCAGGTTTGTATATGATCTTTCAGAAGTATTCTCTCTCTCTCTGAGACAGGTTTGTGTGTGTGTGTGTGTGTGTGTGTGTGTGTGTGTAGCCTTGGCTGTTCTGGACTTTCTTTGTAGACCAGGCTGGTCTCAAACTCCTAGAGATCTGCCTGCCTCTGCCTCCCTGAAAAACCATGTCTCGAAAAACAAAATAAATTTCAATTGTTTAGCCAAGTAATTTAAATAGAACAAGTGTATTAGTGACTAGAAAGTTAGTAATTAGCATTGTATCCCCATCAGTATAAACTAATTTCCTTGCCATCTTGCTTAAACCAGTTGCACCTTTTGGGTACAAACAGAATGCGAACATAATTCTGTTTATTGAGGGCTTGTGTGCCAAGTGAAAAAAAAAAGAAATAAAAAGGAAAAGGGAGGGTATGACTGCTCCTGGGTATGGACGAGAGCAGAGCCAGACACCGTGGGGAGAGTCCAGAGTGGTCATGGTCCTGAACCTTGTAGGCAGAAAGGGAGAGGAAGGAAGAGGAGAGACCAAGTACATCAGCCAGGAGACCAAAGGCACAAAAGGAGCAGGTAACCAAAATGTCTGGATTATAGAGGGGAGAGTCTCTTGGGGAGGGACGTCCCAGCCCCTGGGTTGGAAAGTTCAGGATATGAGATGCCAGCCTTACCCTGTAACAGGTAGGAACTGAGGGATTCTCCGAGAACCTGGAGTCCAGGAGATTTGCCTTGATATGTTAAATTGGCACCTCAGCTGCTTGTCTGGGGTTAAAATTTAACACCAGCAGATACTTTACATAATCTTTTCCTCCTGATTTTCACAATTCAGGCAAACTCAAGTTGAGGTAATGTTTGCTGGATTCCAAAGTTATGGATATATCTAACCTAATACACTACACAGACCTATTCACATTGTATTGTGCTTAAATGTATAATTTTTGATGGTAGGCATCGAAATCCTGGCTTTGTAATTGCTGAGTGTGTACACTGCCACTGAGCTGTATCCTCAGCCCTGGCATCAACAGTCCGGTGGGTGAGAAAGTACTTGCTGGGGCTGTAGAAACAGCTCAGCTGTTTAGGCCACATGCCCTTCCACAGGACATTGCTTTGATTACCAGCACCCAGGAACTGGATTACAGCCATCTCTAACTCCAGTTTCAGGGCATCCAAACCCATTTTCTGACCAGGCATGAACATGGTGCATATATGCATACAGGTAATATACATTTTACATACATACACATATACAATATATATATATGTATGTATATATTATGTATAAATAACATACATTATATAATATGTATATATACATACACATAATATATAATACACATTATATATGCGTATGTATACACACACACATGTAAAATTTGGAATTAATTATATGAACCAGGCATAGTGGGTGGCTTTGGGAGACCAAGGCAGAATGACTGCCTTGAGGAAGAGGTGTGCTGTGCGGTGAGTCTAGATTAGCCTGGGCTGATGTGAAACTGTTTTCAACTTAAAAAAAAAAAAACCGACTGATTTATTTATGTAATTTATGTACATGGGTATTTTTTTTCTGCAAGTCCGTCTGCACACCAGAAGATGGTATCAGAGACTGAGCTACTCGGGACTGAACTGAGGACCTTCAGAAGAGCAGGTGAGTACTCTTAACCATCTCTCCAGCACCAACTTTCTTTTCTTGTTTTAAAGATATGCTGCAACTATAAATCATCATTTGAGCCAGGCGGTGGTGGTACAACGCCTTTAATCCCAGAACTTTGGAAGCGCATGGATCTCTGTGAGTTCGAGGTCAGCTTGGTTTACAGCCTGAGTTCCAGCAGCGCCAGGGCCACAGTTATATCTTTACTAGGAGGTGGCTCAGGTAACTTCGCAGTGTGCAAAACCTGATTAGGGTCTCTTACACCAGAAAGTAACTCCTTTTCCTTATTGCAAAACTCGTCCAGATTCCGCTTAGGCTAGAACAAGATTGTATAAACCTCTAACGTCAGACGGGCGTTCAAAAAATGTCAGAAGAGTTTCCTGCAGAAGAGTTGGGAATACAGAAAGCAATCCGGATTTTACTACATTGAGGTCTCGAGGCCCTTCGGCGGGTGGACGTTCTAGGTGTCTCGGTTCAGCCGTTGGCGTTTTCCCGCGCAGAGGGCAGGGCGGAGTGCCAATCCTGCAACGTGGACCCCGCCGGGACTACACCTCCCAGCAGGAACCACGCTGGTTCCCTTGGCAGGTGGCACCCATTGGCAGTAGCTCGGAAGTGAGCCCGACCTAGCGTGTAAGAGCCGGAATCCGAGCTGCACCTAGAAAGTCGCCGGGAAAACGCGGCCTTAGACATAGCCTTTGCCGCGCAGCACGCTGGGAGTTGTAGTCCGCTCCAGAAACGTTTAGAGTACAGGCTTGCTTTGAGTGGTTGGATCGTGTCACGTGACAAAAGAGGCGCCCGCATGCGAGTAACTTGCCGTGTCTCTGAGGTCATCATAGCGCGACACCAGTGGCTCTAATAGTGGGTTTCTTGTAGGCACTGGATAAAACGACCTCTGAAATTCCGACCACGAGCAATGCCAGCATACCCCCGCCTCCACACAGTCCCCCCTTACCCAGCTGCCAGAGCTGTATTGGCCAGCGGGGTATTCCTGTTCCAGCTTTGCGTGCTGGCTCCGCCCTCTCCGTGACGTATGGATCACGTGGCGGGCCGGGCCGCCTCTGCCGCCGCCGCCGCTTTGTAAGAGGCACATTGGCAGGTAACGAGCGGCGGTGGCGGTGGCGGCGGCGGCGGGTCCCGAGTCCAACTAGAGCAGCAGCGGTAATTGCCACCCTTTCCCCTTCTTTCGCTTTTCCAGGGCCCTGAATCCTGCGATGTATGCTTTCTAGTCTTGGGCTAAGATCTTCTGTACTCCCAACCCCCTGCAGGATGCCCCAGCGTCTACTCGGGTGGCCAGGGCCGATCTTCCCTCGCCGGCTTCACGTTTCCAAGTGTGTCCAGGCCTGGGCACCCTCCTTCCTTTCCCGCTCCGG
The DNA here is from genome assembly GCA_028658305.1 of Pachyuromys duprasi. Lineage (NCBI taxonomy): Eukaryota > Metazoa > Chordata > Mammalia > Rodentia > Muridae > Pachyuromys > Pachyuromys duprasi. Next base: position 357,001 of record CM053762.1, on the reverse strand, counting down.
TTGCCCTGCGCTTCCTGCCCTCCCCCTCCCCGTCGGCCGGGCCCCACCCAGCCCCAGGGGGCGCCTTCCCCTCCCCCACCTCGGGTTTCTGTCCTGGAGGGTGTGGTTTTCTCTCCCACTTCAGTCCAAGCATGTTGCCGGGAGCTACCCCGCCACGCTGCTGCCCTCTTCCAGATTGCCTTTCGGCTTTCAAGTCTGACGCCGGCTTTCGGACTGCTCGTGGAGCCCAACTTCTGTGCTCCAGTCGTTCCCTACTTAACCCGAAGACATAGCTCAGTTTTACTACTTTTTATTCCTGAGGGCTTTGGTGTTAGTTGAAACTCAGATTTTCTTTTTCGTGCCCTGTTCTTGTAATCTGGTTGTGTCTCAGTTTATTATTTTCTTTAACGTGAGCTAAGAGTGCTTGTGAACTGTAAAGCGTGCTGTTAGAAATTCGAATGCTAATTCTTTAACCTGGTGCATTCCAACTCTGTTTTCCTTATTACGTTACTGTTGGGCTTTCACACCTTTCACCCTGGATTTTCAGGTTTAGTTACACAGGCACATCAACTGCTACCACTCAGGACTCTTGTTTTCTCTTGGAGTTGTTTTTTAGCATCATTCCTGCTGTTTTTTGCTTTAACACAATCCTGTAGTTTACTACCATCACCTGCTCACATTTCTACTGTCTTTCCAAAGTGCACATTCTGCTTACATTCTTACTTTTCTCTAGCACTTGTGTGCAGTAATTTAGAGCTTTCAACGTGTTTCCATGAGGTACGTAGAGATCGTTTTTTTATTTGGTGAGCATGTACTTTTCGTCTTTTTTTGAGAGAGGGTTGCACTACCTAGCCAAGGCCAGCTTTTTTTTTTTTTCTTTTCTTTTTTAGTTTTTCGAGACAGTTTCTCTGTGTAGTTCTGGCTGTCCTGTAACTCTTAGACCAGCCTAGCCTGCCTCTGTGTCCCAAGTGCTGGGATTAAAGTGCTTTCTCTGCTGGATTCTGGCTTTCATTTTAAGATTCTCTTGCCTCAGTTTTTCTATGCTGGGATTTCAGGCTGCGTGGATTATGGGCAAGCAGTACCGTGCCTGATTATAATGAACTTTTTGTTGTGTGTGTGTGTGAATAGTGTATATACTTACTTCTTCCATTGCTAAAGGTCCCCACCCCCTCCAGTGGAGTATTCTAGTACTCCCTCAAATTGCTTGTTCTTTCTTTTTTTTGTTTTTTGTTTTGTATCCCTGACTGTCTTAGATCTTGCTCTGTAGACCAGGCTGGCCTTGAACTCACAGAGCTCCATTGCCTCTGCCTCTGAGTGCTGGGATTTAAGTCATGAGCCACCACTTCCTGGGGCCTGTTCTTTTTAGTGTTGGGCTTTAAATAAAGGTAGAAGGAAGGTGAATGTCATACCTAAGTTCTCCTGTAATGTTGCTTAGACATTGGGTTGGTTCTTTGGTATGGTTTCCACCTATTTTAGGAAATAAATTTCACTCTTTGGAGATGATCCACCTTGCCTTATCAGGCAAAGGTCTTTAGTTTCCCATTCTGCTCTTCTGCTCATTATGGGTTTCCTGATTTTCCTACTTAGGGCTCTTTCATGTTCTGTAGAGACCCCATCCTCCCATGGGTTACCTGGTACATTTCCCATCCTTCTGATCCCTCTTACCTATATTTTTCCTTGCTGCCTCTGATGTTCACAAATTAAACATTTCAGAGAAAGGGAGAATTTTTTTTTTTTTTTTAATATGGGTGGAAGTAGTAGCATGGCAGAGAATGAGGCCATGAGAAAGGATTGTGGTAATTGCTTCTCCCGCCTGTTTCCTGCTGCTCTGGTTTCCTCTGCTCTCTTAAATGAGGATTGTGCTAGCTTCATAGTTATATGAAGCTTCCTTTAGAACTACTTCTTTTTCTTGGTGAGTGTGAAGTGCTGATCAAGAGGCTTTCTTAGTATGATTTTTATTCTGGGAGAAATAGTGGAAGAACACGGTTACTGAATGAGTTACTTAAACTAATGCACATCCTCCCTCCCTCTTTTTGAGATGCAATTTTAGCTAAGAGGTGTAGCCAGGCTGGCCTCAAATAAAAATCTGCCTGCCCCAGTCTCTTTGAAGGCTGGGATTAGAGGCATGTGGCATACCATTCTGATCTGATTTTAGATTTGTTTTGATGTTTACTCCTTAAGGATATAAAATGCATCTAGAAAGTATAATTCTGCCTTGCAGTATATATATGTGATCTAAGTAATTTTACTTTCAACTGTTCACCTTGACATTGTTTGAAACGGTGTCACTATGTAGTCCTGGCTGATCTGAAATGCAGAGGTTCACCTGCCTTTGCTCTGAGTGCAGCCTTGATGTGTGTTTTTTTGACAGAAGCTGCAGCCAGCTTGTTTTCAAACTCACTGTGTAGTAGCCGACTCGCGGTTCTGCTCCCCAGGCTTCCACGTGCTGCGTTCCAGGTCTGTGCGCCCATGCGCATCTGCTTAGATGTTAGCTGCTTTGCAGCTGTTTTGTTGTTGTATGTAAAATGGGGAGTGGACATAAGCTTGGAGGAGGAAGTCAGATGAACATCTGTGGAAGAAATAGCGCCCAAAAGCCTGTGGTAGAGTTTTACAAGCTTTGACCAACAAATTCATCTTTCTGTTTTCAAAGTCAAGCAAATTTATCAGTTCCCAGTTCCCACAGTCCGAATGTGTAGTGTGAGGCTTTGTGTTTTTTTTCTTTGTTTTTAAAAAAATAAATTTTGACTTTTAGGCAGTGCTTTTCCCAAAGTTACCTTTTCTTTTTTTTCTTTTTTTTTTTTATTGCGTGTTTTGTGGGTGGTGGTGCTATGATTGAACCAAGGCTGAAGATGTGCTCTGCAACCAAGCTGTAGCCTCAACTCTGGTTTGTTTGCTTTTCGTTTTTTGAGACAGGGTTTCTCTGCGTAGCCTTGGCTGTCCTGGACTTGCTTTGTGAACCAGGCTGGCTTCCATGTACTTTTTTTTTTAAAGATGTAGTGTCTGAGTGCTCTATCTGCATGTACACCTGCACACCAGAAGAGGGCATCAGATCACATAGATGACTGTGAGCCATCATGTGATTGCTGGGAATTGAACTCAGGACCTCTGGACGAGGAGCCATTGCTCTTAACCTATGAACCACCTCTCCAACCCCTCTCCCTGTACTTTTTAGTGAAAATGTGTTGAATATTTTGTCTTTTTTTTTTTTTTTTTAAATTCAGGGGTTGTAGGCCAGGTTCTCCTTGGAACCTGATGGGTAGCCAAGTATGAGCTTCAACTAACTGATTTTCCTGCCTCCACCTCTTACTATTGTGCTCCATCACACCTATCTGAAAGTCTTTGATACAGGCTTTGAAGACCAGGTTTTGTGTTTTTTTTTTTTGGCTGAGGGACAATTGCTTGTGGACTGGAGTGAGTTTCGGTCGATACCTGGTAAAGTGTTTGGAAGTGAGGCACAGAGCAGGACTTGTGATGAGGAGCGAGTGTTTCTGTTTAGGGAGGAGAGGCGATGTTCTCCATGTAGAGGTGGCACATGTCTTTAATCTCAGCACTCAGGAGGGCAGGGGCAGCCAGAGTTCGTGAGTTTGAGGGTGGCCTGCTCTATAGGGGAGCTTCTGGACAAGACAGCTAGGATTACACAGAGAAACCCTTGTCTCAAAAAAAAAAAAAGAAGAAAGAATAATTAAAAATTATTTGTGGAGGAAAAAATTATTACCCCCTTTTTTTTGAGACTGGGTTTTGCTGTATAGCCCTAGCTGACGTGGAACCTACTATGTACCTGAAACTGGGCCTAGGTTCCTGGAGATGCTTCTGTCTCAGCCTCCTAATGCTGGCTGAGCTTGAAGGCAAGTGCCATGACACCTGGCTTAAGTGGGCTTTTTTGTTTTTTGTTTATTTATAACAGGGTTTTTCTGTGCAGCTCTGACTGTCCTGGACTCAGTTTGCAGACTACGCTGGCCTCAAACTCATTGATCTGCCTGCCTCTGTCTTCCAGAGTGCTGGGATTACAGGTGTGCACCATAGCACCTAGCACTCTTTACTCTTTTCACATCTTTAAAAAGTTAAAAAATTTGAATTTATGTTATATGCTTGTGTAAATGTATGTTCTGTGTTTATTTGTGCCATGTGTGGGCTAGCTCTCATTCCAGGCCAGCTGTAGTTACAGGCAGTTGTGAGCTACCGAAGGTGGGTGCTGGTAACTGTAGCACACTCTGTAGCTGCTGAGCCCTGTTTCCAGTCCCTCCCTTCACTGCACTGCCAGCTGGCCTGGAATTCCTGTAAACTAGACTGGCATTGAGCTTACAGATCCACCTGCTGCCTCCTCTGAAGTGCTGAGAGAAAAGGCATGCCATATCATGCCTATTACATACAAAGTTTTTTCTTGTTTTTTGTTTCTTAAATGCATCTTAATCTTATTTTGAGAGGCATTGGAGGCCTGAGATCACTGAGAATTTGAGGTCAGCCTGTTCTACAGAGGAATTTCCACGATAGAGCTACAGACTGCAGCTCTCGAAAGAAAAGAAAAGGATGAAGGGGATACAGCTTAGTGGGAGAGTGTTTGCGTATACTGTCTTAGATTTGGTTGCTAGTACTGCCCCTCTTCAAAACAAGTGATTAGAAGATATCCCTGCACAGTATAGGATAACTGGAATCAAAAGCCTGTCGGTGAAATCGGTTAAATGGCCGTTCACTATTTTGTTGTCACAGAAGGTGATGAAGTGATGGTGCTAACACAGTGAGTTGTATCTAACTCTAATGGTCTGTTGCGGAGTGGGACAAGGACATGACAGGTTTTATTTATTTGTTACTAGATTGTGGTGATAGTTGCAAAGCCTAGCAAATACACTGAAAGTCATTTAATTACATGCTTAAGTGAACATTCTTTAACCCAGTAAAATTATTCAAGTTTTTTGAATAAATATTGTGAGAAAAGCAAATTGAACAAATAACAAAAAACTCAAGCAGCAAACATCACCCCTGTAACAGTTTCCAGTTGTGGTAGCCAAGCGTTATAAGGGCATTATCTTTTTTAGGTTCCTCACAGGCTTGGGAAACAGTATTTGACCAAGGTTTCCTAATCTCAAAATTAGTAGATTCTAGGTCTGTGTGAATTCTGGACTTCACTACTTTGCTTGTCTGAAATACTGTTATCTGGGAGTACAGCCAGGTTTTTGTTATTTTATTATTCTGTATAGAAGCATTTAGAATTGGTTGAACTTGAGTTCTGAGAATCAATACAATAGGCTATTTTCCTTTAATTTTTTTTCATTCTGAGTTTTGGTAGCTTTTGAAATCAGCATGAAGCTTTCTGCCAATTTATATGTGTCCTCTGAAATGGTCAGGCACATGCATTGAGGGGCATTTTGTTTTCTCAAGTGAGCCACACCCCCAGCCTTCTTCCTTGTACAATGCTCTCACCCTCACAACCTTGCCTTTCTAAGCGCTTGCTTTATGCTGAGCTGCTGCTCCAGGTAACTGCTGATGGTCGTAGAGCACTGAGTTCTCTGGCAAGGGGGACATACTTAAGGGTTGACTTTTATATTTGAGGAATAAGAGAATTAGATAGTGCTGAGTATTTATAAACAAGGATGGTGTTTTCATTGCCTGAAAAGGCAAGGGAAGGACGCTCCTTGTTAGGTGGTAGAGAGAGATGCACGAGAGCAAAAGGGAAGGTTGCAGACAGAACCACGACCTGGGGTAGCGCTTCTTCTGTTGGAGTGATAAGGTGCTAGAAACCAGGTAGAAGGTTGAGCAGGTGGTTAGGGAAGAGTGGAGACAAAGAGTGTATTCCTTAGGGAAAGAGCTTGAATAGTCACTGCTTACAACATTAAACATTCAGTTTCCAGTAGTGATTGAAGGAAAAAAAATTTGAGCTTTTGTTTTTGAGGTTAATCTGCACAGAGACAACAGTATAACAGGTCTTCATACATCAGGGAAATGGGTAGGGAATACTTTTTTTCAGTAGTGTGCTAGGAGATTTCCTTAGTTAAGCGACTTGGTGTTTTAGTAAGACCTGACACTGGTAGGTACATAAGGAGCAGGAGTGTTAGTGGATCACACGGCTTAATTGGTACATTCTTTAGGTAACTGACATTAAAAATTTTTTGATGGCCTGGTGGTGGTGGCCCACACCTTTAATCTCAGCAGCTGGGAGGCAGAGCCAGGTGGATCGGTGTCTGCAGATAATCAGAAAGGTTATCAGATCCTAGAGCTCATGGTTGGGAGCTACCATGTAGATTCTGGCAAATAATCCAGGATCTCAATTGTTTGTTTTGTTTTTCGGAGATAGTTTCTCTGGAACTCATTCTGAAGACCAGGCTGGCCCTGAACTCATACTACATCCCACCCCACTCTTCTCAATTAAAAAAAATTTTTTTTTGTCTTATGTGCATTAGTGTAAAGGTGTCAGATCCCTTGGAATTGGTGTTACAGACAGTCATGAGCTGTCATGTGGGTGCTGGGAATTGAACCCTGGTCCTTTGGAAGGGCAGACAGTGCTTTTAACTACTGAGCCATCTCTCTAGCCCTACCCTTTTCGATTGTTAATTGGTGATCCTACGATGGTAAAAGAAGCTAGAGAGTGGGACAGCACGCTGAGAAAAGGAAGACAGGCATTTGTAAAAATAGCCTATATCTTCATGAATCTCTTGGGGTTGCTGTTGAGGTTGAATCTGTTCCTTTTCTGAGTATGGTGTGATGGTTTGTGGCTGAGTAGCAGGCTAGCCAGGGCAATGCAGCAAATTCTGTCCTAAAAAGTCCAAATCAAACTAAGTGAAAATCTGTTCTGTTCTTGAGATTCTTGGAGACAATGGGGACAGATGCCAGCTAAACACGACTCACATTTATGATATTTGGGATTGATTCTAGTGGTGTTTACATGCTGGGCGTGATTTTATTATGTATCTGTGTTTAAGTGTATGGGTGCCTTATGAGGCTAGAAGAGGCTCCTGCTTTCCCGAAGCTGGAGCGGCCCTTAGTTGTGAGTCATCTAATACTGGTGCTGAGAACAGGAACTCTGGTTCTGGAAGAGGAGCAGTAAGCACTTTTAACTGCTGAACCATTTCTCCTTTGCGTTTGTTGTTTTGAGACAGGGTATGTTTCCCTTTGTAGCCCTGGCTGTCCTGGAACCATGCTGGCCTCAAACTCTGCTTGCCTCTACCTCTGTGTGCTAGGATCAAAGATGTGGGCCACCAGATTGTTAGACTGGCAGGTCAGCAAATCCTTTGGAGCTTCATGTCTCTACCTCTGCAGTGCTCTGCTTTTTAAAAGTAAGTGGGTTCTGAGGACCAAATATGGGTCATCATATACTTACTAACCAGACCATTACCTTACTAAGTTCCTTGTAGTGCTACCTGTCCTAGAACTTTCTATATTGATCTGGCTGGCCTCAAACTCACAGAGATCTTCCTGTCTCTGCTTCTCCAAATGCTGGGGTTAAAGGTGTGTACCACAGTGCCCAACAGGACAAGCATTTTATTAATGACACAGAATGGACACGTACTTCTTTTATCTTCCTACTTTGTCATTTAGAGGCAATGTGTGCTGTGCCTGTGGATGTTTGCAGACAAGAATATCACTTCTTAAAGACTTTATTTTAGGTATATGAGTGCTTTATCTGCATGTACACCTGCACACCAGAAGAGAGGATCAGATCCCAGTAGAGATGGTTGTGAGTCACCATGTGGGTGCTGGGCATTGAACTCAGGACCTTTGGAAGAACAGCCAGTGTTCTTAACCTCTGAGCCATCTTTTCAGCCCCTTTTCTACTTTAAAAAAAGGTCTGTGGTTGAGTGATTTACAATAGTAAAGATATCTAAGAAATGCGTGACAGGAAAACCATTTGCAGAATTGCATTGTCCTTGGGTTTGGAATTTTGGTTTTGGAAATTAGCTGTCTCATGTTCCCCAGAAGTTATGTAGACATAAGTTCTGCCACTTTGAGTAACCAGCCTACGATAAAACAGACAAGGTGTTGTGGCATTTATATTAGGAAAGCAAGTTCTTAGATATGTCTTCAAATAGACTTGGAATTATATCCTTTATTAGTCTTTACACAGTTGGAATAACGTTTTAAAAAAGATTTATTTATTATGTATACAGTGTTCTGCCTGTATGTACACCTGAGTGCCAGAAGAGGGCACCAGATCTCATTATAGATGGCTGTGAACTGCCATGTGGTTGCTGGGAATTGAACTCAGAACCTCTGGAAGAGCAGCCGGTGCTCTTAACCTCTGAGCCATTTCTCCAGCCCCCTGTAATAACAGTTAAGTCAGAAAAATTATTGTTTGTTTTTTTACAGAGGCAGTGTTTCTCTGTAGACCAGGTTGGCCTCAAACTCAAGAGATTTGCCCTTCTCTACTTCCCAGGTGCTGGGATTAAAAGCATGTGCCACCATACCTTTCTTAAAATCTGTGTTTATAATTCTCCTGTCAGGGAAGGAAAATAATTGCATCCATCCACCCAACCGTCTGTCTGAAACAGGGTCTATGTAGCCCTGGCTCTTCTGCAACTCACTGTGTACACCATGCTGGCCTTAAACTCATGGAAGCCCTCTGCCTCTTCCTCTTTAGTGCTGGGATTGAAGGTGACATGTATCACCATGCTCAGCAATACTGCATGTTAGGAAGATTTTATGTTGAAAAAGGATGGCACCAGAGCCAGTTGTGGTGATGCACGCCTTAGTCCCAGCAATCAGGAAGCTGAAGCAGGTGGATCGCTTGAGTTTGAGGCTAGCCTGCTCTACACAGCGAGACCAGGACAGTTAGGGTTACACAGAGGAACCCTGTCTTAAAACACCAAAAAAACAGAAATAAATAAAGAAAGAAAAAGGATCAAAAAATTTGGGCCCAGCATGGTGGCATAGTCTGTTAATCACAGCACTTGGGGAAGCAGGGGCAGGTGGATCTCTGAGAAAAAAATTCAGCCAGGACTACATAGGGAGTTCCAAGTCAGCCAGGGGCTACATAACTAGACAAGGAATGTCTGTCTGTCTGTCTAAAGATTTCATGTGTTTCCATGAGTGCATGCTTATGTGCACCTTGGCACATGTGAAAATCAGACCTCTGTCTTGGTGACTGAACTGAGGTTGTCAGGTTGGTGGCAGGTGCCTTTACTTGTTGAGTCATTTTGCTGGCCCTGCTTTTTATTTCTTTGCTTTTTTTGTTTTTTGTTAGTTTTTCGAGACAGGGTTTCTCTGTGTGATCTTGGCTGTCCTGGACTTGCTGTTGTGTAGCCAGGCTGGTTTCAAACTCAGATCCACCTGTTTCTGCCTCCCCTGCACCCAGCTTCTTTTTATTTCTTAGGATAGGTCTAACTGAGTAGCTCCAAGTAAGCCCAGAGTTTATAATCTGGAATGCTAGGATTATTTTGAAGTTTGCTTTCATATCTATAATACTGATTACTCTGCTGAACAGAATAAGTGATGTGTTACACATTTTAAGATTTATTTTTGTTATAGGATGCATCTTTGTATGTTGGTACCTGCAGAGGTCAGAAGAGGGTGTCAGATCCCTTAGAGCAGGAGACACAGGTGGTTGTCAGCTGTCTTGATGTGCTGGGAACTGAACTGTGTCCTCTAGAAGAGCAGCAGTGCTTTTAAACAATGGTCATCTCTCCAGCTCCTACGTGCTGTAATTCTAATGCTGCTTTTCTTTTATATTTTAGTTCATGTGTAGTCATCACTATAATGTAAAAAGTGCTCTGGATGTTTATTCACTAAGCTGTTCATTTGTTCTGAGACAGGATCTCTCTTTGTAGCCCTGATTGGCCTACATATGTGAAGCTGTCCTTCTGTCTCAAGGTCCCAAGACTTACAGGCATGGTATACAGACAGGGGTCATCAGAGCTGAATCACTGTGCCTGGTTTGCTTTTTAAAGATAGGGTTTGAAGCCCATCTGGCCTGGAACTTAATGTATAGCTCAGACTGACTTCATATATTTTATTGTTGTTGTTATTTTTAATTAAAAATTTTTTTGGACACAATTTCTCTGTATAACAGTCCTGGCTGTCCTGGGATTTGCTTTGTAGACCAGGCTGGCTTTGAACTCACAAGAGATCTGCCTGTTTCTGCTGTGTTGTTCTCTCTCCCCCCCCCCCCAGGATTATGCCACCATATTCTTGGCAAACATCCTATTTCATCTTCCCAAGGGAGGATGCGATTTTAGGCACAGGCCACCGTGCACAGTATAGTATAGTATTCTAATGCTAGTACCATCTGGATAGTATTTGAGAAGTGCTTGCCTTTGGGTGAGCGTGTGCGTGCTGTGACTTGAACCCAGGCTTCACAGTCCTTCATGCATGCTGAAGGATCACTGTATTTTTTAACTTGATAGGGCTTGTGAAATGCTGTGTGTAACGGGGCCTTTTTGGTTTGCTTGTTTGAGACAGGTCTGTTAGAAATAAGTGTGAAGAATCCTTGAAAGCTGCTAGGTTAGAGACTGGGCCACGGGCCTCAGTGGTAGGTGGTTGCTTAGCATATATGAAGTCCTGGATTTGATACCTAGCACCTTAAAAGACTAGTGCAATAAAATAATAATAAAAAAAGATGAGGTTTAGAGCTGAGAAAGCTGGATAAAAATGAGACACATGTATGGAAGACGCCACAGGCAGTGAAACTTTCCCTTTTCTATAGGTAGCTGGAGAGAAATGTGACTGTACCAAATAAAATTTGGTGTCTTCAATGTTTAAGAGTTGAGAGAGTTGACCAGCACTTCTCTTTTTCCATAGGCAGGTTATAAACATAGCCCAACTGATAATATTGTGTGGCTGTAGGGAGTTCATCCTTGTCCACCAGCTGCTAGAGGCCTGACCCTGCCGTCTGCAGCTGTGGAGAATAAAAGTATAAGCTTGGTCAGCTCCTGGCATGTGAACACAAGCAGTTGAACTGCATGGAATTAGGCCTCATAATTGAGTATTTGTCACCTCATTGCCTTATTTATTTATTTATAGATTGACAGCAGTGTTGATTTCTTCTTGCTGCTTTTTCTGGACTTTTTAAACACGTAAAGAGTTTTTTTTTTTTTTTTTTTTAATTTTATGTGCATTGGTGTTTGGCCTGCATGTATGTGTGATAGTGTCAGATCCTGGAGTTAACAGACAGTTAGAGCTGCCGTGTGGGGGCTGGGACTTCAACCTAGGTCCTTTGAAAGAGCGGCCGGTCCTTTCTGCAGCCCCCCCCCCCCCAAGTACTACATTGATTTCCTCTGCAAAAAAAGGTTGAGAAAATAGAAAAAAAACAAGAATGCAGATTGGAAATTAAATGAAAGTAAAAAAACACTAGTGTTCACAAGAATATAATAATGTTATAGACACAAAGGGAATAATTGCTGGGCATTTGAAAGTCAGAGCTTGGTGGGATTCTGGCCCAGACTAGGTATGTTGGATTAGGGCTGAGGTACCTATTCAGGTGATGTCAGTAGTGGCTGTCTCAGAGGGAGGCCAAGTTGGGGGCTGTTGTTTCTGTAATTGAACATTTGGAGATGGTACAGGGCTTAAGAGCACAGACAGGAAGCCAGGTGGAGAGTCCTTTGGTTTGTCATGTAATGACAATGTAAAATGGGAGTAACAAGTAGTTGAGCATGTTGGAAGGTTTATGATTTAATACTCTAAAGCCCTTAAAGATCAGGCTTGAAGACATATGTCTGTAATCTTAGCACTTTAGAGGCTGAGACTGGAGAACAGTGGTAAGTTTGAGGGTAACCTGGGCTACATAGGCAGTACTATGTTGCCTAGCAGGTACCAGGCTATCTGAGAACCTTAAACTATTACCTGGCACATGGCAAACGATACGTTTGCTGCTCTTAATCATCATTTCCTGGTTTTAGAATTTTGGATCATCTTTATCAAAGAAAGAGTCTCAGAACTAAGTTACTAGGCATTCTTCCTTGTCTGTGAGTGAGTGCAGAGGCCCGAGCTTATTGCTGGGTTGCCATTCACAGGTTGAGAAGCACTGTTACAGAGTCTATTACTGTTGTAACATTTAAGCTATTTTTGCCTAAAATTTAGTGTCTTCATGATGAATTTGTGTTAGGTTGTATAAACTTTACAGATGTAGGTTGCTGTTAACCAGTTTTCAGAAAATTCTAAACTGAGATAACAAATCTCCCTTTTCCTCTTGCCTTGCCTACTCCCTGCCCCTCCACTGCCCAGAGGCAAAGATTGAACCCAGGGCCTCATGAATGCTAGGCAAGCAATCTATTACTGAGCTTGAAGCTCAGTCTGAGATCTCTTGGAACAGTTGTTTGGCTGAAGTGCCTTATTTGCAAAGGAAAAAAAGTTTAAAGTTTTTTTTTTTTTTCTTTTAGAACCAGCCAGGACGTTCAGCAGATAAAAGCACTTGTTTCAAAGTTGATGACCTGAGTTTGACCTATAGACCCTAATGGCAGAGGAGAGAGCTTATTCTCTAAAGTTGGACTGACCTCCGCACACTCTCCTTACATCGCAAATATAGACCCTTTTGTACCTTAAATAATGGGGGAAGTTTCTGATTTTTTTTTTTATCAGCCAATTCTGCCACTGAATCACATTTTTAGTTTGAATAATAGAACTTTTATTTGGTTTTGTTTGACTTTCTGTTTTATTTTTCGTTTGTGTTTTGAAATTTCACTTGATAAATCAGAGTAACCTCCTGCTTTTTGTAGCTTAAGAACCTGAGCTATGGAAGATTTTCCGACAGATTATTTTTAGAAGTCTTTTGCTCTTGTCTGTTTCTATTCTAAGAATTCTCTTCAAACCTGTTCCAGAGTAGTAGGGCTGATGAAAAGCAAGTGTGAACACAGTTCCTGTGCTCCAGCAGCTGGGCGCAGCAGACGCAGGTCTACTTACCACACAGGGTTCTGTTTCCAAAAGAAGGCAGAAGTTCACTGTGTATTGCTTTGGTGTGCTAGTTGAAGGTATTTCTAATTTCTTTTATAATTTTTAAATTTTTTAGTTATTCATTTTACATCCTGATCAAAAGCCCCTCTTTCCTTTCTACCCAGTCCCACCCTAGAAAGTATTTCTTCTTAATCTGGTTTCCATAATTTTTAGTTTACAGGTGGTAAAAAATTTTAAGGGTTTTGGTGATTTCTTTGGAAAGTTCGTCCTTCTCCACTTCCTCCGTTTGTATGTGTGGTGTTGATCAGAGATTGGAACTTTATTTTTTTGGTTCTTTGAGACATAGTCTCTCTGTAGCAGAGCCTTGGCTGTACTGGACTATGTAGACCAGGCTGACCTTGAACTCACAGATATACACCTGCCTCTGCCTCCTGAGTGCTTAGATTAAAGGAATGTCCTACCATACCCGTCTTGGTTTTATAGTTTTTATACTATATGGGTCCTGGAAATTGAAATAAAAATTTTAGACTTAGTGGCAAGTGCTCTTCTTGCTGAGCAACGTCAGTAGCCCTTGATGCTTCATTTTAAATGAATTAGATTTACAGAAAATTCAGCATGCTGCTATGTAGCATTCAGGAGGTTGAAGTAGAAAAATTTTCAGTTCAACTCTAGTTTGGACTACATGGTGAGACTTTGTCTCCAGGAAGAAACCTAGCTGCAAAAGAAAATACAGGTGTTGGTGATGAAGTAAATTATAAAAATAAATAGAGGGCTAGAGCTATAGGTCAGAAGTAGAGGGCTTGTCCTTTCTGTCTGAGGCCTTAGGTTCATTTCCCTTCATTTAAGCAATATAAATAAGCTTTTTATATTTTTACAATGGTTTGTGGTTTCAGAAGCATTGTGTTGTCTTATTTGTATCAACACCGTTAAACCCAGAGATACTCGGTGGGAAAAGTCTTGCCACAGAAGCCTGAAGCCTAAGTATGTACGAGGAAAGTTGTCCTCTGCCCTCCGCACATTGACTGTGACACACATATGGGCGTGAACACAAAAATAATAAGTGAAATAAAAAAAATTAAAGCGTATAGGATGCTTTAAAAGTAATATAATTATGGTAAAACAAACCTATATAATGTAAAAACAAATTAACAGTCTTAAAGTTGTTAAGCTCAAAATAGGATGCAGAATGTGATTCATACACCTGGAGGCAGTTGGAAATAAGATAAAGTGTTTAGCCTTTGGGGATGTGGGGTGTTGTAGTTAATTGGCTGTTTGCTGATACAGTGTAAAAAGAGGTGCGGTGATATGCTCTGGGCCTTTAGTCTTATGACTATCCAGTTAGTATAGGACCTGTCCTGAAAGGAAATATTAGGACCTCTCTGTAAAAAAAAAAAAAGTTAGGCCTTAGACACTGTGGTGGGGCACACCTTTAATCCCAGCAGAGGCAGCTGCTGTCTTTGGGTTTGGGGCCAGCTGAGTTTACAAAGGGAGTCCAGGACAGCCAGGGTATACAGAGAAACCCTGTCTTGAAAAACATCCGAAAAACAAAACAAAAAGAGGAAATGTTAGGCCTTTTATAACTAACACATTTGAAAGACTTTTATTAGGATGTGAAGCAGTATGATGAACTGTTTAGTGTATTAGTCACTGTTCTGTTGCTGTGAAAAGACCATTCCCCAGCCAAGTCATTTAATTGGGCCTTGCTGATAGTTTGAGAAAGTTACTCCATTGTCTTTATGGTGTTGAGCTTGGCTGCAGGCGTGGTGCTAGAGAAGTCATTGAGAACTCATATCTGAGCCACAAGTTGCAGGAGAGAGAAAGAGACAGACAGACACATTCTCTCTGGACCTTCAAAGTCCATCCCCAGTGACACACCTCCTCCAACAAGGTTAATGCTTTTTTGAGGGGGGGGGGGGAGTGTTTCAGGACAGGGTTTGTCTGTGTAGCCCTGGCTGTCCTGGAACTCGTTCCAAGAGTGCTGGGATTAATGGAGTGCCATTGCCCAGCAAGGCTGCATTTCTTCTTTCTTTCTTTCTTTCTTTCTTTCTTTCTTTCTTTCTTTCTTTCTTTCTTTCTTTCTTTCTTTCTTTCTTTCTTTCTTTCTTTCTTTCTTTCTTGTTAATGTTTTTTTTTAAGATGTATTTATTTATTATGTATACAATGTTCTATCTGCATGTGAACCTGCACGCCAGAAGAGAGCACAGACCATCCCAGTTTGTTGTAATTTAAAAACAGTCAAGCCTAAAGGATTCCTGCAAATATCTGGGACAGCACTGCTTCCGTAGCCCGAAACATTTAAACTAAAATTAGAGGGCAAGCATGTGCCATTGGGTTCATATTAACATAAAATTTTATCTGTTTGTTTGTATTTTTGATACAGAGTTTCTCTGTAGACCAGGTTGGCCTTGAACTCAGATATCCACTTGCCCTCTGCTGGGATTAAAGGTATATGCTCTAATCAGCTGGCTACATTTTTTTTTTTAACACTGTGTATGTGTGTATGTCTATCTGTATCTGCTTGTGTATATTTGTGGCATTGAGTGTCAAAGTGTATGAAAGAGGTCAGAAGACAGCTTATGGAAGTTGATTCTTTTCCCACTCTGAGTCCTCAGAATTGAACTCAGGTCATCAGTCCTGGTGGCGAGTGCCTTTACCCACTGAGCCATCCTGTCAGCTTCAGCTATAACATTTCTGATTGCATAAGCAAATGAATTTAAGATTCACAAGTAGTATCTGATGATGTAGGTATGTTGTATATGTTTAGTATTCATGATGCCCTGGGTTCAGCGCTCTCCCCAATAATGTTACAAGTATAATTTAGAATGCTACTGGGCTGTTTTATTGGGGGGGTCCTTTTTTTGTAACTTGAGACAGATTCTCTGGAACGTGCTATGTAGTTATGTACGTGGCCTCAGCTCTGCCTTTGCCTCCAGAGTGCTGGGATTAAAGACGTGCACTGCCATATTCAGCTGCTTTTGAAATAATATTCTGAGGCATTTTAATGTTTTCCTTTGTGTGTCCTTTCACTCTCTGAATTAGATGTTTAGCTCTTTTAGCCATGATTTAAAGTTTTGCTTACAATGCCTTCTCTCTTGCAGATTTTGTATTTTGTACATACATTATTTTGTATATTCTGTATATGATGACTTCTGTGAGCAATGATCGTTGCCGAGGTGCTCGGGAAAAACCACAGACGCCAACAGCACATGCAGCACAATCACAGAAACAGGTGGTACAGGTAAGCTCCCGAGAGTCTGTTTCCTTTGGAAGTAACACTTGGGGAGGCTGTTTCAGCAGTCCCCTCTTTAGGAAACTCCGAATGTACCCTGGTCTTTGTAAAGTAAATGGTGTAGGGAAGAGGTGACAGGAAAGGAACTGAGTGCTCTTCAGGAGGACATTTGTCTAACCCTGAATTCCAGTTGTCATCTTTGCTACAGCAGTTTCCTTCCTTGATTTTCCTACTCATTTCCTTCTCTTCCCTGCTTCTTTCTCATGGTCCAGTTTGTAGCAGTAGGAGTTGAACCCAGAGCCTCTTGTGTTGCAGACAGGTGCCCCAGCACCTCTGTGCAACACTGAGTGCAGTGGCGGGTTCAGAGCTGGTGTCTGTGCTGTGTGGATAGAGCTGGTAAGCTCTTAACAGAATCGGTGTTTTATTCAGTGTCTTATGCTTATACCTGTGGATGTGCGCACATAGATCGTTGCATATCTGGAGGTCAGATGACAGTTTGAAAGAGCTAGTTCTCTCCTTCCAATCTGAGGTCAGAGTTGGCAGTAAGGACCCTTACATACTGAACCATCTTGCTGACCCTCTGTTGTAAGTAGCTATTAATATTTACTATTAATTATCTTTTGGTAATGCTTGCTCTTAGTCCTAAACAGCTGTATAACCAAATCACCACACAGAGACTGGGTTTATTTAGTTAACCTAGAACACAATGCTGGGCAATAGCTATTCCCTCCTAAACCTCCAAGCCCTCATAGTTTCCTAACATTTAGATTTCCCACATTATACTTGCTTTTTGTGATGTATTAGTCCATCTCTCCACCTCATTCTATGATCTCTCTCCAGCTCTCTCTTCAAGCCCTCCTCCAAGTTCTCTCTCACCTTTTCTTCTCCTACTCATTTCCTGCCCTCTGGTTCCTCCCCTCTTTCCTGCCCTCTGGCTCCTCCCAGTTCAACATTGTGCCTAGTTGTTTTAATTTGGCCTGTTTACATGAAGTTGAGACAGGATACTTAGAACGAATATCACAATACAATATCCATATTGAAACCAGAGAGTTGGGGTGGGGGGAGAAATCAGCATTTGAATGAACAAGGGTAAGGTGTATACATAATTCAAAAGAACATTATACCAACACTCTTGAACTCACAGAGGTCCACCTGCCTCTGCCCCTCAAGAGCTGGGATTACACATGTGCGCCACTGTGGCAGCTGAGGCTAGTGTTTTACCAATGAGCTACATCCCTTTTCCCTTTCAGGAGCTTTGCAGAATTCATACTGAAGTGTTGTGTTGTATTTTGGTACAGAGTAGATTTTTTTTACATAATTCTTGTGTTAAATTGAACCTACAATTAGCTTTGTATTTTGCTGATATTAACAAATGTTTGCTATTTTAGTGCGTAGCCCAAAGATTTTTTGTTTGTTTGTTTGTTTGTTTGTTTTTTAAGGGCCAGTGAATGCCCCCTCTTTTTGTTTCCTAAGATTTATCATTTATACAATGTTCTGGCTGTATGTACACCTGTACGTGTACACCAGTATGCCAAAAGAGGGCACCAGATCTCACTATAGATGGTTGTGAGCCACCATGTGGTTGCTGGGAATTGAACTCGGGACCTCCGGAAGAGCAGCCAGTGCTCTTAACCTCTGAGCCATCTCTCTAGCCCCGTCCCAAGAGTTTTTTATTCTTTACATATTGATCAAGAAGGACTATGCTGAGGATTGTGATACAGTCTTTTAATCTCGGTCCCTGAGGCAGAGGCAGTCAGAGGCCAGCCTGGTCCGCATAGTGAGTTCAGGCAAGCCAGAACAGAACAACATAGGAGACTGTCTTAGTTAGGGTTTTATTGCTGTGAAAAGATAACATGACCAAAGGCAACTCTAATAGAGGAAAGCATTTAGTTGGGTCTGGCTTATAGTTTCAGAGCTTTAGTCCATTAATAACCATGCTGGGAATCATGGCAGCATGCAGGCAGACATGGTGCTAGAGAAGGAGCTAAAAACGCTATCTTCATCCACAGCTAGAAGGAGGAGACTGTATGACATACTGGGTAGAGTTTGAGCATAGGAGACCTCAAAGCCTGCCCTGACCATGGCGCACTTCCTCTGAGGCCATACCTACTGCAAAAAGCTCACACCTCCTAGTAGTGCCCTTCCTATGGGCCAAGCATCCAAACACATGAGCCTGTGGGGCCATCCCTGTTCAAACCACCACAGAGACCCTATTACCTGCTGGGGCTAGGCATTTTTTTTTTTTAAGGAGTTGTCTTCTATTAAGTAAAAAGCGTAATTTAGGAATAACCATAGGTGGTAAAATCCTGATAATAATGATAAAAAATAATAAAGTTAGTCTTTAGAAAGAAAAATTAAATCAGTAAAAACAAAAAAGAGTATGAGCTTTTGAAGGAGGGCCAAATGAATGTTAGTGACCCCTGTATGCCTTGAAAGCAGACTCGGGCTGATCGGTGATCTGTTTGATGGTTGGAGCAGGGAATTCAAAAGCATTTTATTTTTTTGTTGGTTTCATTTTCAGGGTTTGAGACAGGGTTATGCTAAGTAGCCCAGGTAGGCCCAGAATTTTCTGTGTAACCAGTGCTGGGCTGAAACTTGAGAGACTTCATGAAAAGATTTTTACCGACAGCTTTGCTGTGGACCCTCTAAGGGATGGCTGAGATTGGCTAAAGGGAAAGCGGCTGGTTGAACAGTGAAGAGGATTTGTAGATCCTCCTGTTTCTTTTTTCAGTGTTTTTGTTTGTTTGCTTTGCTTTTAAAAATATCTTTAGTTTATATGCACAGACATGTTCCCTGCATATGTCTGCACACCATGTGTGTATATGCCAGTGAGTGCCGGCAGAGAGCACCTGTGGGAACCCCTGGAATTGTAGTTATGGATGGCTGTGAGCTAGCATGTGGGTGCTGGGAGCTGAGCCAGGTTCTCTGGAAGAGCAGCTGCTTCTCTCTCTCTCTTTTTTTTATTAAATTTTTATTTTTTATATTAATTACATTTTATTTACTTTGTATCCCAGCTGTAGCCCCCTCCCTCATACCCTTCAATCCCACTCTCCCTCTCTCATCTTCCTGTCCCTCTCTAAGTCCACTGATAGGGGAGTTCCTCCTCCCCTTCCATCTGACCTTAGCTTATTAGGTCTCATCAGGACTGGCTGTAATGTCGTCCTCTGTGGCCTGGCAAGGCTGTTCCTCCCTTGGGGGTGGGGAGGTCAAAGAGCCAGCCACTGAGTTCATGTCAGAGACAGTCCTTGCAACTGGTTCTCGTAACTGCTAAGTTATCTCCAGCTCATTTTTATTTTTTGAGACAGGTTGTCATAGCTTGGGCTGGTTCAGCTTGCTATATCATCCAGGCTGCTGTCTGGATCTACAAAAAAGATGAAATAGATGTTATACGTGCTGTATATACTGTATGCACAGTTACAGACAGTTACGAACCACAGTATGTGTTTTGAGAATCAAACCTGGGTTTTCTGGAGGTGCAGTCAGTGCTCTTAACGGCCAAGCCATCTCTCCAGCTTTCTTTCCTGTTTTTAAAATTGGGTTTTGAACCTATAAGATGACCCAGTGGGTAAAGCACTCTCCTACAAGTCTGAGAACCTGAGTTTGATAGTTGGAGCCCAGGCAAAGGGTAGAAAGACAGAATTGACTCCAGAAGGGTTTCCTCTGACCTCCACATGTCCACTGTGCCCTTCTCTTCCTCCTCATGTGTGTCATGCACATACACACACCTTTATAACAGAGGGTGAGGTGTCGTAGACCGCTGCGGTTGCTCAGTTGGTAAAAGCTGTCTCCATACAAGCCTTGAGCCCTGAGTTTGTGTCTAGGAACATACTTGGAAAGAGAACCAGCTCCCCTGTACTCACAAACCTGTACTCAAATGTGTTCTTCATAATAATAATAGTAAAAAACATTTAAAAAAAATGTTGCTCCAAGGTGATCTTAAAAATTTGGATTCAAGCCACCTTCTTATCACAGCCTCACATGTAGCTGAGATAGTCAAGTTTCTTCTTTGTTTCTGAGGTATAGTCTTTATTAGGTAGCTGTGACAATTCCGGAGCTTGCTATATAGACTAGACTGACTTCATACAAAAGTCCACCTGCCTCTCCCTCCTGACTGTTGGGATTAAGGGGTGCTCCACTATGCCCTGGCTGATAATACCTAATTCTGATACTGCTTTTTATAAAATTGTTTTGAAAAAATTTTCAAAAATATTAGGGAAAATTTTATGTTTGGCTGAAGATAATGCGTACACACACACACACACACACACACACAGGCATGCACGCTTGCAGGGCTATCACCTAATTGTGGTGATGTGTTTGTCTCGTCTGTCAGAAGCCCTGAATTCGGCCTTGAGTGTCGTGAAAACCGGGCTTGGTGGACCAAGCCTGCACTCCCAGCACTTAGGAAGTGGAGACAGGAGGACCACAAGTTCAGGGTTATCTGTGGCTACGGTGTATTTGAAGCCAGCCTGGGCTATGTGAGACCCTGGAAAGAGAAGAGAAAGTGATTGTTAAATTATATTTTAATTCCAGTATAAAAATATGGCCTGAAGGTTACCTTAAAGTGGGAATTACGAGGCCTTTCTTTGGTAGAACACTAAGCCCACTAACTGTCCAGAGGTAGGGCTTTTCTGTCTTAAGTGCTGGAAGAGAGCTGTTGGCTGTGTAACCCTGAGTTTGGGTCTTGGGTCTATGTCTTTACTAATTAGGTACAGTTTCTGGAGTGTTACGGCTGCTGACGATACTGTCTGTCCTTTTTAGATGAGTGCTATTTAGTTCTCAGTTATTGGGGTGTCTTTTTCCTCCTTTCCCCCATTATGCTAAGCACAAGGTGCTCCCAGTGCTTGTGCTCCCTCCCTTCTCTCCGTCAGCCCTGAGTGCTGGAGTCTCGTGTCTGTCAGCAGGGGTGCTTGTGCTTCCTTACAGTAGAGGCAGTTATGTGCTACGTTGCCTTTGGATCTGGGTTTGTGTGACATTTTTTATGATTAGAATTAAGTACATATTTTTGATATAAGTAAATGTGGTTTATTATTTTTCTTCCTTTTCAGTGCTAGGCATCAAACTCAGAATCTTGCATATTTTAGGCAAATGTTCTGCTACCGAACTATAGCCTCAACTAGATGAGATTTGGTTTTAGCTCATCATATTATAACATAATATAATAGGGTCTAAGTTTGTCTTAAATAAAAAATGGAGTGTAATTCTTTGCAGAATGATTGTAAGGAGTTAGAAGTTATGTCCGATTGCTATCTAGAACTGGTAATTTTTATTTTTATTCCATATAAATTATAAAATTATTATTTATAAGTTGAGGTGGTTCCAGGCAGTCTTTACTCAGCACTTAGGAGGCAGAGGCCCCTGCTCTACAGAGGGAGTTCCAGGATGAGGTTCCGCTGATAGAGGCCCTTACTACCAAACCTGACAACCTGAGTTTGACCCTGGCTCTCACATGATGGAAGAAGAGATCACTCCTGCAGATTATTTTGTGTCATCCACATGGGTGCTGTGAGGGAATGGGCATACCTCCATATGCACAATAAATTAATTAAATAAAAGCACAAGATGGCTGGGTGTGGCGATCCTGGCTTTTAAGCCCAGCACACAGCAGGCAGAGGCAAACAGACCCCTCTGCAAATTCAAGGTCGGCCTGGTCAGAGCTACACAGAGACCCTGTCTCAAAAAACAAAACAGAAAAAGAAAATATAATTATATGAAATATTGCAGAAAACACATGGCTTCTGTTTAAAAAAATATGCAAAATAATAATATGCCTGCAAATTTTTTTGTTTCTGTGACTGTTTTGAGACAGCATCAACTATTTAGAAAAGACTGTGCTTAAACTTATTACTATATCTTTCTGCCTTTGCTACCTCCACCCCCTTTCTTGTTTTTTTTTTTTTTTTTTTTTTTGAAGATAGGATTTCTCTGTGTAGCCTTGACTGTCCTGGACTGGCTTTGTAGACCAGCCTGGCCTCAAACTCAGCAGAGATCCACCTGCCTCTGCCTCCCCCAGTGCTGGGATTGAAAGCATAAGCCAGCACGCCTGCCTCTGAGTGCTGGTATTACTGGCCTGTCACCATGCCCGTCGATAAGGATGGCTTAAAAAAATAACTAGAAGTTCGGTGGATAGAGGCATTTGCTGCTCAGCCTAATGACCTGAGTTGGGTTTTAGGAACCATATGATGGATGGAGAAAGGTGACTCTAGCAGTCTGTCTTCTAACTTTTGCATGTACACATGTATGCATGTGAGTGAATGTGTATATACACAGACACAAAGAATAAATAGATAAAAACAATTTTAAAATAATAAAAAAGTAGACCAACTGGATGTGATTGCTTTTTCCTAGATTACTAGGCTAATGTAGGAGGATTGCTTCTGAGTCCAGGCTAGTCTGGCCAGCATATTGGTTTTCTGACTGTCTGGCTTACAAAGACCTTGTTTTAACCCTGGCCTCCAGACAAAACAAAACAAAAACTAAGTCAAAAGGATAGCCCTACTGCAATAAATTATTGAAAGGTTTATGGAAAAGTCCAATAAAAAATGGACTCACTAGGGCACCTTTCAGCATAGTTTTCTTAGAAATTAAAAATTATATATGTGTATGGTTGTTTTACCTGCATATGTATATATGTGCACCACGTGTGTGCCTGCTGCCCTTGGAGGCCAGAAGAGGGCATTGGAGTCCCTGAAACTGGAATTTCAAACTGTGGGGGAGGGTGCGCTAATGTTTAAATTGGAATTGTTAGTTGACCCTGCTTTTTCCTTTTTTTTCCCTAAGCTGTACAGACCTCTTGACACTTCTTGAGCTCAGCCTGGTAACTTCCCTATTATACTCTTATGTTTGGTGCTTTGTTTATTGAATAACTGAACTGTTTATTGAATAAAGTAACCTTTCTTTTTATTAAGGTTTGTAGAGTATTTTAAAGGTAATACAATGTAACATTTTGATTGAGACTTATTAATGTCTAGCATTACTGTTGTAGTACTGTGCTTATTAATAGATGCTAAGTATCAGCTGTGCTTTCAGAAGTTGTCTAGTCTGTACTCTGTTTGAAATTAAGAGATGATTTCACAGAGAAATGTAGGGAATGTTTGTAAAAGTCGTAGTACTTAAATTAGTCTTTGGATTGATCAGTAGTTGGTTTTTACATACATAAAACAAGGAATAGTGCCTTTACAGTTAGAAATGTATGAATGAAAACAGATATCTGGGGCAGAGATAGCGCTTACCTCGAATGAGGCTATTGGTAATTATTCTGCTGAAAATCTTCGGCCATGTTCGTTAATGCAAATGCTTTTCTAAAATTAATATTTTATATGGCATTTTTTATAGGATCAAGGAATAAAATGTCTTCATAACTCGTGTATAATTATAGGCAGTGGACATTTTTAAAGAAAATTTTACGCTTAAATGTTGCTGCCTTTAACTTGGAGGCATAGCTCAGTGGTTGGATTCAATCCCTAGCACTGCAAAACAAAGCAACATAAAAAAAAAGATTTATTTATTCATTCATTCTTTCTTTCATTCATTCATTCATTCATTATATATGCAGTGTCCTGCCTGCATGTACACCAGAAGAGGGCACCAGATCCCAGTTTAGATGGTTGGGAGCCCACCTTGTGGTTGCTGGAATTGAACTCAAGACCTGGAAGAGTAGACAGTGCTCTGCTCTTAACCTCTGAGTCATCTCTTCAGCACTGAAATAAGTTCCTTTTTTTTTTTTTTCCCCTTCTTTTTTTTTTTGAGACAGGGTTTCACCATGCCGCTCTGGCTGGCTTGGAACTGATTGGGTAGGCCAGGTCATCCTTGACTTCCCAGAGATCCACCTGCCTTTGCCTCACAAGTCCTGAGATTAAGGGCATATTCTAGTGTCCTGAGCCAGATTTGTTTGTTCCCCCTCCCTCACTTTGACTCTTTTGCAAGAATAATAAATTTTCTTAAACACTGAGTCTTTTCTTTAGTCTCCACAAAATTTATCCATCTATGTGTACATGCATGCATTCATTCATTTTTATTTTGAGGCAGTGTCCTATGTACCCTTTGGCTGGACTTAAACTCTAGCAGAGGCTGGCCTTGAGTTGCCGTTTCCATGTCATCTACCACCTCTTTGCTTGGATTACAGGCATGTATCACTATACTCATTTCTAGTTTTGTATGGTGCTAGGGATCAAACTCAAGGCTTCATGTGTGTTAGATAAAGTGGTGTAGTGAGCTATACTTCCAGTTTGTATTTAGTTTTTTTTTGTCATAGTTTGTCATTAAAAATCCAGGCTGTCCTCTAACTCTGTTCTCCTGCCTGCCACCAGGTATATTCTTGTAATAACACTCAGCGTGAGGCCAGGGAGAAGCTACAAGAGAGCCATCATTTTACCCATGTAAATAGCTGCTGCTTTCATTCCCTTTTCACTCCCAGTGAGAGAAGATATGTAGCTTAGACAGGGCTAATCTCTTTTAGCTACTATTTAACACGTGTTTGTCCCTTTTCTTTTGGCCTCTTTCAGGGGTATTTGCCTATTCTAAACCCCTTTCTCTAGGTTTTGTTTGTTTTTTAAAGAAAAATAGAAAGTGCTGGATTTGAACTCAAGTCTTCATATTTGTTCAACCAGCATTTTTCCGTTTAGCCATCTCCCCAGCCCTCACCTTGTCAGTCTTCTAACCCCAGTTCTCATTTCTGTGTCTGTGTCTTTCTTTTCACTTCATAGACTTGTGGGTTTGCGTGTCACTAGTGTGGATTGTGCTTGTTTGGAGCCCAGTCTTTGAACTTAGTTTACTTTACTTAGTTTCCAGTGTTAAATTTCAGAAGTAATTCAGGTCATTGAGATGGCTTAGCAGGTAGAGAGCCTTGATGTCAAGCCTGAGGAACTGTGTTTTGTTTGATTTTTGAGACGGGGTTTCTCTGTGTAGCCCTGACTGTCCTGGAGCTCAACTTTGTACAGGCTGGCCTCGACCTCAAGTGTTGTCCTCCCAAGTGCTGGGATTAAAGTAATGCCCCACTACTGCCTGGCTGAGGACTTGAATTTTCTTGTTGCAACCTGAGTAGTAGAAGAAAAGAAGGGAATCACACCAGGTCTGCCCCAATTCCCACATGTGGGCTGTGGGGTTCTGACGTACAGACACATCCACTTGTTCACGAAATAAACTAGGAAGTGAAAGAAAGCACAACACCCTTTACCCTGATCCCTTCGTAGATGTTGAAATCTCGCTCACTCAGTACCTAGGAGGGGGTTCATGCGTTTGCTATTGTACTTGAAGACCTGAGCCATTGACCCATAGCGTGGGGTTGCCAGTTGGCTTAGGCAGATCTGAGTTGCAGGATCCTGACTAGCAGTGAAATAGAAGTTCTTTGTGGTTTTGTAATTTCTAAAACTAGGAACTTTTTTGTTTTATAGAAAGAATGATAATTGCTTACCAAATTATTGTTTTAATGTTACTCTTAAGCTGCCAGGCACGTTTGAAGGTATATTTTTGATGTTCATTTTTCTGTTTATACAAATACGAGTTTTAATTTTTAAACATAGAATTAGATCATAGTTATTGTTTAGTTTTCTTGCCTAATTTTCTTGTCTGTTGACTTGCTTTTTTGTTAGTTTTGACAAAATTCTAAGGACAGATATCCTTGGTTGTTTTTTCTTTTCCCTTTTTTTTGGGGGGGGGAGGCGGGCAGGGTCTTTCTAGTCCTGGCTGTCCCCTGGAATCTACTACATTTAAACCTGGCCTTAAACTCAAGAGATCTACTTGCTTCTGCTGAGGTAAAAAGTGCATGTCACCACACCTGGCTTGTTTTTTGATTTTAAGGAAAAGTCTTAGTTATCTTTCATCATCATGTGTGACAGTTGTCCGTTTTCGTAGTTCCATCTGTCAGGTTAAGGGTTTTTCTCTTCCATTCCGAGTTTATTGAACAATACTTATAATTAAAATAAGGTTGAATTTTGTAGGCTTGGCTGTGGTGGTTCATGCCTTTAATCCAGCACTGAGGAGGCAGAGGCAGGGAGAGCTGGAGGCCTGATTGACAGAGCAAGTTCCAGGACAGCCGGGCTACACAGAGAAACCCTGTCTCAAAAAACAAAATGAAAACAATAACAAAAGTTGTGTTTTGTCAAGTACATCTGTGACTCTGAAGGTGATTATGGGTTTCCTTGTTGCTCTTGTCTGGGGAAGGGCAGCTTGTGTTTTGCTGCTGAGCTTACCTCAGCCCTGGAATGTGTAGTTTGTTTCTGTTAACTGTATAGATTTTGCACTGTTCTTTCCCTTGCCTTATCTCTGCCTCATGGTAGGCAAGTGCTCTTCTGCTGAGCTGCACTCCCAGCTTCCTGACGTTAGATGTTACTTTGTAAATCAACTTTTATTCCTGACATAACCCTGACATGATCCAAGTGTATAATCATTTTTTTTTGTAAGTTGCTAATTTACTGGTAGTTTGTAGATAGTAGATAAAATATGCTTATTTATGTCTTTGTTTTTGGTATTATTACATACAGTCCTGGTTTGTATAAAGTTGGAAAGTGTCCCTTGTTGGTTTTGAGAGTTTGTGAAGAATTATTGATGGAACAACATTTTCTGTTCACATTTGGTATAATTGACTAGAGAAATTGACTATGCTTGGACTTTGCTTTCATGATCGATCGAACGATCCATCCATCCATATCTATCTGCATTGAGAGAACAGGGTCTTACTCTGTAAATCAGGCTGGTGTGGAACTCACTGTGGCCCATGAACTCAAACACATGGCAATCCTCCTGCCTCAGCCTCATGAGTGCTAGGGATTACAGGGGTGATCCACTGAGCCCCTCTTGATGACTGGGATGTTTTGATGACAAGTTACTTAACTTATCCCCTTTTTAGTAGTTGGGGCCCCCTTCCTCTTCCATTCACCTTTGTGTGTCTGTAGGATGTGAGTGTGGGCAGGCATAAGCCACTGAAGTCAACAATGGGTGTGGATACCCTTGTTGAGGCAGGTTTCTTTTGTTGTTTCTGCGCTTTGCACCATATTGCAGGCGAACTTCTGAACCAGTTCTCCCATGACATCATGGCTTCCTGGCACTGTAGATACATGCTACTGCATCCTGACCACATCTGTACATTCCAGACATGGATGCATAGCTTTTATGGTTAGGATTTTACTGGCTTTGCCCTCTCCCTGGTCCCAGTTTATGTCTTTTTCAGGATTTTCTATTTTATCTAGGTTATCTGATTTGGTGACACATACTTGTTCCAGGTTTCCTTTTTTTTTTTTAAGATTTATTTATTTATACATATGGGTGTTCTATCTGCATGAAGAGTACATCAGATCCCATTGTAGATGGTCATGAGCCACCATGTGGGTGCTAGGAATTGAACTCAACCTCTGGAAGAGCAGCCAGTGCTCTTAGCCACTGAGCTGTTTGTCCAGCACTCCCTCTCCCCAGGTTTCAAAATTGTTTGAGGCTAGGCTGTCTCTGAACTCAATCCCTTGGAGGTGTTAAGCCTTCTAGTTAGTCACTGTTGTAATAATGTTCCTTCTCTTTTTTACTCTGGAATTTTGTCTCTGTAGCTGAGTATTTTATCTATTTTATTGACATCTCCTGAAATATGAGTAACCTTGAGTATAGCTAGCTCAGTAGAAGACTGACCACCTAAAAGCCAAACAAAGCAGTCCTTCTAGTGATCCCGCAAATCCAGTCCCCCAACCTTCCTTTTTTTTTTTGAGAAAGGATTTCTCTCTGTAGGTTGGCTGTCCTGACCTTTGTGGAGATGTGCCCTCCTTTGTCTTTGTTTCCTCCCCATCCCCCACCCCCTAGGGCTGGGATCACTGTGTCCACTCCACACCTCCTTTTATCTTTTCTAGTTCCTCTACCTCCTTCTTTTCTACCTGATTTGCTTTATTAGTTTCCTGTTCTTTTTTGTTTCTTTTAGGTATAAACATTTTTTGTTGTTTAATTTTAGACAGGGTCTTTGTGGTGTGCTTGATCTGTGATTGATCTGTGAGTCATGATCTTCCTGCCTTGATTCTTGAATGTTGAGATTGTGGATGAGTACGGCTATCATGGCTCATTGCCAATATATATTTCATTTTACCTTACCTTGTTGTGTTTAAAAGTAAGGAACGTGTGTGAGAGAGAGAATGTGTGTGCATGAAGCTGTGCAAGCTTGCATGCACACAGATACACATGAAAGCAAGCATGCCGTGAGTATACAGATTGTGTGAGCGTGCAGATTGTGTGAGCATGCAGATTGGATGCAGTTTTGTAAATTGTTACCCTCTTTTCACCTTTGTGAGTTCTGAGGATTGAACTTAGGTCACCAGGCTCATACAATGGTGCATTTACCTTACCAGCTGAGGTATATTGCCAGCTCCTTTACCTTGGTGGTTTTTTACTTGTTTTGTCTCACTGGGTAGCCTTAGTTAGTATGGAATTCACCATGTAGTCCAAGCTGTTCTCACAGAGATCTGCCTCCTCAGTGGTAGGATTATAAACCTGTGCTATGTTCATCTTTTGTGTGTGTGTTTGTGTTTGTGATTCTAAGTTTAGTTTATGTGTATGAGTGTTTTGTCTGCACTTAAGCATGTGTACCATAAGCGCCTAGGATTTGCAGAGACCAGAAGGTTTTGGATTTCTTGAAACTGGAGTTACAGTAGTATTAGTTGCCATGTGGGTTTTGGGAACTGAACCTGGTTGCAGAAAATCTCTTGAGTCATCTCTTAAGTTCCCCTCTCCCACCCTACCCCCAGACATTTTAAATTGAAAGTGATATACAACATTTAGATCTGTTATGGAAAGCAGTGAAAGGCACTGTATTAATGAAAATGGGTCAAACTGTTCCGATCAGCATTTAGCACAGGAGCATCCATGGGTTGCTCTCACTCAGAAGTGTCTCTCCAAATGCAACATTTCAAATGCACTCCAAATGCAACATTTCAGATGTTGTGGTTCTCTTTGGCTTTTCCTCTCTCCTTGTTCATTGATCATGATGTTGGGCCTTTTGCCACAGCACTGGGGCAACTCAAGTGGTAGTTGGTCCAGGGAATGGCTATCTGGTATGCAGTAGCAGTAATGAAAGTGTATTTGAGGGTTTTGTGTACACTGGGAAAGATTTCATTAACACTGTCAACAAGTGATGACATTGAATTTCTGTACAGACATCTTTCTGAGTGTAACGCAATAGTGTTTGGCAGTTAAACTGAGGTAGCAGCATGAATAGATTAGGAGGACAGGATTGTCAGTTAGATTGGCTATAATAGGCCACAGCTACTAGAATTTTTATACTCACCCACATACATGAAATGGAAAGGACTTGTGAAAGGTGTTTAATGATGTAGAAGCTGCCGGTCCTCCCCTGCATCTTGATAAGGTTTCTTGATATGAGTGGAGTTTATATACTAAAGCTGAACGGAGCTGGATTTCAGTTGGTACAGTGTTTGGCTAGCAAGCATAAGACCCTGGTTCAGCCCCTAGTGTCACCTAAATTGGGTGTGGTGCCACAAGCCTGTACTCTAAGCACTTGGAAGGTAGAAGTGGAAAGATTGTTCATGGTTTGATAGTGAATTTGAGATTCTTTCTTAACAAAACAACCCTGAGAAGAAAAACTTGGTGATACAGTCACCATGGTTGTGTCTTATTTTGTCACTCAGCTGGCTCCTGAATTTTGATCCTCTTGTTTTCTTTCTCCTCAGTACATGTGTGTGTGTGTGTGTGTATGTACATGCTATATTTGATAAAGTATTTAGGTTTTAAATATGTGTTCAGGAGTTAATGCCGACTTTAGGTAAGGACGCTCATTAGCACGGTGTGGTGGTGCGCAACCTTAATCCCAGTGCCAGGAGGAGGGGCACAGGGACCTGTGAGCTCCAAGACCAGCCTTGTCTGGTATGGTGAGTTTCAGGTCATCCAGGTATTCACAGTGAGACCCTTCCCAAAAAACAAAACAAAGAGTTATTTAGGACCAGTTGGATGGCTTAACATGTAATGGTTCCTGTGATTAAGTATGACCTGAGCCTTAGTTCCCAAGGCTCACATTGCAGGAGGGAAACAGTTCTAAAGCTGTCTACTGATCTCCATCCACATGGGTATGGTAGACTTCCCTCCCTTCAATAAACAAATACATTTTTATATTTATAATATAAATTATATGTAATTTAAAACGTTTAGTTGGTTATGGTGATCCACACCTATAGTTTTGGCATTCTAAAGGTTGAGGCATGAGAATTTGAGGCCAGTCTAGGTAGGTTACAGAGTAACTTCCAATTCGGGTTGGAAGACATAATAAGACTCTCCCAAAATCAACGCTGAAAACAGCAACCCAAACAGTAGACACAAAAAATTCTCCCTCCAAACAGTAACCTGGAGCCATGGCTCAGCTACTAAGAATGCTTACTTACAGTCTTGATGACTGGAGTTTAGATTCTAGCACCGTGTGATAATCTGCGAGTTCTAGGCATGCTGTGGACCCAGCTGTGATGGGGTCGCAGGTGGAAACTCATCTGGCCGAGGAAGCCTGGGCCCCAAGGTTAGGGAGAGACTAACTCTGGCCTCTTTATACCACACACCCACACCATGTCCAAGTAAGAGTCAGCTATACTTGTAAAAGTGAGTGAACAACATGGTTTTTAAAAAGAAAAGTAACTGAAGAAATAAAGTTTTGAAGTAATATTTCCTAGAAATTTGTACAGAGATATGGGAGAAAGTTAGTATCCATTTGTTTTTTCCCCAAAATTAAGATACTGTATAGGAGCCAAGCATAGTGGTGTGTATGCCTGTAATCTTAAGACTTTGTAGATTGAGGGTAGAGAAAGTGTTCATGACCAGCCTGGGTTATGTACTAAGATTCTATCCCAAAAAAGAGAATAAAAGAAAAAGTCAGGTTTGGTGGCACAGTCCTATAATCCCAGATACTCAGTGGGCTATAATATGAGCTCAAGGCCTGTCTGGATTATAGAGTGAATTCAAAGCCAACCGAAGCAAGCTATCTGTCTGTTCGTTTGTCTGTCTACGTAGTTTCCTACCTATCCTTCTATCTATTTTGAGGCAGAGTCTCTATGTCATGTAGCCCTGACTGTCCTGGAATTTCTTATGTAAACTTCTGATATGTGATTCACTGCTCCTCCAACATCTGCCTCAGAGTGCTCATGGGAAATCCATGTGCCACCAGGTCTTGCTGTAAACTGGGCAGTTCAGAGAGACTTTGTCTCAAACCAATAGCACAAAGCAAAAACAATGTAAAACAGGGGAGAAAAAAATATACACACACACATACATGGACACTCAACATTTGTCACTGGTTCAGTGCTTGCCTAGTGTGTGGGAGGCCCTAGATTCAAAACAAGAAAAGCAAAACATCTACCACCATCACAAACCCCAAGTGAGCATTTTGTAGTTGTATCACTGTGCAAATGCTAATAATATTTAATTGCTATACATTATGAAGAAAAAAACTTTCAAAATTTGGAAGTCTGTTTTTTAGGAACACAGTTTTGAATAAGAGTTATATTTTCTGTGGAGCTGACTAAAAGCCTCCCTTCCATTTATAAATTTATAAGATTGTAGTTTAAGAGAGAATTAACAAACAGCAAGATTATTCTCTTCAGGTAAATGCAGCCTTTTCCCTTCAGGACCAATCAGAACCAGTTGGGCATCATTGGTAGTGTCTTGCGTGTAGCCCTGGCTAGGCTGGGACTTGGTATGTGGATTGGGCAGAAGGAGACATCTGAGTATTGGGACCACAGGTACATGTCACCACCACTACTGGCACCTTGCTTTGCCTTCTTCCCCACCTCCTCAGTGGAAAGGAAATCCAAATAAGGTCATTTGGCCAAGGGAACGAAAGTCCTTTACACTATTTAATTTCATGGTAGTTTTTCTTATGGGAACAGGTTATATATAGTCCTGAGTCCTAAATTAAGTATTTTCCTTCCTCCCAGGGTGTCTTCAAATTCTCATGTAGTCAGAGATAACCTTGATCCTCCTGCCCCTGCCTCCAGGTGCTGGGATTATGAACATGTACCACCACCCCTGGTTAATCGCTATTTCTCGAGTGATGCATAGTGGTTGAGCGTTCTGTTTGACTTACATTGTAGTATCTGTCTTAATATTTTAGTTGCTGAAATCTACCACTTTATTTGCTTCCTTAGGCAACAGCTGAACAGATGCGGCTTGCTCAAGTGATCTTTGATAAGAATGATTCAGATTTTGAAGCTAAAGTTAAACAGGTATGTTTCAAGCAAAGGATACTGTGACTTTGTACTTTATTCTTAGCTAATTTTTTTTTTTCTGAGCCAGTTCCAGGGAATGCAACATCCTCACACAGACATGCATGCAGGCAAAACAGCAATGCACATAAAATAAAAGTAAATAAATTATTTAAAAGAATAATTTTTTTGTATGTCAGGGATTTGCCTTCGTGTAGATATGTGCATCATGTGTGGTGTGGTTATCCACGGAGCTCAGAAGGACCATCAGATCTCCTGGAACTGGAATTGTGGATAATGATGAACCATCGAATGAGTGTGGGGAACTGAGCTTGTTTTTTCTGCAAGTGTTGTTAACCTGGTCTTGAGTCTGAATACACTCAAAAAGATAATTTTACTAAAGGTTTTAAATTTTGAGATATACTTATTGCTTAGTCTGAACTTATACTCGATAATGAATTTTGGGCCTCTGATGCTTAACATTGGTAGCTAGATGATGAACTATGCTTATCTTGACAATAGAATCTAAGTAATTAGTGTGTTTGCATATGACCAGTGGTTTAGACATTTGTGAAAGCCGACTGACATTTTTGTATATCTATATAGAAAGTACAACTTTTGGGCTGTGAGGAACATTTTTTTTTTTTAATTCTAGGAAAGAAATAGCTGCCTTTTAAATGTCAGTGTGATTTTAAACTTCATTTGACAAAGTATAGGTGTTTTTAGGATGGTGTCTTCATTTTAAAAATTATTAGGAAGTAATTTTGATAAGTTAACTTTAATTCCAAAACATTCTTTACCACTTTTTCAGCCTTCTAGTGTCTAGAAAGCAAACAGTGCTCTCTGTCCTGATGTCAGATATTCCAGTCCTTAGTTGTGTTCTGGAAAGATTTGTTAAGAGCAAATCCCTCACAGTATACTTTATTGCTGTGTGGATTCCTTGTTCTTACAGTTGCTGACATCAGGCTCATAGTAATTTTTTGAAGTTCTCAGAGGTAACTGATTTTAAAAAGTCATAGAACTTATCTAGTTGTGCCCTCTATAGTCCTGGCTGCTTGGAAGTCAGAACCCAAAGTATTGTTTGAACCTAGAAGTTTGAGAACAACCTGTGTGGTATAGCCATACCCTATCTTCTTCTCTAAAAGAAATAGGTAAATGTGTAGAACTCATTTTTTTTTCATTTCTGATTAGGTACCTAAGTGCAGTTTGAGAAATACTCCTACATATTATAGTGCCAGTTATCAGAAACATAATCACTAAGTTCAGAGTGAAGGTCTACTCTTAGTTCTGGTTCTTACTCATCTAGTCAGGAGGCAAAGTCTGATTCTTACTGCATGTCTTAATAATTGTGAGTGGCAGATAGCTCAGACAATTTATATCAATAGGTAAACACTGACAAGTCTTGTGTAGGTGTGTGAGCTCATCTTCTTGAAGGGCTGAGGTAGGAAGACTTACTTGAGTAAGCCTGGGCAACTTAGTGAGAGTTTGTCTCAGAGGTAAAAGGTCCCAGATTTATCTTACTGGTAGAGTGTTTGCCTCAGGTTCACTCTCACAGTGAAGCAAAAAGTCTGGGAAGCTGTATAGTAGTTAGAACTGTAGTCCAGGGTCTAATGTAATGAGCTGTGGTTAGATTTGTTAGACCAAGAGGCCTGCTTTCTGCACAGAAATTTAATTTATTTTTGTAGTGCTGGGCATCAAGCCCCATGCAGCTTAGGCAAATACTCTTCCACTGAACTACAGCTGCAGTCCACAGGACTGTGTTCTAGACAAGCGCTCCTGTTAACTAGCCTTCTAACTATAGGCACAAGTCTCATGAAATGTTGAAATCAAGCAGTTTTGAAATTGAGTACATATTAAAATAATTAAGTTTTATTAAAGCATGATACTTACGCCATAGATCTGTTCACTGATACTTTGGGAACTTAAGTTGTATTTAGTATATGGATTGTTGTGCTGAGGAAGATACCAAGATGGTTCCTTAGGCTGACTAAAGAGAATGGGCTGAGACTTAATTTCAGCCATAGTGTGTGCTTAAGTTTCTAGACACAGTACTGTGTCTAGGAGAGTAGCTTGTGACAGCTATTGAGTTCTACTTGTACATCAAAGGAGTACATTTAAAAAATTTTTTATTAATTGCACTTTATTCACAGTGTATCCCCCCTGTAGCTCCCTCCCTTCCTACCTCCTAACCCCTCCCTTCTTCCCCAAGTCCACTGTTAGGGGAGGTCTTCTTTTCCTTCCTTCTGATCCTAGTCTATAAGGTCTCATCAGGACTGGCTGCATTTTCTTCCTCTGTGGCCTGGTAAGGCTGCTCCTTCTTCAGGGGGAGGTGATCAAAGAGCAGGCCAATCAGTTCATGTCAGAGGCAGTCCCTGTTCCCATTACTATGGAACCCACTTGGAGGCTGAACTGCCATGGGCTAATCTGTGCAGGGATTCGAGGTTATCTCCATGCATGCTACTTGGTGAAGATGTACATTTTTATGTGGGATGTTCTAATGCAGTTAGTGAATGGTGACTAAATGCCAATAAAGTCCCTGTTAATGTTTTAGGAGTCAAAACTTTGTAAGTCCTTTGCTATTGACCTAAGTGTAAGCATGATCTAGGAGTTCTGAGAATGTTGGTCTGTGCATATGTTCTGCTGGTTAATAAGCTGGGGGTTGTTGAACGCCTTTAATCCTTGTACTTGGGAAGCAGAGGTAGACCTCTTTTTGAGGCTAGCCTGGTCTATAATATAGTAAGTTGTTGTAGGCCAGCCACAGCTACTTAAAACAAAACAAAAAAAGTAAGTGACTTGTCTTCGAGGAAGTTGATGGTAGGTGAATCCACTAGTGTTAGCTGGGGCCATGAGGGACACACAGAAGTGCCGTCCTGCACGATTGATGTATTTGAATAGGAGAATCACAAAATTAATATTGAATGCCTTTTTGTTTCCTTTAACCATTTTCTGATACTTTGAATAGCTTATGGAAGTGACGGGAAAAAATCAGGATGAATGCATAGTGGCCCTCCATGACTGTAATGGAGATGTGAACAGAGCCATCAATGTGCTGCTGGAAGGGAATTCTGACACGGTAAGGATAGTTGATCTGTTCCCAGTTTTAGGTTGTGTTTTCAGTTTCACTTTGCATGGGAGTTGTACAGGGGTTGGGTCATGCTGTTTTGGAGAGACTGTTCTGGGAACAGACGTGGGCCCATACACATTCTAGACAGTCACTCGAGGGAAGTTGCAACAAAAACAGTAACTTGGCTGTTCTTCCAGCCTCACAGTTTCTAAGAGTACCCAGGCCTCTGGACATTCACACCCCCTGAAAACTTGTGGCCCCAGATTGCTCATGATGGTCACTCATTTAGCTACCACCCCTAGCTACCCCTTACTGGTTTCTTTCTCTGCTGTAGCCCAGACTAGTCTCAGACGTGTTTTGAGAATTACATTGAACTTGTGATCTGCCTGTCTTCTCTTCCTTTGTGCTAAGATTATAGGATGCAGCAGCATAAACTTGATTTATGTAGGCCGGGGATTAACCCCAGGGCTGTGTGAATGCCAGGCAAGCCCTGCATGCTCAGGCCTGCTTTACAAAAGAAGGATTTTTGCTCTATGTGTGTGCATGTATATGTGTGCATGTATTGTATGTGTATGTATTCCAAGTAAGTGCCTGGTTCCCTAGGAGGTTAGAAGAAGTATGATATTCCCTGGAGTGTTGGGTGGTGGTTAAACATCAGGTAGGTGCTGGGACCTGAGTCCATGTCCATTGTAAAACCAACAAGTATTGTTTTTGAATTTGGTTTTGGTTTTGTTTTGTTTTGATTTTTTTCAAGACAGGATTTGTTTGCTTGTTTGTTTGTTTGGTGTAACTCTAGCTGTCCTGTAACTCCGTTTCTAGGCCAGGCTGGCCTTCAACTCAGAGACCTGCCTGCCTCTGCCTCCGAGTGCTGGGTAACACATACTCTTAACTGCTGAGCCATCTCTCCAGCTCTTTCTTTGCTAATCTTTATATCTTTAGATTAATTGAAAACCAGGATTTGCTGATAACTTTGTTATTAATGAATATTAATGAATATTCCATAAACATGTTCTCATAAGACTCAGTAGTGTGGAGTTTTTAATACTTTGTATTAAATGTAAGTAAGTAAATCATACTTGAAAATCGTATCAGGTTGTTAGCTTTATTCCCTTGATTTATATATGGAAAGTGGATTGTATTTGATTTTTTTATTTCTAAATTGAGGAAACTATTTCAGAGAAAGTTAAAACAAATAATACTTTACTTAAAAGAAAAATAGTGATAAATGCACCCAAAAATGACTTGGGGCTAGAGAGGTAGCTCATTGGTCAAGAGCATGAACTGCTCTTTTAGAGGACCTGAGTTCAATTTCTAGACTTCTCCTATGCTAGTTCACAATGACCTATAGTTCTAGCTTCAGGGATGCACTTACACACACACACACACACACACATATACAGACTTAAAAAATGAATGTATTTTATGTTTATGTCTTCTTTCCATGTGTGTATATGCACTACTTGCTTGCCTGGTACCTGTAAAGTCCAGAAGAGGATGTCTGATCCACTGGATTGGAGTTCTGTACTGCTGTGAGCTACTGCTTGGGTGCTGGAAATCAAACCCAGGTTTTGAAGATCAGACAGCCCCCTTAAATGCTGAGTCACCACTCCAGACCTTACACACATACACACATGCATGCTTATGCGTAGGCACATATATGAAAATGTTTTTATTTTATGTGTATGAGTGTTTTGCCTGCCTGTATGTATGTATGTATGTATGTATGTATGTATGTATGTATGTCATGTGTATGTAGTGTCTGTGAAGGCCAGAATGAGACATCAGATTCCCTGAAACTGGAGTTACAGATGGTTGTAAGCCATCCTGTAGATACTGAGAATCAAACCTGGATTCTCTCTCTGGAAGAGCTTTCAGTGTTCATTTTCTTTCTTTTTTTCCCCCTTCCCTCCTCCCTGCCCCCTCTTCTCTCTCTGTCTCTATATCTCTGTCCATCCGTCCATCAGTCTGTCTGTTTCCCTCTCTGTGTCTCTGTCTCTCTCTCTGCCTAACTGAGACAGAGTCTGGCTGTCCTAGAACTCACTTTTTAGAACAGGCTGGCCTTGAGCTGGCATTGATCTGCCTGCCTCAGCCTCCAGAGTACATCGGCCACCACAACTGGCAAGTGCCATTCTTTTATTATTTTTTGAAATTAATTTATATTTTTATTAATTACAGTATATTCACTTTGTATCCCAAGTGTAGCCCCTTCCCTCATCCCCTCCCATCTTTTATTATTTTTGTTTCTTGGGTTTTGTTTGTTTGTTTTGTTTTTTGAGATAGGTTTTCTCTGTGTAGCCCTGTCTGACTGGACTTGCTTTGTAGACCAGGCTGGCTTTACAGTGATCTGTCTGCTTCTCCCTCCCTGAGCTCTCAGATTAAAGGTCTGTGCCACTCTTCCCGGCTTCCATCTGTAAATGGAATGTGCACTGTTTTCAGTGTTTGGGTTTAGTCATATTGTTACTTTGAGGGGA
Source organism: Pachyuromys duprasi (assembly GCA_028658305.1). NCBI lineage: Eukaryota > Metazoa > Chordata > Mammalia > Rodentia > Muridae > Pachyuromys > Pachyuromys duprasi. Next base: position 319,279 of record CM053762.1, on the reverse strand, counting down.
GGCTGTTGTACATATTTACTGTATAAAAAGTGCTGTAAGAAACCAAATATTGTAACTATATAGTGCTTTCTTTTTATTTGATGTTGAAAAGAATGAATTTTTTTTTTGGCTGGAGAGATGCTTTTAATTTCAGCACTTGGGAGGCCGAGGTAGGCAGATGCCTGCAGTTTAAGGCCAGCCTCTAAAAATTCCAAGAGAGCTAGGGCTACACAGAGAAAGCCTGTCTGAAAAAATAAACAAAACAAACAAGAAAGAATTTTCTGTGGATGTATCTTACAAGTAGCAAAATACATACTGAATTCAGGGTGTCACAAGTTGCTTTGGAAATCTATATAATAACCTGGCTTACTTTAAAAACCTGTATACATGGGGCTGGAGAGATGGCTCAGTGGTTAAGAGCACTGTCTGCTCTTCCAAAGGACCCGGGTTCAATTCCCAGCACCCACATGGCAGCTCACAGCTGTCTGTAACGCCAATTCCAAGGCATCTGACACCTTCACACTAATGCACATAAAATAAAAATTAAATAAATTATTAAAAAAAACCTGTATCCATAACTTGACACCTGTTGTATATGTCATCTATTTATTTAGTGTTTGTGATAGTGTGAGATGAACTGCTTCCTTAAAGGTTTAAATGAAATCTTGCCAGTCTACACACTGTTCACAAGCCGTGGCTTGCTTAAAAAGCTGGTCTATCTTTTGTTGAATGATAGGGGATAATATGTTTCACTCTGGAATCCTTTGCACAGAAATCTGTCCCCATTATAGTGAATAGCTTATCCACCTTTGGTCTCATTCTGTAAAGGACCTCTTCCCCCCCACCCCCCATGCCACACACACACACACACACACACACACACACCCCTACCTTGTCCTAAGTTCATGATTTTCCTCACAAACTTGGAAATTTATCATTTCTGTAAAGTTTATTTTATCTTTAATATGTTGTATGCAAGCGTGTGAGTGCATGACAGAGTCTGAGATACCACCCAAGGAAAAGAGTGCTATAGGTTGATAGGCAGTTGTCAGCTGCTTCACACCAGTGCTGGGATCTGAACTCAGGTCTTCTCCAGAGCAGCACCATATAGAGCAACAATGTTTATATTCTCTAATTGAAAAAGCAACACAGAAAGTTGTAAAATGAAATCAAATGTCTTCTCGGGAAGATAACGTCTGATTTGCATTTTCTTTAGGGTGTGTGTGTGCACATGCAGCCTCCTGTTGAGCTGCAGTGTAATTTTATTCCTTGTGTAGGTCAGGGTCCACTGTGTGTGTCTAACTGCATCCTGCGTGGATGTACTGGATGCTCTCCTTGATATAATATTTGGGGAATTTCTTTACACAATTCAATTGTTTTTTTATTTTTTGAGATAGGGTATCAATATTTAGTCTTGGCTGGCCTGGAACTCAGAGATCTGCCCCCACCTTCTGAGTGCTGCTAAAAGCACACACCACCCCCTACTCAAGCCTCATTTGTTTTTTTAGACAGGTTTTTACTCAGTCTGTAGCCTGCTGTTTGGTAGACTGGCTGTCAGGAAGTCTGTGTTCTTATTCCTATCACTGAAATTTCAGATACATGCTTCCATGTTGGTTCATTTTTTGAGACAGGGTTTCTCTTTGTGGCATTGGCTATCCTGGAACTGTTTCTGTAGACCAGGTTGACCTCGAACGCAGAGATCTACCTGTCCCTGCCTGCATCATTGCCTGGCATTGTTCTCATGTTTGAGCCTTGTAAGTGCTCTTAATTACTGAGTCACCTTTGTAGTAGTATAAAGCCTGTTTAGGTGACCATTTCAGATAATTAAATAGAGGAACTTATATGCCTGAGAGATGGAATATCATTTCAAGTAACTTGAACTCTTTGAATGGATCTATGTGTCAGTAGGATTAAAATCTGCTGATGTAGATAGATAGTATAGGGGAGCCATTTCAGGGAGTATCATTAACTTTATTCCTATGTTTGCGGAGGAAAGGACTTGGTAGGAAAGCAGTAGTTGTTTGTAATTACTGATGTATAGCTACAGGAACGCAACAAGGTTTGTTGTCCTTTTTAGATCTAGTGTGTGTGTGTCTGCAAAGCTACCTTGTAGCTGAAGTTACAGGTAGTTGTAAGCTACCAATTCCCAGATGAACGGGGCATTGCGGCATCCTTCCAGGTTTTTTTTTTTTCCCCTTTAGGAAGATAGAACTAAATGGGAAAGAATTAAATGTAAAATATGAAAGCTGTGTGACCAGTGAATGATTGTGGACCTCTATTTTTTTGATAGACTTCATGGGAGACTGTAGGGGGGAAAAAGAAGAATTTTGGAAAAGAAAGCTCAGAAAACAAAGAAAACAGAGAGAAGAGAATGGAGAGAGAAGCAAGTCGTGGACGGGGAAATAACCGCAAAGGAAGAGGTGGCAGCCGAGGCCGAGAGTGTGAGTATAGCTCCTCTCCTTAATGTTTGCACACATTGTGAGAGGAGAAGGCTTAACCTGCCTGTCACTGCCAGCATCTCTGTCTGCTCACTTCTGCTGTGTCAGGACTGAGTGGTCTGTAAGGTCCTCTGGCGTGGTTTCCCGTCAGTACTGGCCTGGGCTGCAGGTAGTTAGTTTCATCCTCTAAGACTGGTCAGAAATCAGGTGAGCTGGAGGTAGGGCTGGGCCTCATACATAGTCTCCACTGATAAGTGAAGCTGTTCTTTCTTTCCAAATAAGAGATACTCATGTGTAGACATGGATTAAATTAATAGGAAATATCTAGGTGTGCTTTTAATCCCAGTTAGAGGCATGTGGATTCTGGGAGTTTGAGTCCGTCCTGATTTACATCTTGAGTTCCAGTCTAGCCAGGATTACATAGTGAGACCCTGTCTCACCCACACTTCACTTTCTCAACAGAAAACAGAAAAATCAAGGAGAGAAGTTTAGTAGACAAGGTTTTTGAGCACTTTCCTTTAGATCCATGTTTTGACACCACTTTACTTGTAACAAACAGTCCAGGAGACAATTTATGGATTTTATGCTTAGTTTATTCCATTGATATTTATTTATTAGCTACTTGTTATGACGGAAGTATTCGTGGTGATCTATAGTAATGAGGAAAACAGATTTTTAAAAATGTTGATAGCCAAGTGACATCCATAATCCTAGAATTTGAGAACTTTTAGTAGGAAAATTGGGAGCTCAGAGCCATGCTGAACCACATAGTTAAATAAAATGCAGTCTCAAAAGCTTTCCCCACTCCATGTTTTTGGTCGTAGCTCTTATAAAATTAACTAGACTCACAGTATAGATCTTGAGCTGGCTTTAACATTCTCTTCCTCCAGCAGTGAAATTACAGACATACACCACTGTTATGTCCCTCCCCTTTTGAGTCCTGGGATTGAACCCAGGTCATCAGGCTTGGCAGGAGCCTTTACTCATTGAACCATCTCGCCAGCCTTATTTTTAAATGAAGGTTAATTGGACAATAGCAATAAGGATGAGAAGTAAAGTATTTTATGTAATAGAAGTGTATCATTTGGTGCTGGGGATTGAATCAAAGGCCTTAGCTTGAACTTCTGCTTAGCCACCTCTCTAGCTTTTATATAATATTTAGTTTTTATTTTTATTATTTTGAGGTGGTTTCACTATGTAGCCCTGGCTGGCCTTAAACACAGAGCTTTGCCAGTTCTTGACACCCTAGTGCTGTTATTAAAAAAATGGTCACTCTTCTAGCCTCATATAATAGTTTAGTAATGTTACCTAGAACTTGTTATGTGGAGAAATAAAATTCAGAAACAGGTGAAGATTATGAGAAGGGATATGATAAATTTATATGTTCTGCAAAAGAGACCTTGCTCATGTTATTTAAACTGCAACTGAAAAGTGAAGTGCGTGGCCTGATCAGATGGTGCAGCTATTAAGAGCACTGGCTGCTCTTCCAGGTCCTGAGTTCAGTTCCCAGCACTCACACGGCGGCTCATGACCATCTATAAAGGGATCTCATGCCCTCTTCTGGTGTGCACATGTACATGCAGATAGTACTCCTACATTAAAAAAATTCATAAATTAAAAAAAATTAGCCAGGGTGTGATGGTAGTCTGTACCTTTATTCCTAGCACTTGGGAGGCAGAGCCTGGTGGAGTTCAAGGCCAGCATGGTCTACAGAGGAGAGGAAATTCCAGGGTGGCTAAGGCTACATAGAGAAAAGAGTAGATAGGATTTCTCTATGTCGATTGACTGTCTAGTAACTTTCTGTGTAAACTAGGCTGGCCTCACAGTGATCTGGCCTCTGTGTCCAGAGTGTTGGGCTTAGAGGCTTGTGCTGCTACACTCCCAGCATCATGTTACTTGAATTCTATTTTTCTACCTGTGATTGCATTTGTTGGCCGTTCTGTTTTTCACTTTCCACCATCCCTCCCTCCTAACCCCCCTTTTAGGCCTCAGTATGTTGTCCAACTGACCTTGAATTTATGCTTCTCTTAGTTTCTCCATCCTAGAGATGGACAAGTATCCAATCACATGCTTTCAGTCTTAATGATACTTTTTACTTTTCCTGTTTTTTAAATGTTGTTTAAGTTTTAACCTGTACTTTGACCTTTTGTCTTTTGAGACACAGTCTCCCTCCATATGTAGCGCTGGTTGGAACTTAGACCTGGTGGCCTTGAAGTTGTGGAATTAGGAGACAGTGTACCATGCCTGGCATTTTTACTTTTGCTTATTTTTTCGTTTTATACTTTGTTTTGAATGTGCCCAGTAAGTTTGGTAAAAGGTTTGAAAATGAAAAGTCAAATGTCTGCTTTTTCCTGTTTAGTCAAAGGTGAAGAGAATGGAATTGATTGCAACCAAGGAGACAAGCCTTTGGAGCGAGGCAAGCGGGCCCGAGGCAGAGGTAAGGGAGCATGAGCCAGAGCTAGTGTCAGGCACCAGAGGAGAAGGCAGGCTCCTGCTACTAATGTGTGGAAATGCATTATGAAAGAAAGAATGTTCTCTGAAGTGTTTTAATGTAGCTACTGATATCTGTGAAGGAAGCACTTAGATTATTCCAGGTTTTTGTTTTTACATTTAGCTTTGGTTTTGTTGAAGATTGAACCCAGTAATCCTTGGTAATTGGTAAGAATGTAGTCCACTACTGAGCTATTGCCCAGATCCTAGACTCTGATTTTGAAGAACCGTATTGGTTATTTTCAGATGAGTTATGAAAACCACTTTTATTGTCAGGTATAATTGTATACAGATGTAATCCCAGAACTTGGGAGTCAGAGACAGAGGTGTGTAAAGTTTTAGTATAAATAGACTGTCAGCAAAGCAAGAATACGTTATTATTTATTTTGCATTTTTGTGGGGGTTTTGTTTTGTTTTCTAGACAGGGTTTCTTTGTACATCTGTCTGTACTGGAACTCATTCTGTAGACTAGGTTGGCATCTCACTCAGAGATCTGCCTCCTGAGTGCTGGGGCTAAAGGCTTGCACCACCACTGCCGGCTCATTATTTCTTTATTTTTAAATGTTTATGTGTATGGGTGTTTTGCCTGCATGTATATCTGTATAGCATGTGTATGCAGGGCCTATGGAGGCCAGAAGAAGACATTGGATGCTCATGAGACTGGTGTACAGATGGTTGTGAGCTGCCATGTGGGTGCTGGGGATGGAATTCAGGTCCTCTGGTAGAGAAACCAGTGAGTGCTCTTAACCACAGGGCTATCTCTCCAGCGCTTTTGATTTGATTTATCTGTCTGTCTATCATCTGTCTATCTCTACCATCTATCTGTCTATCATCTATCATTCTTTCTATCTAGTCTATCAAGATTCTCATTTTACAGTCTAGGTTAGTTAGGAAGTTACTCTGTACCCCAGATTGGCCTAAAACTCTCTGCTTGATTTAATCATTCTATAATTTATATACGTAAAAATACCACTATATTCCACAATTGTGTTTTTTAAAGGATTTGGACGTGGCAGAGGCAGAGGGGCAGGAAGGTTCTCTGCTCAAAGCATGGGGTAAGTCACAGGCATCCAATTGTAGAGTTATTTCCCAGTTGCTCTAGACTCTCACTCTGACCTGTTTATCAGTGTTACCAATTAGAGGTTTTTTTGTAGTGTTGTTATTACAGAGGGTGCTAACTCAGGGGTCTAGCCTTTGCCCTACTGGCAGCTTTGCTTGGCTAGTACTTCAGTGGGATGACAGATGTGCTGCACATGATGTTTAGCATCATCCTCCTCTCCAGCACAACACCCTCTCCCATCAAGTTATTAAAATGTCTGTATCTGTTCATAATACCCTCAGTTTCCACGTTGAACGCCACTGCACACATGCTGCTAAATCCAGTTGTATGTAAAAATTATACTTTTGTCCTGAGTAAAAGTAGTAAAGGCTGAGCATTCTAGGTAGATATTATCACTATTTACCATTACTTCTAGGTGTTTTTTTTTTTCATTGTTTCTTTTGCATGTGGCAAAACAACCCAAATATTGAACCCCAGCCATTAACTGGTAGCTTTTCTATTTACTTCATGTTCTTCTGTGTATATTGTGACATTGAATTTAGCCTGTCAGTCTTAGCAGCTAGTGCCTTTTTGTGCTGAACCATTTCACCAGCTCTTCAGTTAGGATTTTATTGAAAAAACAGAGACTTGCTGAACATTTCTTTAGATATATTCATGTATAGAGAAGAATATAATTCCATTCAACATCAAAGCTGGGGTGCTGGAGAGATGGCTCAGTAGCTAACATCCATTGCGTTCTTCTGGCCTCTATTTGCAGGTGGCACGAACATGGTGCGTATGTGTACATATAGGGAAAACACTCAGATACAGAAAATAAAAATAATCTTAAAAACATTGGCTGTGATGGCATAGATCCTTCCTTAATCCTAACTCTACAAGCAAGCAAGAGGCCAGTTAGTCTACATAGAAAGTTCCAGGATGGCCATTTACATTGAGAGACCTTTTTCAGAAAACATATCTCCCTTGTTTTTTGTTAAAAAAATAAAATAAAATAAAAGCCTGCCCCAATTAGATTTTGACATGAGGAAAAAGAGACATGTTAACCCATCCCCCACACAGGGCTTCTCTGTATAGCCCTAGGTGTCCTAGACATGCTTGGCGTTAAACTCACAGAGGTCTGCCATGACTCTGCCTGATGCGATTATAGGCATGAACCGCCAAGCCCGGCTCATTGGAATTATTTTTTTTAGATACAATTTTAATGTTTGTGAGCCTGAGTGCATGTTTGTGTACCTCGTACATGAAAGGTGCCTGTGAGACCAGAAGTGGTTTCCTAGGCACTAGAGTTCAGGCCATTTTGAGCTGTCGTGTGGGTGCTGGGTATGGAACTGCCTCCAAGTCCTGCAAAAGCAGCAAGTGCTGTTAATCACTCGACCCTTGTTGGAAATTTTCACTGGTGTTTCTTCTCTGGGAAGGCTTCCAGTATTTCCTAACTATTTAGGTTGCCAAAGACCATATTATAGAAACTTGAAGCATAGATAGATGATACTCAAGTAGAACTTTTGAATCAGGATGCAAGCTTGGATGGAAGATGTGGTTGATAGAGTGCTTTCCTAGCATAGGCAGAATAAGCCCTGGGTTCAATTCCCAGCACACTGTGAAACTGGACATGGTGGTACAAGTTTATAATTCCAGCAGTACCATCTACCAAAAACGACCACTTGAACACAGGTTCAAGACAACTCTGGGTAGTTGCAGCCCTGAGCCTCAGTAAGAAGAGTTAGCCACAAGTGGAGCGACCAAGCAAAGGAGCAAGGTCAGTACCTTTAGGGACTTTCCCAGACCAATAGATTTTAATGGATTAGATTTTTGTTTTCGTTTTACCAAGTGCTGCCATCTATGTGCTGGGCTCAGAGTCTGAGTGGTTCTTCCATCATGGTACCAGCTGTGTTGAGATCTGGGACCCTGTTACAGTATCGGGAGTTCAAGGTCACCTGTAGCCTGGGAAGATGATAAAAAGAGGTGGAGCCTAATGACTTTGATCCTAGCATTTGAGAGGCAGAGGCAGGCATATTTATTTGAGTTCAAGGCTTGCCAGCACCACAGTGAGACCTTGTCTCAAAACAAAACAGTGAAAGCATTGGACTCATTGGATGTAGTGGTTTATTAAAGGTGCTTGTTGCCAAGACTCATGACTTAAGTTTTCTGTCCCTGGGGCCCCTTTAGTGGAAGGAGAGACCGTGCTAGTGAGAGCTGTTTTCTTCTTTGGTGAGTGTGCTGTAGCACATGTGAGTCTTCTAAGGCTGCTCGCGATAGCGCAAGCCTCTAATTCCAGCGTTTGGGGCCAGGCAGGTCTCGTCAGCTTAAGGCCACCTTTGGCTTACATTTTCAGTTCTAGGACAGCCAGGGATGCATTGAAAGACCTTGTCTAAAACCAAACCAAACCACTAAAACCCAAACAAACAAAAGTCTTCATTATAAGGTTTGGAGAGATGGCTTAGCGGTTAAAAGCGCTGGCTGCTTCTCCAGACAGACTTGCATTTGATTTCAAGCATTTGTAATTCCAGTTTAAGGGAAAGCCAGTGCCTCCTTCTGGCCTCTGAGAGTACTTCAAGTATGTGGTACACAGACAAAACACCCATACACATAAAGTAAACTGAAAATAAATGTTTAAAAGATGTCTACATCACAGTGGCTTAAAGAGTTAGCTGACATTAAATGCAAGAAGGAGGGCGAAGCCTTTTACAGCAGCCCTTTGAAGGGACTTGAGCTTATTTGGTTTGGAATATTTTCTTATTTTTATTTTTTGTTTTTAGAGACAGGGTCTCTCTGTGTTGCTTTGGCTGTCTTAATGCTTGCTGTATGGACCAGGCTGGCCTTGACTCAAATCTGCCTCTCTCTGTCTTCCCATTGCTGGCCAATTTTGGCATATTTTTATATAGTTTATTTTTTGATTTTGATGCCTGTTTTAGTTGCTTGTTTCTTTACTTCAAACCCCAGGACGTTCAATCCTGCAGAATATTCAGAGTCCATGTCTACAGATGGCTGTGGGACAAAGTTGGTGGTTTGGGAAGCTGCTCAGAACGGTACAGATGAGGACCCTGGTAAGTGTTTTGGTTTTTGTTAGTCTTTGGTTTGTTTCATGTCTATTTTTGAGAAATGGTCTCACCGTAGCCCAAGTTGGCCTTGAACTTTTCAGTGATCCTTCAGTTGCATATTCTACAAGTCTGGGATTTCACAATTTCTCCATCACACACACATGTTCAGAGACATTTTCAGTCTTTTGTTTGTGTGTGTGTGTTTCTCTCTGTCCAGTTGGAGGGGTGCATTGAGTTTGTGTGCCTTTAGAGGTGAGAAGAGGATGCTGTATTCCTAGAACACAATAGTTTCTGTGACCTACCTGATGTGGCTGCTGAGAACCGAGTGCAGGTTCTTTGGAAGAGTAGCAAGCATCCTTTATTGCTGTCCATCTCTCAGCCCCTAGAGATGGTTTTAAAATATTTTGTTCTTTTATGAGTATGATGGATCATGCCTGCAATCCCAGCACTGGGGAATCTGGTAGGATTGTAGCTAGTTTGCAACCAGTCTGGACTGTGGAGTGAGATCTGTCTAAAGAAATGTTTATGTTCTTATACAAGATGCTGGATGGAGAGTACTCAGACGCCTTTCACATGGCTGTTGTGTTCAAAGCCTCTTGCTGGGAAATTGACAACCATGTGTGGTGCCTCATGTTTATAATTCCAGTACCATGGAGGTTGAGACAGGAGGATCATTACAAGTTAAGAGGCCATGGAGTTATAGTACTAAGCACCAAGCCAATGTGGACTAGAGTGAAATCCTGTCTGGAAAGCCAATAATCTCATTGATATGAAGCTTGGTTTATCTCACCCCTTATTGTGAGAGGATATTAAGGCCATGTACGTAAATTTGCACTGATGATTCCATTGTGTTGTTTTATAAATGAGCGGGATTTCTAAGGGAAACACTATAATTTTATAACAACCCACCTCCGTTCTGTGTTTTTTGTTGTCTGATTATTTTTTGCTTTTAGGCAAAGTCTTTCCCAGGCTGTCCTTGATGGCACATGGTAGTGAGGTGAACTTATCTTCTCATTTTTATGCCTCCAGCCCCTGAGGGCTAGTGTGGTTGCAGCTGTGCACAACCACACTCTGTCTGTGAGGTGCTTCCAATCAGATTACTTGTTTGTTTGTTTGTGTGTATAAAGGTAGACTTATATGTGTAGGGAAGCACATGCTTTTGCACGTGTGTGGGCCAGGAGACAGCCTCCCGGTGTCAGTTCTGTATTCCCTAGAGGTTTTCCACATCAAAGGGAGCTCATCAGGTTTGGTATCAAAGTATCTTTACAGTCTCGCTGGTGCCTTTCCTTTTTTCCTTTTTCTGATTTACTTTTATTATTATTTATTATTAGGTTTTAAAAATAATTGATTCAATTTTTATTTTATGTGCATTAGTGTGAAGGTGTCAGATCCCTTGGAACTGCAGTTACAAACGGTTGTGAGCTGCCATGGGGGTGCTGGGAATTGAACCCAGGTCCTGTGGAAGAGCAGACATCACTTTTAACCAATGAGCCGTCTCTCCAACCCCCCCTTATTTAGGTTTTTTTGAGACAGGGTTTCTTTATATATAAAGAAGTAGCCCTGGCATTATAGACCAGGCTGGTCTTGGGCTCAAACCTGCCTGCCTCTGCCTTCCACGTGCTGGGATTATTGGCGTGAGCCACCATGCCCACTGCACTTTTTGTTATTTTTAATTCTGTGTGTATGTGTGTATCTGTATGTGTGTCTGCACCCCCCTGGAACTGAAATGACAGGTGCTTTTCAGCTACCTACCCTGGGTGTTAAACTAAACTCACGTCCTGTGCCAAGAGCAGTGTGTGTGCTTAACCACTGAGCGAAACCACACTGAGCCGTCTCTGCAATCATGTCTTTCCTTTTCAAAATTGTGATCCAATCCAGTCCTGCTTGTGTCTTGGACTGGCTTGATGTACTATACTAATCTTATCACAGCCTCCAGAGTGCTAGACTCTAGGGTGTGCCACCACTTCCAGCTAGGAGGAGAGTTTAATATGGATTTATTTTTGTGTTTGTTTATTGGTGTTTTTTTTTTATGCATGTTTGTCTTAGGACCACATCCATGCTGTGCTTGAGTAGGCCAAAAGAAGCTGTTGGATCCCCTGGACTGGAGTTATGGGTGGCTGTCCACTGCCCTTTGGGTGCTGGGGATCATACTCTCTGGAGGAGCAGCCAAGGCTCTTAACTGCTGAGCATTCTGGGTGGTGGCTGTTAAAATTTAATTTTGGCGTACTTTTCTAAAAACTTTTTTTTTTTTTACATTTCTTACGTCTTTTTCTCCCTATTCCACCCCAATACCTCCCATCAGCCCAACAACAGGTAGGAGAGAGAAAGGGTTAGTGAGAAAGGGGCTGTAGTTCTCTTAGCTGCTTCTTCTGGTTAGGGTCATTGGGTTCCTTGGAGTCAGTCCAGTCCTCTTTTCAGGAGATCTCCAAATAGCAACCACAAGCAGCCTTGTTTTTTTTTTTCTAGGAACTCCTAACTCTCTGGGCTTTGGCATATAGTCTCTGTCTAGAGTCCTACGATTTAAACTCTCTGCAGCTGGCAAAGAGCTCTTCTCAGAGCCCACCTGAAGCAAACAGTCTGCTGCTGTGGACCATCTGAACCAGTCCCACATCCCACAACTGGGACCAAAACAAAAACATGTTTATGTACACAATGTTTAAGTGTTGACTTTACTCACTCACTTGCTCATTCATTCATTGTTTTGTTTTTTTTTTTTTTTGAGACTGGGTTTCTCTATGTAGCCTTGGCTGCCCCAGAACTCACTGAGTAGACTAGGCTGGCCTCAAACTCAGAGATTCAATTGCTCTTCTTCTTTTGAGTGCTAGGACTAAAGATGTGTGTTGCCATGCTGTTTTTTGTGTTGGTTTCTGAAACTTAGAAGTAAATAGTTGTTAATTGTGTATCTAGAGATTTTCTGATGAGTAATAATTCAGGGTAGTCTATGAGTATATTTATAAAAACATAATTTATATAATAAATTAACAGTGAATTAATTATAACCCAACACAAAGAAGTTACGAACTTGGAAACAGCAGCCTTTCATTTCAGTTGGTGGCACATTGCTCTAATCCCAACATTTGAGATGTAAAGACAGGATGATCTGGAGTTGAAGGTCAGCTTTTGCTAACTGGTTTGTTTGAGGCTAGCCTTAGCTATTTGAGAACCTGACTAAAGCAAGCAAGGAAGCAAACACACACATATGTATTTCATGCTACCATCGCAGAAACATAGATCTAGAAATGAATCAGCGGAGAAGACAAAAGCTATTTATAAATTATAATTTGTGAAGCTTTAGTATTCAGGTGTGGCAGGATTTTGGCAGAGGCACCAAGATTGAGCACTGCGTAGGACCTTATGTCTTAGTCACATTTTTTTCTTTGTGATAAGTACTTGAAAAGAGTAAAAGAAGAAAGATTTATTTTTAACCCATAATTTCAGAAGCTTCAATCTGTAATATCTGGATTTTTTTTTTTTAACTTTGATGTAGACTCTTTGTGTAGACCAGCTGGCCTTGAGCTTACAAAGATTCATCTGCCTCAGCTTTCTGAGCACTGGGAATGCATGACATACTGTCACCTTTTTTTTTTTCTTTTTTGCAAATACCTATTTATTTATTTATTCATTCATTCACTCACTCACTCATTCATTCATTCATTTATTATGTGTGCAGTGTCTGCATGTACACCTGCACTGCAGAAGAGGGCACCAGATTTCATTTTAGATGGTTGTGAGCCACCATGTGGGTGTTGGGAATTGAACTCATGACCTCTGGAATAACAGCTAGTGCTCTTAATCTCTGAGCCATCTCTCCAACTCCCCTTCCCCCATCTTTTTTTGTTGTTGTTAAGTCCATGATGAGGCATTAACATCATGACAAGCTGGGCATAGATTGGTCATTTCATGATAGCCAGGAAGCAGAGAGAGGTGGTCTGGAGAATTTATATCTCCCAAGGTCACACTGACTCTAGTGACCCACTCGCAGTTCAATTTCATTTATTCTGTTTTCTAGAATATCCCAGCATATTTACCCATCTTGTACCAACCCTTCTATACACGATTCTTTTAGAGGACATGTCATACATAAACCGTGATAGTTAAGAAACTCTAAAACTTATCTGAAGTAATTGATCTTATTTGATGAGACCCATCAAGGGAAATAATTGGTTTCATAAATTATAGATAATATCAGAAAATAGTTGTAGCTCAGGTTGCAGGTGTGATATCCTACACTGTTTCTTATTTTAAAAAAAGATAAATTTATATCAACAACTTTTAAGTTCTGTGTGTTTGTTCTTTTAAACACTTTGAACAAACTATTAGAAGTATAGTAAGATAGAAAAACAATAATACCATGTGTCTTAGCTGGAGGGTTTGCTTATTATACATAAAGCACTGAGTTCAATCTCTGGCACTACCACCCACCAACAAAAGTGACAGGCTAGAGAGATGATGCGTCAGCCATTAAGTGCATTTAATTGCTTCTACAAAAGACCCTGGTTTGAATGTCAGCACCCACAAATCAGGCAGCTCACTCTCCCTGGAATTACTTTAAAAATGAAAGAAGAAAGGAAGAGAAATAACTGTATGATTGCTTGCAGATACATACACACAGAGACAGTTGGAATTTAAAATCAGAGCCTAGACTTACAGAATACATTTATATTCCCAGCAATTTGGGAGATTGGGGATTGAAGTCAGGACAGCTTATATTACACAGAAGACCCTATCTTTAAAGCCAAAAAAAAAAAAAAATAGGTGGGAGAAATTATTCAGTGGTGTAGCACACTTGTTGCTCTTACAGAGAACCTACGTTAGGGTGCCAGCACCTACATGGTAGTCCACAGCAGTCCATTGCTGGGATCTGATGCCCTCTCTGGTGTCTTTGGGTACCAGGCACATGATATATATTCATACATGCAGGAAGACACTCATACATATAAATGATTTTCATAATTACAATCAGTCAACTCTTAGACATGTACACAGAAAGATAGAATGCACAGGCTTAAAAGTTGCATAGCATAATTTTACAGTTACCCCAAATAGGAACAAATGTCCATGAAGTGATATGTCAGTGATCAAAATAAGGAATACCCAGTAGTGGAATTTTAGGCATAAAAAGGAATGAAGGATAAGTGCTACAAAGTAGACTGACTAACCCTGAGAGTGTTGCGATTCGCTAGTTTTGGTCTGGCTTTAGTGTGAAAACGCCCATGTCGAGTAACCAGTATCTCGACAGTGCTGCGGCCCTGCAGCTCTGGGCTCCTGATTGTAGCAGCGTTTTTATCCATACTATCTGTCCCTCCACACCTAAATTTCCACGGTCCCAGTAACACTGGCTACTTGTCTAGCACTCCTTTCCTGTTCCCCCTGCTCCACCTGCATTCATGAGGCCTACTCAGTATCTGATGTTTCATCACAAAGTTTCTTTGTGACAATGGCCATGTCATGCCCAGAAGATCACATTTCACAGCAGCCTCCCCACCTCCTGGCTCTTAGTCATTACACGTCACAACCCAAAATGAGCGTTTATCATAAAACATTATTAAAGAGGAATTCATGCAATCAACTCAGCACAGAAAAACACTGAATGAAATTGAGTATCCACTCCTGATTTTAAGAACATTGGAATCTAGCAGTTAGAATTCCAAGTGCATTTTCTTAAACGTGTAGTATGACTTCGAGCCTCATGCCAGCTGGCACAGCTCATGACATTACAGTGAATATTTTCTTTCTGGAATGCGGAAGAGCTTGCTGTGGCTGTACCTGTTTAACCACTGCATTGGAGCTCCTGATCAGAGCATTAGTGGGCGGTGATGTGAAGAGCAAACATTTCTTGAGCTGTTCTAACAGAATTTTTAGACCAATTAATTTGAGAGAGGCAGGCATGGAGGCATTTGCCTTTAATGCCAGGAGGCAGAGGCAGGTGGATCTCTGTGAATTTGAGGCCAATCTGGTCTACAGAGTGAGTTCCAGGACAGCCAGGTTTACACAGAGAAACCCTTCCCGGGGGAGGGAGAGTTAACGAGAGAATTTAGTACTATCTGTAAGATCCAGGAATGGATAATTCCTCTGTCTTAGGAATGGGGCGGCTCCACGTGGACACAGCAGGCATCATGTGTCCAGGCTGGTTTCTTATGCAGCCAACGGTCACTTTGAATTTCTCATTATTCTGCAGACTGCAAAGAATGCACCACCACACCTGGTTTATGCCGTGCTAGGGAGGAAACCAACATTCCCACCCCCAAACAGAGTATCAGCAAATAGAAAATGGAAAGAATCCGTAGTAACTTCATAAAACACAACAGACAGTTGTTTTTGATACCTTATACCTCTTACAGTATTTACAAAGCTGATAGACAAGGATTACTTTAAGTTTAAGGCCAGCCTGTGCAATATTACGATCTCATCTCTAAAACCAGATCAAACAAACAGAAGAGATCAACAAACTTCTGTCTAGGAAAATATAAAAACAATATTGAGTGAAGTTAGAAATGACATGGAAGATTTTTTTTTAAATTTTTGCTTATTGGATGTTTTGTCTGCATGTATGTCTGTGCACTGCGTGCATGCTTAGTGTCCACAGATCAGATGAGGGTATTGATTGCCTAGGAATGGAGTTGTAGCAGGTTGTGTGCACCGTGGCCGGGCTAAGAATTGAACCCGTGTCTTCTGTAAGAGCAATAGGGCACTGAATGCATGACATTTGAATTTTAACTGACTCTCATATTTGAACCTGTGGTAATCCTTCTTGTAAGAAATCGAATGGGTGTGGTGGTACACACCTTTAATCCTAGAGCTCTGGGTGGTAGAGGATGGTGGTTCTCTGCGAGTTCAAGGCCAGCTTGGTATATCCATGAGTTCCAGAACAGCCAGTGTTATATGGAGAGACACCGTCTCAAAAGAAACCTCCCCCTACCTCCAAAAAAAATTAGCTTTAAGAATCTTTGAGAGGGGATATAGTTCAGTTAGTAGAGTGCTTAAATCAGGCATAGTAAATTCACAATTAGAACTAATTAAATGAAATTAAAACTATCAAACCCTTGATTTGATCCTAACTTTGCCTAAACTGGGGATAGTGCTGCAGGGTTATATATAGTCTTAGCACTTAGAGAGATGCAGGGAGAGAAAGTTCAAGATTATACTGGGCTTCACCACAAATTGAAGGATAGCCAGGTCATATGAGACCCTGACTCAGAGGAAAAGATTTACTAATAGAAACGGATTTGTTTTGTTTTGTTTTTTGAGGGGTCATGCTAGTTTTTAATTTTTTAAAAAGATTTATTTATTATATTTATTCAGTATTTTGCATATGTGTCTGCAGGCCAGAAGAGGGCGGGCACCAGGTCTCATAGATAGTTATGAGCCCACTGCATGGGAGCTGGAAATTGAACTCGGGACCTTTGGAAGAACAGCCAGTGCTCTTGACTCCTGAGTCATCTCTCCATCCCTTAAGTTGGTTATTTTGAGGGTCTTAACTTCAAAATAGTCATTACATGTTACAACCCAAAATGAGCATTTATCATAAAACATTATTAAAGAGAAATTCATGCAATCAACTCAGCACAGAAAAACACTGAATGAAATTGAGTATCCTCTCCTGATTTTAAGAACATTGGAATCTAGCAGTTAAGAATTCCCAATGCATTTTCTTAAATGTGTAGTATGACTTCAAGCCAACCTAAAGCTCCAAATGGGTGCGGACTGGTCTAGAGCTCCTGGAGATTCTTGTGCCTGAGCTCCTTTAGCCTGGACTTACTTCATTCATGTGCATGTCTGTGTGTAAGCATGATGGTGTACTCATGGAGATCAAAGGAGAGCTTCCCATGTGGGTCCTGGGTTAACCTCAGGCTTTTAAAGCTTGGCAGAGCCATCTTGCTGACCCATTGAGATCTAATTTAGAAACAGCACAATCGAATCATTTTTAGGGGCAGAGAAAATTGAATTCTAATAAATGCATACAGAATTAGAGCCATAGTTAAATTCAAACCAAAAAGGGGGAACATGCACAGTGTTCAGTATTGGGCTTTTCTGTGTGCCTTATTTCCCCGTAGGCAGATGTGTACTGATAGTCTGAGCACAGTTTCTACTTGAGACCTTAGCAGGCTTCGTTGCCTTCCTTCTAAAAGCCCTATGGAAGAGTGTTTACAGTAGTCCAAACTATTGAAGAAAAAAACCAAGAACTCAAGGACTTAATCTCAAGTTATAGTCATTAGAGAAAAATATAAGTGGACAGTGTAGTCTGCTAGCAAATGTAAGTCTCCTGTCTAGCTGAGATGTGACATTTCATTGCTATTCAGCAGAGCAACCTCAAGTGAGAAAAAGGGCCCAAGTAAGACCTACATACATTCACAAAGGTTGGAGTAAATCTTAGAGCTTTGGGCCTAGGCAAAGATTTTCTGTAAGAATCTTAGTGAACCTGAGTCCTTAAGAATTTGTTTGCTTGCTCATGGGTGTGGGTTCTTGTGCCCGTGTATCTGCCTGTAGAAACCAGAACTCGGTACCATGTATCTTCCTTTATGGCTCTCTACCTTTCAGTTTCTCCCGTGTTTTTTGAGTGAGTGAAGTATGTACACATACTATGGAGGGTCCAGGAACACACTCTGACCTCATGCTTAATAGCAAACACTGTATTTACTCACTTAGCTTAGTTACATTGCAGGCCCCAATAGTTTAAGGACTCAATCAGGCATAGTAAATTCACAATTAGAACTTTCACAATTAGAACAATTAGAAATTAAAACTATCATAAGTATTATGAATTTGTTTCTAGAATTTTCCACTTAACAATTTTGGATCGTAATCCCTCCATGAGAAGGGATTGCTATAATACATTAACTTTCTTTTATGTGCTGACCAAGCTTACCTTTTACCATTTTATCCACAGAAGGTGTAACAAAGCCTCACAGTGTATCTCAGGAGCTGCCAAGTAAAAGTTCTTATGGACTCAAAGGTACAACTTTTGTTGTGAATTTTGCATAGTTAAGAGCCATACAGGGGGCTGGAGAGACGGCTCAGAGGTTAAGAGCACTTGCCTGCTCTTCCAGAGGTCATGAGTTCAATTCCCAGCAAACACATGGTGGCTCACAACCGTCTATAATGAGATCTGGTGCCCTCTTCTGGCATGCAGACATACATGCAGGCAGAATAGTATACATAAATATATTTTTAAAAAAGAATCCTATAGAAGTGAGTGTGTCACTCATTGGCAGAGTGTTCACATAAACTGCATGAGAGGGTTTCAGTACTACATAAAGTGGGGCCTGCAGGTGCACAGATTGAGCCAGTCTCAGAAGAAAAGGAACAAACCTTTGTGCTGTTGGGGAAATGGCAAATGCGTATGTCTGCAGTCCTGATGAGTTTGATCTTGGGACCCATAAGATGGAGAGAACTGACTCTTAAAAGTTGTTTTCTCACCTCCACGTTCATGCTATGGCGCCTGTAACCCCCTACCCCCACCACAGAGTAAGTACAAATAATACATTTTTTAAAATGTAAAGTTTGGTTCCTGTATAGCGTGATGGATTTCAAACTGAGTGTGGTGCTGCACACCTTTAGTGTCAGCGCTCTGCAGGCAGCGGTGGACGGATCTCTTCAAGTCCATAGCATCCTGGTCTGTGTAGGGAGTTTTAGGATAGTCAAACTGAATAGTAAGACCCTGTCTCAAAAAAACAAAAACAAAAACAAAAATAAGGAGAAAGAGGTGGGGAGAACGGAAGAAGAGATTGTGTCATTTTGTAAAGCAAGCGCTTACCTTCCTCTTATCTTCCCCATGGCCTTCCTTGAACTCGTTCCTCCTAGGCTTTTGGTTTTGAAGCTTTGGGATTAAACCCAGAGCATTGCATATACTGTGTAGGTAATGTTCCCAATGGACTAGAGGCTCAGATAGTTCAACCCAAACATGTTTGAAGCTGAAAATGATGGACCATCTGTTTGGGGTGTATGACGGTTGACTTGAAATTCAGTCCTTCTGTGGCCAGTGAGTGATTTTATACTGCATAGCGTATGGCAGGCCTTCTCTTCCATTTCCTGACCATGCAGTTCATGGTAGCATACCAAATATATATCAAAAGGAATAAATTCATTGGTGATTGTGATGTTTTTTTTAATTAGCATGTCTATTTTTTAAAGCAGAGTTACTAAATATTTCCTAAATTGGTACATTAATTTGATGTAAGCATATAGCTCTGGCTATTTTAAAAAATAATTTATTATTTTTTAATACAAAGATGTTTATTTATTTTTAAATTTTTACTTATTTTGATTTCATGCACATTGTTTTTTTTTGCCTGCATGTATGTCTGTGTGTGGGTGCTGAGAATTGAACCCGGGTCCTCTGGAAGAGCAGCCAGTGCTCCTAGCCGTAGAGCCATCTCTCTAGCCCTAATTCTGGATATTTTATATAGAAACTTGGTTTTTTCAAGACAGGGTTTTTTCTGTATAGCCTTGGCTGTCCTGAACTCGATTTGTAGACCAGGCTGGCCTTGAACTCACAGAGGTCTGCCTGCCTCTGCCTCTCTGAGTGCTGGGATCACAGGTGTGCACCATCGCGCCCAGCTACACAAACATTTTTTATTTTTATTAGGAACAGACTTGAAGTCATGTTTCCTGGAATGCTAAGTACATTCCTAATGAAATTGTTTTCTTAAGTAACACAGACTTGGGAGTAGCTGGCATCGGGGCTGACGGTGCTTTCCGTTTGGGTTCTGCCAGGTGCCTGGAGGAGTTCTGTGGAGGAGTGGACGCCGGAGGACTGGAGCGAAGATGTGAGTGTGGCATTGACTCAGACTTCCTTCTGTTGTTGTGTCTCAGTGTCCCTGCTTTGGGGACAGCCCAGTGCTCTTTATGGTATCATCTTAGCTTTTTGTTCTTTTGGTTTCTGCCCCTTGATGCTTAAAGAGTTTACTTTTTCAGCATGAATCTCAGAAACTGACTGCATTTTTCAGGTTTTTGGTGTTGAGACACTGTGTCTATATGTGGCCCTGGCTGTCCTGAAACTAGGCTGTTAAACTTACAGAGATCCTCCTTCTGCCTCCCAAGTGCTGGGGACACACACCCAGCTTTTTTTGGTTTTTCAAGATAGGCTTTCTCTGTGTATCCCTGGCTGTCCTGGACTCACTTTGTAGTCCAGGCTGGCCTTAAACTCACAGAGATCCGCCTGTCTCTGCTGGGATTACAGGTGCATGCTACTGTGCCTGGCTTTTGTTTTGTTTTGTTTTATATAAAGGAGGGTTATTGGGGTGGATGGGAGAAAGGGGATGGGGAAGAGCTAGGGACAGTGAGTGAGCCATGAGGCCAAAGAGGGGAAGGGAAAGGGGGTGCTGAGGAATGAGAGAGAGCAGAAGAATGTGGGGGACAGAGAGAAACTTAGCACTTTGTAGGAGGACGGCAGGGGGAGTAGGGTTTCTCTGTGTAGCCTTGGCTGTTTTGGAACTCACTCTTGTAGACCAGGCTGGCCTTGAACTCACAGAGACCCATCTGCCTCTTCTTCCCGAGTGCTGGGATTAAAGGGGTATGCCACCACTGCCTGACTTTTTCACTTTATAGTTAATGATTTCTTTATTTATCTTTTATGTGTATTGGCATTTTGCCTGAAAGCATGTGTAAATACCACATACATGCCTGTTGATAGTAGAGGCCAGAAGAAGACATTAGATCCTTTGGAACTGCATTTAGTTCCAAATGAAATGAGTGTTCACAACTGTGTGGGTGTTAGGAATAAACTTTAAAAAAAAATTAGGCAAATAGCTTCTAAGCCTGAGCTTAGAATTCTACCCTAAAAATTAATGAGCCTGTGGGATAGTGGGACCCATTATGTGGCTACATGTCTAAATGTGGAGGTTGCAGGAATGTGGTGACAGTAAAAGGTTTTTAATACAAAAGACCAAAGATTAATTCAGCTGAATGTGTGATTAAGCTCAGGTTTCTGGCTGCATATCATGTGGCTTCTTTGTATCCTTGATTCTGAACACAGATAGACAAACGCTGGCTCAGTTAGGGCTTGCAGTGCATACACTGTGCGTTCAGTGTTGTTTACCATGAAAACAAAAACAGCATGTTTTTCTCCCATTGTTCTCCACGTGGAAGGCTCAAGTTTAGTACACAACTCTTGCTTGTATTGTGTCAGATTTCCAAAATTGCTGTTTCAGTTACTAGCTTAAGTTTCATAAAAATTGCTAATTTTGGTTTAGGATTACAACAGGATTCTAACAATTCTAAAATATCCCTAAACATCTACCAGTTTGTACTATATTTTTAGGTGAGTTCATTCCAGTATTGGCCAGAGTATCAGTTAACTCTGAAATATTTTGAAGGTGCTCAACCTGAACCAAAATTCAAACATTTTAAAAAATTATTTATTTGATGGGGAAGAAAGAGCTAGAATGCTCACTAGAATGTGTAGGTCAAGGACCAAGTTAGAATTAATGCCTCGGGCATACACGTACAGGCAGATATTCACATAAGTAACAATAAACCAAAAAATAATAAGCCTGTGGCTCTAAAATGAAATAAAGATTACTTATCAGTGAAGTAGAAAAGAAATCTGTCTTTAGAGGAAAAAAAAATCAAACCTTTTCACTATTCCCTGCATTTCAGCACTGTTGCTGCTCTTTGGCGTCTCCACAGTGTGGCCCGGGGCTAGGGCGTGAAGGCTGTGTGTGAAGAGGCTCCTGCAGGTGCACTGAGCCAGTCAGTTCCCTTTCCTGGTGACACACGCGATGCCTAAGGTCTCCAGTCAAACATGCTTTGGATTTGTATTGACCAGATCAAGAGTAAAGTTTTTTTTCTTTTTCTTGTGACTTCCTTTAGCTCTCTGAAACAAAAGTGTTCACTGCCTCGTCTGTTCCAGCAGAGAACCATGTCACGCCTGGACAGAGGTAAGAGCAAAAGCTGCTTCTTCTTTTACTTTTTTTTCCCATTCAAAGCATAATTAAAACTTTGCTTTAGGACAACTGTTTACGTGTCTTACTATAATCTTTGAGATTCTCTTCTGCCTCTGTTTAGCCATTATATCCTTTCTCTGCAAAGATCATCACTTCATTTCCTTCTTACAAGCTGTGTCCAATAATGATTGAATGACAGTGCTTGTGATTTAGCAGTTGGGCAGAGCTTATATACTAAACCTAGTTATAAGTCATAGTTACTCTTTACTTAGTAAACTTTTTTTTCTTTTTGTCCTGGAGACAGGTTCTCACTATGTACCCCAGGCTGGCCTGGAACTTAAGAGTTCTTTCTGCCTTTGTCTCCGGAGTTCTGAGTGATATCATTATTCCCAGCTAAAATAATTACCTATTTAAAGGATAAAGCTGGTGGTGGTGGCTCCTAGCATTTGGGAGGCAGAAGCAGGTGGATTTCTGTGAGTTTGAGGCCAGTGTGGACTACAGAGTAAGTGGAGGGCAGCTAGGGCTACACACAGAAACTGTGTCTTGAAGAAAAAAAAAAAGAATAAACTTACTACAGTAAATTCTTTGGTTTCTTCATGCATTTGTTTAGATGCATAATTTAAATGTCATTTTTAAATAGGTATATTAGTTATAATGTGCTTAACTTTCAGGAAAAGACGGGCCTTTGAGGTTCCCATTCTCTGTGCCCGTGTGAGGATGCAGGTGTGGGACTGGAGGGCAGACAGCCTGTGATGTTCTTCAGGAAGCCTGTCTACTCTGAACACATCCTCTTAACTTTGTTGGTTTGTGTGCATGTTTGTGCACACATGTGCACCATGCCCATGTGCCACAGCACATGGGGGAAAGTTAGAGATCAGAGGGCACCTTGTGGGATTCAGTTTTCTCCATCGTTTGCTTCTGCAGCTCAACCTCGGGTCACCCCGCTTGGCAGAGCCCATCTCTACCCTTGTCCCACTATTTTTTTGGTGGGGGCGGAATTTCTGTAGCTTGTATGTTTTTTATCTACTTTTTGGGGTCTCTTATACTTTTACCTTCCTCCCAACTCCCCAGCACTAGATAGGAGAGAAAGGAGGTTAGAAGGGACAGGGGACATAGGCCTCTTTAGACTCAGTTCCTTGGCAAGCCCAGTCTTTGTAGTCAGGATATCTCCAACTTCTCGCCAAACTGCAACAGCACCAATAGCAGCAGGAGGAACCAGCAGCAGCCTTCTTCCTCCTCTTCCTCTCAGTGCTCTGGCATTTAAACCCTCTCACAATCTTCAGAATTAAATTGCAATCCTAGTTAACAGGTCTGGACAAACTAAAAGCAGCCCCATATACCACACTTGGGATTAAAACAAACATAATTACATGACACAGCTGAGTTTTTAAAGAAATCAAAACTTCCACTGCAGGTTTCTCAGTGGCTGGGAATTGTTAAGTAGGCTAGACTGGCCTGGCCAGCTTGCCTAAGAACCCATATATCTCCTCTTCTCCGTTGCCACCACACCTTGCAATTTTCATATTGATTTAGGAGATCAAACTCAGATTCTTTACTTGCAAGGCAATCTCTTTACTGACTGGTCTATCTGTCTGTGGGGCCCTGAGGATAATTAGACTCTGAAAACTGTACTGAATAGTAAGGTTTGGTGGTCTGTGCTCACTTGTAATCCCAGCATTCCAAAGGCTGAGGCAGAAGGATCATGAGTTTAAAGATAATATCTTCTTTTTATTGAGAACACAAATTAGCGTTTGCACAGCCGACTTACTTGTATTTCCCTTCATAACCTTGCAATGTAGTCCAGGTGGCTCTCAGAGCAGTCGTGCGTCCTCAGACCCCTGCAGGTTTACAGGTGTGCGTCACCACACCAAGCTCCAGCTGAATTCTCACAGAATCATACTTTTCATAGTAGTTCTAAACACCTTTGAAAATGATCCTAAGGGTCCATGTGACTGCTTGCTACTGCTGATTCTCTGACTTTAATGCAAGGATGAAGACACATATATGTTCTAAAGGTAATTTTAAGATTAGAAACAATTAAATGCCAGCGGGATTAAAGCCTGGCTGTATGTGTGTGTACGTACATACATATAGGTAAATCTGAATCGGGCATCTCAAAATCAAGCTAAATGAGACATTCAGACTTTATTACAAGAGAGAAAAGGTGCATGGACTCCATTGTATCTATGACTAAATGAATTTACTAGTAGCAATTTAATTTTTTAAAAAGACAATTGAGGGGGCTGGAGAGATGGCTCAGTGTTCTTGCTTAAGTCCCAGGTTAGACCCCCAGCGCTCACAACTCTACATAACTCCATTTCCAGGGGATCTGCTGCCCTCTTCTGATTTCCGTGGTAATTGGTATACATGTGTTACACATTTATACATGGAAGTGAAACACTCATACATAAATAAGTGTGAAAGAAAAATTGAGCTAGGCATAATGTTGCATTTCTTTAATGCCAGCATTCAGGGGGTAGAGGCAGAAGGACCAGGAGTTAAAAGCAAAGCTCTGATACGAGGTAAATTTGAGGCCAGCCGTAACTTCCTGAAACCTTATATTTTTAAAAAGGGAGAATACAGCTGGTCACAGTGGTGCAGGCGTGTAATCCCAGTACTCAGGGAGGCAGATCTTTGTGACTTTGAGGCCTGCCAAGGCTAAACAGAGAAACCCTGACTCCAAAAATAAACAAAACAAAAATGAAAAAAATTCTAGAACACTTAAAAAATAAAAAACATATAATAACATCCTCTTATTGGCCAACCCTTTGTCTTCCCAAATTCTCAGCACAACTAATCAGACAGTACCATGGCCGGTAAACTCCCTGCTGCCAATGACTATTATCCTTAGAGTTTGTCAATTCACTTTTATTTCACTATAAGTGTTTGTGTTTGTTTGAGAAAGGATCTCTTCTTGTAGCTTTGCCTGGCCTGGAACCTATATAGACCTGGTACTCACAAACATCCACTTGCATCAGCCTCCTTAAAGTCGTGGGCGACCATGCCTGATTTATTTCTTTCAGAATGGGGTCTTGAGGAATTCAGCTGTTAGCAGCAGTCTTCAAGCATTTATGGCTCACATCTTGTTTATTTCCTCATAAATGCTGAATGCTGGCAGCAGATTGGCATCCCGGAAATAGTGATGTGGTGATTTCCAAGCACATATCTGATGGTTCCATGTGGAAGTTAGCTACTGAGTTTCCTGGGCTGAGATAAAACCTTACTTGTCAATGACCAGTAACTGGAATGTTCTTTTTAAAGCATTTCTTATTCATGGTAAATGTGTTCGCATTTTACTTTTTATTTTGATACAGGTTCTGAATGTGCTGCTGCATGGGAACAGAGGCCAGAGAGCATTTTGTGACAGTTGGGGTCTCCCCTTCACCATGTGGGCCTAGAATTGAACTCAGGGTTGTCAGACTTTGGTGGCAGGTGTCTTTTCTCTCTAAGCCACCTCACTTGTCCAAAACCCGGGGGTTTTGCAGTTGTTTTATTTATGTATTTATTTTTGAGGCAGGGCGGCTCTTTATACAGCCGTGGCTGTCCTGGCTTTCCTGTGTAGACCAGCGATCAGCCTGCCTCTGCCCTGAGCTCTAGGACAAACGTGTGCGCCGCCACACCTGGTGTAGGGCTTTTCCTGGGATTCCTGCCGTACTCTTTTTCACTTGAGTCTTACTAACTAACCTTTTGGAATAGAACTTGCTTTGATTCTGGAAGTGTTGCAAGTTTATGATCGCCATATGAAATATGCATAACTTATGTGCATCACTGGGCTTGGGATCTACATATTAAAACATTGACTTAGTTTTATGAGCACCATATGTAACAGAATTTATGTGCATCACTGGACCTGGGACTCCTACATTAGAACATGTTTGCATTATTAGCTGCAGAATTGAAATTGGTTTGGGGACAGTAAAAATAATTGTGTATAAGGAAAGGAACTCTGGCTAGAAACTTGCTCAGTATGAGGAATAAAGCCTGAATGATTTAACTACTCAGAGCCTGTCTCACTGGCATGGGGAGAGTTTCAGCTAAAGAGCTGTGGGGAACAAGCCTTTATAAGGACTCATTGAGCTCTGTCCTGGGAACTGTCTATAAAGTCCCACCCTGTTGGGTAAATAATTCACATGGCAGGCAGCATTTACCCCAACTTCTTCTTCTTTACTTTTTTGAGGCTATCCTCTCAAATTGTAATATTAAATGGTCTTTTGGCTAGAGTGATAGGTCATTTATAGGATGCTTTATCGATAAAGTCTTTGTTAATTTGTAATTCCTTTATTCTTAAATATTTTAGAAAATTATATGCTTAAATAAGTTATAGGGTAGAATTCAGGATTATATGGATATTTAAAATAAATTTCAGACTTAAACTTGTAGCCTAGCTGAGTTCTTGATGCTTTAAGAATATTGATTCACTCTGTTTAAAGAAAAATGATGCTAGGGGTGGTGGCCCACAGTTTTAATCCCAGCACTGGAAAGGTAAAGGCCAGACCAACTCTAGTTAGGGGCTACCCTGGTGTACGTAGTGACACTTGTCTCAAAGCAAACAAAAACCAAAAAGTTCAAAAGGGCAAGACAAGAAACTTGATCAAGTAATGATCCCTGTAGATGCTGCATTCCTTCTTCTTGCATCATTGTAACACTCGGGTTCTGTAACGTACTTTTGGTGATTCTCGGCTTCTCTTTTAACCTCTCAGAAACTTCATTTTCCAGTGGGTTTGCTTATTTGCTCTCTAGCTTAAATTTCCTTTATATTGATTCTCTAGTTCACTGACAGCTGATTGCTGCTTGTCTTTCGTCTGCTTAGCATTGATCTGGTGGCCTTGCTCCAGAAGCCTGCCCCTCCCGCTCAGGCTGCGGAAGTCAACTCCTTTGAAACGTCCCAGCAGCAGGGCTTTAGCCAAGCCCTTGTCTTCACAAATTCTCAACACAACAACCAGATGGCACCAGGGACTGGCCACTCCACTTCTGCCAACACCTATTCACCTCAGAGCTTGGTAATTCACTTTAATTTCAAGTTGGGGTCTTGAGGAATTCAGCTGTTAGCAGTAGTCTTCAAGTATTTATGGCTCACATCTTGTTTATTTCCTCATAAATACTAAATGCTGGCAGCAGATTGGCATCCCGGAAACAGTGATGTGATTTCCAAGCACATATCTGACAGTTCCGTGTGGAAGGTAGCTACTGAGTTTCGTGGGCTGAGATAAAACCTTCTAGAGTTCTTGGCAGTAAATGGTAACTGTAGTGCAGGCATCCTTGTTATTTGTGTTTTTTTTTTTTTTAAACGTTACATTTATTGTGGGTGTGCTTGTGTGTATACACATGTGCATACCATGTCCCACTTGAAGAGGCCAGAGGATAAACCTATAGGAGTGAGTTCTTACCATCCACTGTGTGGGCCTTGTTGGCAGCAAAAATGATTGTTTCCCTTTAGGGAGTCCAGGATAGCCAGAACTATACATAGAGAAATCTTGTACTGGGTGAGGGGTAGAGAACCACAGAGAAACCCTGTAGTCAGAGAGAGGGGTCTAAAATGAACAGACAAAACCAGTGTTTTTCTCTTTGCTGTAGCTTCTTGTGGGGGACATATTGTCTGGAGGAGGAAGCATTGGTTTCTTGCTGTGCTTACTTCCGGGGGTGATTGCTGTTGTTGGTCACCTGGCACAGGACTGTGGGCATCTGCTCAGCCTTCTCTGTGCCAGTGTGATCAGGGAGTGCTCAGGACAGGCCTGCTGTTCCTATCATTAGAGATTATCACTGCAGGTTATAGAAGATTTGTGTTTAATTTGGTGATGCATATTTTTGTTATTTACTTTAAAAAAAAAAAAAGCTTATTTTGGGTTGGAGAGAAGGCCCAGCAGATAAAAGCACTTAATGCTCTTGCAGAGGACCAAGTTTGGTTCCTAGCACCTGTGAATTGAATAAAATAATTAAAAAGTTTCTGTTGTCTTAACCTCACATCCATGTCAGGGAAGATACAGGTTTACCTAGGTGACTGTGAAGCACACTCACATTTTCACGTACTTTTTTCCTACAATTTTCACCTGTTGAGATGATCCAGTTGCAGCATTCTTACTCAAATACACTTGTGTTTGCACACTTGGAGTAATCACTAAGGGCTTGTTTTCTTTACATCTCTTTAATTTAAAGTCATCGGTCCTTGGCTCAGGATTTGGAGAGCTGGCCCCATCAAAAATGGTGACTATCTCCAGTGCTCAGATTTTGGACAAGTTGAAAGCACCAAATTTGACCCCATTTCCTGCCACTTCAAGTGCACAGCAGAGCAGTGCGTGCCCCCCAGCCACTACTACTTCCTGGGACCGAACGCCCTCAGCACCCCAGGCCTCAGTCCTCAATCATTTTGGTAAGTGTGTTTTTTGTGAGTCGGTTTCTTTGAGTCATCAGCAGAGCCTGTTGTATATGAACAGTATAGAGGGACTTAGCCAGAGTCTCTTAGATAGAATATTTGCAGCTTTGAAAAGTTATGTCCGCTGACTTATTGTAAAGTGCCTACGTATAAATAACAGAAGAGAAGAGCAAAAATCTTGCACCATGGCTCATACCTATAATCCCAACACTGGGAAGGTGAAGACAGGAGGGTTATCATAAGTTTGACACCAGCCTAGACTGAGAACCTATCTCAAAAAAGCATTGTGGGCCAGCTTGTCACATGCCTTTGATCTCAGCATTTGGGAGGCAAGCTGGTCTCCGTCAGTTTGAGCCCGCCCTGGTCAAATACTGAGTTCTAGGCCAGCCAGTACTATATACTGAGACCCTTCAAAAACAAATAAACAAAAAAGCCCAAGCAGTTGGGGCTAGAGAGGTGAACCAGCAGTTACAAGTCCTGGTTGATCCTCCAGAGGACCCATGTTGGAATCCCAGCTTCTACAGGGTGATGCTCAATTTCAGGTAATCCAGTGCCCTTTCGTGCCCTTCATGACCACATCTACAGATATGGTACACAGATATGCTCATAGATAAATACCTTTACACATAAAAAGGAATTACTTATAAAGCAAGAAGGTTAGCAGATGAGAAGACAAAATGCAAGCAAGTGTATGGTACGGGGAACAGACATGGGTAGTACTTATTTTTGTTCGTAATGTGGA
>CM053762.1:101954-290178 GCA_028658305.1 Pachyuromys duprasi | reverse complement strand
CCCCCCCCCCCCCCCCCCCGCAAGACTGAGTTTCTCTGTGTAGCCTTGGCTTTCCTCGACTTGCTTTTTAGACCAGGCTGGCCTCGAACTCACATCGATCCACCTGCCTTTGCTTTCAATATGCTGGATTAAAGACATGCACCACCACCGTCTTTCTAAACAGAAGTCCCACTAAAGTCCCTTTGTAACATTAAGCTTTCATATGCCAGATATACTCACGTGAAAGGTTGTGTGCAGGACAGTGGGGGTTTTTGAGTTGATTACATGGTTGCTTTTGTGTGTAATGAAATGACTTGCTGTGCTCAGAGTGGCGTCTGAGGCCGTTCCTTCAGCACTGTGTCTGCCTGACAGGATTAGTTACACTTAACTAAAGATTTGTTGAAGGAAGATGTGGCAAGCACAAACCATGCTTGTATAGACATTCCAGGGCACAGCAAGCCACTCTTACTGGTAAATTTGTTGTCCCCCTGTTCTACCACATACATACAGTCTGGATCCAGCTAGTATTCAAGTGCTGTTCAAATGGCAGCTGTAAGCCTCTGCTGTTAACTTTCCCACATAATTAATATTGAGAGAAGTTTATACTCAGAAGCATGCTGTTTCCGTGTTTTATATTCCAGGTTGAAATTTGACTTACTTGAATGGGGTGTACTACTTTTATTTTCTTTTTAAACATGGCTTTGTTGCGCAGGCTGGCTTTGCCCTCACAGTTCTCCTGCTGCAGCCTCGAGCGCTCTAAGATTTCAGCACACATCCTAACCCCCAGACAGTTTCCATTTCCTTAACATGATTTCCATCAGTACAACAAGAAGAGATTTGTTTTTAAGTTATAATCATCATGTTCTAGCAATTTTCTTGTTTATTGAGAAAAGGATGTGTTCATTACCACTTTGTTTTTCATAGCTCATCCATATAATAGACTGGAAAAACCAGGCTGAGTTAAAGATGAGAGAGGACCCATCACATTCAAATGGAGCAGCATCTAATGTGTGAAACTTAGGTAGTTAATGTCTAGGTGTGTTTGGTCAGGAACCTCGAGGAACAGAGTTGCTTCTCTAGAGCAAGAACGAGAACAGCAGGAGAAGTAGTTACGGTTATCACACGTGCTCTCATACACAGAGCACAGAGTCATGAAAACAGCTTCTTAAGGGGTGCACCAGATTGCTGGCTGGGAAGATGGTTCACTTTGTAAAGTGCCTGATGTATAAGGAGGAGCACCTGTGTTTAGGTGCACTGTCACGACGACTGTAAGCCTAGCACTGCCGAGGAAGGCCTCGCTCAACAACATAAGGTAGAGAGCCACTCTGGAAAACATTTAGTATTTACTCCCCACCCCTTGCACACGCACATGAGAATACAGCAAAATTGAAAATGTGCATCTAAATCTCTGCTAATGGGCCGGTACGCTTCCTTAGACCTCTCTACTTCATGTCTCCTGCACGGGAGCTAAAGAACAGATCACTCGGGCACATTTTCGGGTACTAGCTGTACATCTGTTTTCCTTTCCCTCTTTTTCCCTGCTCTTTGTTCTTTTCTAGTAGGTAATTGAGAGAACCTGGTGGTGGAGCCTCCTGAAAGTGAAGACGTGTTGTTTGTTTATTCTTTCCACATTTCTTAGACTTCAAGTCTCAGCCGGAGCCATCCCCAGTTCTTAGCCAATTGAGCCAGCGGCAGCAGCAGACCCAGGCAGTCAGTGTTCCTTCTCCTGGTGTGGAGTCCTTCCCTTCCCGGGCGAAACACGGAGAATCAGCATCTGCAGATGGGCCTTCTACTGTCAACAGACTTTTGCAACTTCCTAACATGGCTGTTGAAAATATTGTGTCTGCCCACCAACCGCAGCCCAAACACATTAAACTCCCTAAGCGCCGGATACCTCCAGCGTCTAAGGTAAGCATTCCATCATGAATTTTGTTCCAAGGCGTTTACTTCACACTAGCTCAAGTATTGGAAAACTAAATATTAGACATTGTAATATAATGTCTTCAATCAAAACTTGACATGTCTTTAAGCATATCTCATTGCTTTGGGAGGATTGGGTCATTTCTCAGGCTCTAGGCTAATTAGAAAGAGTGAATTCATGATGGGAGCAAGAGCCTCGTAGTTTTTCAACTGAGGATCTAACTTGTGTGATGACCTGATCAGATTATGCTTTCGTCACTCGGATGTCCCTGAAATAGCAGACGGTCCTCATCGACCAACTACCATGATACATCCCCCAACAACTCTAAAGCCATTTATAATATTAATGTGGACCATTCCCCTGGAACCCATTAAGCTGTTTGCTCTGTTTTCTTCAGTGTTTGAAAGGTTCTCTTGCTCTTTGTTTTCTTTTTCCTATTTATTTTGGCCATTGTAGCTCAAGGAAGCTACTTGCTTGAGCCTTTCGAAATCCTTGAGGCCTGGAGCCCTGCCCTCTGTTCTGACAAGCTTTGCTTTCCTAGGTCTCCACTTCAGCAGTGGAAATGCCTGGTTCTGCAGATGTCGCAGGGCTAAATGTTCAGTTTGGGGCCCTGGAATTTGGATCAGAGCCGTCTCTGTCTGAGTTTGGATCAACAGCTT
The DNA here is from genome assembly GCA_028658305.1 of Pachyuromys duprasi. NCBI lineage: Eukaryota > Metazoa > Chordata > Mammalia > Rodentia > Muridae > Pachyuromys > Pachyuromys duprasi. The sequence continues at coordinate 287,619 of CM053762.1, read as the reverse complement.
CAGCCAGTGAAAATAGTAATCAGATTCCTATCAGCTTGTACCCGAAGTCTTTAAGGTACAAATCTCATTTCTTTAGGTGTGACTAAGCATAGTCCTTTCTTTGCAAAGTGAAACAGAACAGCCAAGAAGTTGGAGAACACAGTATAATGCTTGTGGCGCTCTCAGCAGGAGAGTTTGCTATGGCATGTACTCATTTCTCCCGTGCGTGTCCTTTCGACAAAGTACATGTCAGAACTTGTATGATCTGGCCATTTCATGTGTGTAACTAGAATGGTATAAAATGTGGCTTTTGTGACTCTTAAAGATTTCAAAGATCATGGGTACTTACTGTTTGTTTCCTTCTGTTGCCAAGCATTTCACTGAGCAGATGTGGCACACTTTAGTTGGTGAACATAGGTTCTTTTCTGACTGCTTTTGGTGAATCACACTGCTCCATTACAGTGTTCCTAGCAGCAGACTTCTCAAGACATGTGGTGGCACTCCAAGCGATCACACTGTACCGGCTCAGCAGCCTTTCTACTCCCCTAGCAATCAAGAGGACCCACCTTCTCCACAGCTTCCCAACACTTGATTTTGCTTCAGTGAAATAGTTTTCAAATAGAAAAGATTGGAGATTTTTCTATGTTTAGAGACAAAACCTTAGAAAAGGCAGTGCTGCAGCTGTGTAGTTAATGTCACTTTAGTGTAGACTGTGACTCTTAGCTGACTGGTATATTTACTGAAGTTGTCACATGACCAGTGTATGTGTAACATCATGTGCTCTTTTCAGTGACCCTTTGAACGCCTCTTTACCAATGACCAGTGCTGTACAGAACTCTACCTACACAACTTCAGTCATCACCTCCAGTCTGACCAGCTCCTGCTTGAGCTCGACTAGTCCAGTAACAACACCTTCCTCTTATGACCAGAACTCTGTGCACACCAGAATTACACACCAGAGCTCTGCAAGCCCACCAGATCCTTCTCCGGGCTCTGTGCTTGTAAGTGCTTCTCCTGGTTCTTTTCTTTTCTTAGGATATACTCTTCGGAAGTTAGTGTGCAGTTTGGCAAATTATGCTTTAAATGTGAATTTATTGGTGTGTTTATGTATGTGCATTGCATACATACGGAGGTCAATAGGACAACTTGCAGGAGTTGTTGTATCTTTATTTTATATATCCCATCTTGTTGTATCTTTATTTCGTGTGAGGTATCTAACTCAGAGCATCATCCTTCGTAGCTGGTGCCTTTGCTTGCAGAGTCATCGAGCTGGCCCAACATAGTAATTTAGGGAATAATTTGACAGACATACTGTGCCATTTATCAATATAATAGCAGTACCTTCCTCCCCAGCCATTGACTTTTGCCAAGGCCTACAGTACCAGCTGTGAACTGTTTCCTGTGCAACAGTCATCAAATCTAATCAGAAAAGTGTTGGTTACCTGCATAACATGCTTGCCTTTTTTTGTTGTTGCTTTTTGTTTTGTTTTTCGAGGCAGGATTTCTTTCTCTGTGTAGCCGTGGCTGTCCTAGACTTGCTTTGTACACCAGGCTGGCCTCGAACTCACAGAGATTTGCCTGCTTCTGCCTCCTGGGTGCTAGGATTATAGGTGTGTGCCACCGCGCCCGACTCAGGCTTGTCATTTATTAACCAGCAGGTTTCTATCAGTTTGGTCTGGATTGTTGCATACAAGGCTGTTGTTGACAGTAGAGAGGAAATATTCTAGCCCAGGCCACCTTGATTTCTCTGTCATGTGAAGCCGTAGCAATGGGGTTGTAGAATCTAGCTCTAATGTGATCCATGAAGATTGCTTGTATTGTCCTGGGGCCTTTGGGACCTTCCTTACCAAGAACTATAGGGTAGGGTATCCAGCTTCCAATACTGGAATTTTTGTTTACTGATCTAATGGTTCTGAGAATAGCTTGATCCGCACATACTGGACATCGCCATTCAGTCTCGCCGACCATTTTGTTAGAGTTTGGGAGAAAAGCAACAGGCTTCTGGGTGGAGGCAGATAGAAAAGAAAGAGAGTTAAGTCATAGGTTTTAGGAGGATGGCACGCAGCTGTAAGCAGCCTTAAAGAAGCACCAGGCATGGAGCTGAATGTGGTGCACCCCTAGAACTGGAGTTTACATACTGTGAGGCTCAAAGTGTGTGCTGGGAACCAAATCCAGATGCTCTGGGAAAGCAGCCAGCCCTCTGACTGCTGCGCTGTCTCTCCAGTCCTAGTTTGGCATTTGTTAAATGAAGGGTGTGTCAACTTCTTTTCCCACTGCTGGTGTTTTCTGGGAGGTGTCTGAGCTTTGTGGCCTCCATTGCCAGTTGAATGCTCTGTGGCTTTTCACAGCTTTGGGGAGGCAGGTGGCACTTTGTAAAGATCTTATTGTAACCTGTCCCATCACTCCATCTTGGGTATGTTCAAGTTTAGGATCTGCATTTTGTGGACAACATAGTCATGACTTACTGTGCACTAACAACTTCACAAAGGTGTGTCTTAAGGTCATGTCTCTTTTTTTTTTTTTTTTTTTTTTTCTTGGAAATATTTCTTAACATTTGATGGTTGCTGGTATGGAAGTTACTCTTATTTTTAGAAACTTGCATTTTGGAATTTGCATTAGAAATGTAAAGTGTCTCACAGTTTAATTACAGTGATACTTCTTCATCTTCCTTATATACTTGAATAACTTGATAGTTGTTTTGGGAGTGGTTTTTGCCTCCCGTACTCACTACTTCCCTGCATTCTGACTCTGATTTCGGACGCCCCTTCTTATGATACATTAAGCTAGCTGTACTGCCTGCCGTCTTTTATTTTCATTTTCCTTTTCTATTAAAAAACAAAAACAAAAGAGGCAAGCTGGCCGGAGTGGTGCACGCCTCTGATCCCAGCACTCGGGCCAGAGACTGTCGTGGATCTCTGTGAGTTCAAGTCCAGCCTGGTGTACTGAGTGAGTCCAGGACAGCCAAACCTACACAGGGAAACCCTGTCTGGGAAAACAAACAAGCAAACAAAAGAATGAGAGATACGGGCTAAAGAGCCCTTCCTGCTCTTGCAGGAGGCTCACAACCACCTGCAAGTCCCAAGACCCTCTTCCAGCTTCTGCTGGTACCTTAGTGATGTGCACTCACATAGATGCACACCAAAGGGAAGATAAGGTACACTCTTTGAAGAGGGGTAATTACTCCTTTGTTCACATATCACACATATGGTTGTTGCAGCACCAGTTGAGAGTTCACTCTGGTGATTGTCTGGACTTGTGCATGTGTTAACTCTTTCTCTTTGTTCTTTGTAGAATGGACATGGTGGTGGCCGGAGTCAGCACACAGTAGACAGTAAGTTTATATTCTTGTTTCAGGTGGTGGAGACCAAACAGAAATGTGGCTAACATAATGTGGAAACTGATCAGTGGTTCATTCTCGAGTCTGTACTTGTACATCTCCCCTGGAAACCCTTTTTTTTTTTTTTTTTTTTTTTTGATGGTTTTGAGGTGGTCTCATTCATAGCTCTACCTGTCCTTAAGCTTGTAAGAGCTGTGCTTTGCCTCTGCCTCCTCAGTGTCAGGATTGAGTATGTACATGATCGCACCATACCCCAAAAGTGCTTTTTCTGAGAGGTCCTTGTATTCCCTCTTTCGCAAGCTGACCTAGACCCTTCTGGGAGTCCCACTGTACGGTTGACAGGCTTTCTTCTCCAGCCTTTCTCCCTCCCCCTCCCCAGTCCTTCTACAAGGGGACATTCCTCTGTGAGCCTTTTATAAAGTTATCCATGGATGGCAGACTAGGTGCCTTTTGGCCTCTTAATCTGGGGTGAGAAGCTTCATGGTGTTTTCATTCAGTTTTTTCAAGAACTTGTTTCATCTTCAGAATCATGCTTGCTAATCATATTTTTTGTTTTTTGAGACAGGGTTTCTCTGTGTGGCCTTGGCTGTCCTGGACTTGCTTTGTAGACCAGGCTGGCCTCAAACTCAGAGATCCACCTGCCTCTCCCTCCCAAGTGCTGAGATTAAAGGTGTGTGCCACCACCGCTTAGCTAACAAGTGATTCTTCTTGCAAGACAAACAAATAAACAAAAAAAGAACATAGAAAACTTCATTATCAGTTGTGTTCCAAATTTATGATTCAGTCAACATTAACCTAGTAATCTTCGCTATCCTGTCAAATCAATTGGAGGCTGCAAAAGCCTCAACTAAACCCAACTAAAGAAAATTATAATGCATTCCATTACCGACACTGGATTGAATCATTGCTGTTCCATACAACCCAACTGTCAGACTCTTTGACCTAATAATTTATATTTTCCTGACAACTTTGAGTATTCACCACTTTCCTTTACTCATTTATACTGATTACATCCCTCTCACAGATAAGAAATAAAATATCCATTATACTATTTATATCCTCTACAATCCATCTGTCCCTTGGAGGCCTCTTTTTCAATAGTATTTTTACCAATTGAATTACCATTGAACACTACAGCAACAACAGTAGCCCTACTCAATTCATCTGTTTACATATGCCTAATTTATGTCACCTCACTGTCTTACTAGCAACCAACATCACTAAAATGTTTAATATTAGCTCTGTCAGTAGAGTTAGCATTTATGTAGCTCTGCATTCAATCTCCAGGACCACATAACATAAAGTGTACTGTCAGAAGCCTGTAATGACAGTATTTGGAAAGCCAGAGGGTAAGCTGCTCGTGGTCAGACCCTGTCTCACACAAAAGAAAACAAAACTAAACTAAAAAAGACAAAGGAGGTGTGGTGGTTCAGAGTGTAATTTCAGCATTCAAGAGATGGTGGCAGAAGGGTCAGGAGTTCAAAGTCCTTACTTTGGTTACTTAAAAGTTCAAGGTTGGCCTGTGCTGCCTGATACTCTTTATCTCAGAAGAAAGTGAACTCGCCACGTTGCGGGCCAACCTGCCCCTGCCACTTGCAATTTCCTTCTTAGTAGAGAGCTTCCCAAAGGGAGGTCTGCAGGAGAAAAGGGGGCCTCCTGGAAAAGGCGATGATGTGTTTCCAAGCACATATCTGATTTATATGTGTGGATAACAATGAAACTGAGTCTTTTCCGAAGGTCATGGATTGTTTACATGTCATCTCTGAACATAAAAACCCAGTTTGTGTCTTTTGAAATGTATACTAAGAAAGTTCCCACTGTGCATTTGCAAGTAGGTGTTGGTATGAATTCTTCTGCCGAGTTGAGATGAACAGACCTTCCACATTTGCCTTCAGGTGCCCATGCCCTCTGGCAGCCTGTGCCTTCTCTGGTGCCAAGTGGATGAAACAGGCACTCTGAGGGGGCCTTGCCCATCTGCTTTTCTTCCCCTCATGCCATGCTTTGAAGGGAAATTTGTCTCACTACACACACCAGATTCTGTCTGTCTTTTCTTTTCTGGGAGCTTGTGCCAAACTTCTGGAAGTGGGAGAGATGGTCGACGTCAAGAGAATTTAAAGGTGTCATTTTCTGTTCTTTTGTCCAGACCCATCCCATCTCCTTATATATCTGCAAGAAATGGAGCCATGTGGTGGCATGCTGAGACGCTGTCCTTGGAACTGGAGCGTGCTGGTTTTCATACCTGAATGTGACTAGTATGTCTCCAGTACTAAGGGTTGCTTCTAGAGCTAAAAAGATCCGTTTCTTGCAGCTACTTCATCCGTTCCATCTCCAAAGACGACAGACCCCCCTGCGCTCCCGTCCGTGGGCTCCCGGCCCTGCCCCTCCTCCTGTGCTGCTCTGCTGCCGGCTTCGCCCCAGCACGCAGCCACTCCGCCCTCCTCGTCCCAGGCTGCTGACCTGGCCAGCAGCCCCCTTTCTCAGCTTAGCAGGTATGTGGGTGGCATTGAGAAAAGAAGGGGTGGAGATGCAGGCCCCCATCCAAGCCGACCTAGAAGAAACACCACTTGCTGCCTCTATTGGGTTGTCATATAGACCCTGGCTTTCATACATGACTTACAGTTTGGCCTGGTCACATCCCAAAGTGCCTAGGAGTGAAACCCTTGACTGCTTCTGCTGGCAGAACCCGAGATCTCCTGGGAAGCAGTGGAACCATAAGCACATGCTTAATGCCTCTCCTGTCCCAGTTCTTGACCAACGCCATTTTAATATAGAGTAAGAATGATTGATAAGTACCTGACTGAGGATTTTTCCTGATTCCAGAGATAAATTACTGGAGTGGGTGTGGAAAACAAGTTAGCTTGTTACCCGCATCTTCTGGGTAGAGTTCTTGATTCTTTAGTTCAGAGCAAAATTGTTTGAACTCTGGATCTGATTGGAATTCAAGTTTGACTTTTGGACATGAGCCAGGCCACATAGAACCTCTCTTGACTTGCAGAGTTCTGAGCTTTGTAAAAGCCAAAAAAAAGAAAGAGAGAAAAAGGTTATAATGTATTGAAGCCAGGATGTATCAGATTTGTGGTGATGAATGGTCCTGTAGGCCATTTCTGAGCGCCAGGAGGACTTTGCCACAGGATTCTAAAGGCATGACGTCCAGGTGTCCCAAGGAATAGCATTCAGTTTGAGTATAGCCTGTCAAACCAGGTAGGTCTTGCTTTTGTGAAAAAAAAATCCTCACTTGTTTGGACATGTGGTGCTCTGTTTTATCTTCCAGTTCCCTCTCCAGCCACCAGAACAGCTTGTCCTCTGCACAGGCAGCGCGGCCCCCAGGCACGCCTCACACCGTAAGTGCGCACCTCTCCTGCTCAGCACACCCGGACCTCCAGAGTGTGGGTGGGAAGCTGGTTAATTTTGATTTGAGATCATCCAGGGTCTCAGGGTTCATTGCCATACAGCCCTGTGCTTTTTCTTAGGAGATCAGTGGTGTGCTTGATTTCAAGGACTTGGAGTGTACGCTTTTCCTAACAGGACACTTCTTGCTAACAGGGACAGCTTTATTTTTTAGCTTTATTTTGTATTTGAAACTTTTTTTTGTGAAGAATAGGTTTCTAATTTCTGTCTACAGATACCTCTCAGTATCCTGCCTCTCAGCCTAATTAAATTACATTCTGTTGTGTTAATGTTGTGGGGGCTTTGCTGGTGGTGGTCATTAATCAACCTTCATACAATCTTCCCCTGCTTACAGATACATAGTTTGAGGGAAGAAATTTTTAGAAGGTCAAGAAATCCAGGCTAGGAGAGTTTCAAAGTGGAGGTGTCATCTAAAGAGCCCTTGATCTATTTCTTCTAAACGTGTAAAGGCATATATCCATCTTTTAATGTGTATGAGTGTTTGCCCACATTTATGTACGTGCACCATGCATGTGCCTGTTACCCACAGAGGTCAGAAAGAGGCTATCAGATTCCCTGGATTTAAAACCACAGATCGTTAGGAAACACCACATGGGTGCTCAGGACCAAACCTGGGTCCTTAGCAAGAGGTGCTCTTGATCACTCACCACCTCTACTCTTCTCTTGTTTTTCTTTGTATGTGTGCATCGGTCTGTGTGACTACAGGTGCCCATAGAGTCTACAGAAGGGTATTGGATCCCCTGGAGCTGGAACTATAGTGGGTTGTGAGCCTTCTGATCTGAGTATTTGCAATAAAACTAGGCTGCTCTGTAAGAGCTGTGCACATTATTCACCATTTGCCATCCTATAAATAATTTGTTTTTGTTGTGTGTTCAGATATATATCATTCTGTCTCAGATAGCATTCTACAGGGATTTTCAGTATCTTATCCTTTATTTTCTCCTCATTCTTGGAGAGCTGACTGCTCTTTCTGCAAGGCTAGTTCTACCTGCGATTTGCTGTTCTTGTGATTCTGAGTTAGGGCCAGAGATAATTCCTCTCTGGAAGAGCAGTGTATGCTCTTACCCCTTACCCGCTGGGTGGGTGGGTTGTTTGTTGGTTTGAGACAGTCCCACAGTGTACTTCTGACTGGTCTGGAACTCATTATGTAGATCTGGCAGGCCTGGAATTCTCAGAGATCCACCTGCTTCAGTATCTGAACTGCTGGGAGTAGTTTTAGGAGGCTGATACTCACTTTTGACTAATGACTGAATCTGACCCTCTGACTAAAGGCTAAAGCGAGCTGAAGACAGAGTGACTCCCTTATCTTTATAGTTACTAAGTTCTGGCGTTGCCCACTGCCGGTTCAACCCTAGGACTGGAGTCCTCGCTGTTTGCGCTCTTATCTTTCTTGCCGTCAAACCCATGCGTCTTGTCTTTTGCTTTGCCAGCATGCTGGTGTGGAGAGTACCCCATCCTCGGCCACTTTCTCAACAGCAGCAACCTCTGCCCCAAGCGTCCCGTCCTCAGGAGCCGTCCTGCCTGGGAGCATGGGCACTGTGAACAGCCTGGGCCTGGGTGGGACCACTGTGAGTGTGCCCAGCAGCAGTACCAGGGCCACTGCCTTGGTGACCTCGGGTATGTGTTCCAGTCCCTTACCTCCTCCTTCAACAGCACCTCCACCCCAGGCACCAGGAGCCTTCCTGAAGTGGGTGGTCCATTATGTTTCATTTTTCCTCTTTTTAGGCAAAGCACCTCCAAACCTGCCTCAAGGGGTGCCTCCCCTGCTACACAATCAGTACCTCGTGGGCCCTGGAGGGCTGCTTCCTGCTTATCCGGTGAGCACACAGTAGGACTCAGTCCTGGTTGGCTTGGGGCCTGGCACCTGGCAGAACCACTTGGTGAGGGCAGTTGCGAGAGAGAGTTCATCTCTCCCTGTTTCTTTCCACCTCATACTTGATGTGTCTTTCTCCATGTAGAGGAAGGATCTTAGCCATGATATTTTCCTATAACCCCATTCTTGAGTGTGTGTTTGGTGGCTAAAGGCTCTGGTGTATGGTCCCTAACCTGTCCACTGACTCCCCTGCAGATCTACGGTTATGATGAGCTCCAGATGCTGCAGTCACGGCTGCCGATGGTGAGTGAGAGGTGGCTAGATGAGGACTTTGGCAGTTGAAAAGCACTCCCCACACCGCCTTTGAGAAGCTGTGTCTGGTGGTGATATGCGTGGTTTGACCATTGCCTGGGGATTGAGGGGCTCTGAGACCCAGAGCACATGTATGCTATGCCCCATGCCAAATCTTCTCCTTCCTGCTGCCGATGGAAGCACAGTCCTGTAATCCCAGTTTTTGAGAGGCTACGGTTGAGTCCAAGACCAGCCGAGGCTGCTACATACTGGCATACTGTCTCAAAACTAACAAAATCCAAGACATGCGGGTTGCCCGGAATCCAGTACTGTCTTTGTCTGTAGGACTGCAGCGGCCGGTGGCGGCTCAGGAGGGCAGCAGTGCTGCCCTACCCCCCCGGAGAATGACTGTAAAAAGGGTCATCTGGGTCTAGCCTGGGACTTATTTAAAGGAATGCTGGGTCTGGTGCTGCTGCCTCACTTAAGCCAGGGTGGTCTCTGTTCTGACCCTGGCTCTAGGGGTAAAGCAGTGGGTCTGTGGGAAGGCCTCAATGACAGTCAGAGAAGCAGAGAAGTGAGCAGGATTGCTTCCTGGGTAGCTAGTCTCAGCCTGATGTTTTCTAGGGCATCTGTCAGTGACAGACACAAAATCTGTACCCTGGCTTGGGCTGCCTGCTCTTACCCAGTGCCTGCTCCTCCTCGACAGCCCCTCTCAGCCCAGTGCTGCCTGTCTTCTGCCAGGCCACCTACAGTGCACAGCTGCAAGGACCACCTCCCCTCTGTCTGCTGGAGTCCTTTCAGGGGCAGAGGCTGCGAGGGCCTGCTAACAGGACTAACAGGACTTGGGAGAGTTCCTGGGTAGAATCCAAGAATAGCCTGAGACAGAACGTTCACAGCCGGATTCATCCTGCCCCGGGGGCACTCCTGGTTCTTCACCTATACCATGGGTCTCCTTTTCCTTTTTTACTTTTCTGTGTGTTGAGTTTTGCTTGCATGTATGTGGATGTTACCATATGTGTGCCCTGTGCCCACAAGGTGGAAGAAGACCCAGAACTGAAGTTACATGGTTATACGCAGCCATGTGGGTTGCTGGAAGAGCAGCCAGTTCTCTTAACCATTGAGCCATCTCTCCAGCCCTTTCTTTTTCCATTTTAAAAGTTCTGTCTTAGAGGACATCTCTAGTGAGTCCACAGTGGACACAGCTTAAACTTTTTTCTTGGATCATGTTTTAGCCTTCTTTTGGGGCCTCTCTCCTGCCTTGGGATTGGCTCATCTTCTGAGAAAGGGCTCCCCCTTCTGGACTTCCTCCATACCAGTCTCCACTCGGGTTCCTGCAAGCTCCTTGGAGCCTCCTAGGAGGCTCTCTGTGCCTCTTGGAGTTCTGGCTGAGGATTTCCTGGTTTTCCTGGAGTTTATCTAGACTTCCAGCCAAAGGATGTGAGTGCAATACCCAGCTGAGATGGTTTTGCCTGGTTTGATCTCAGAGTGAGTGCAGCCCAGAGGGTCCTGGGTAGTAAGGCCAGAGCAAGGCTTCTTCATCTGCAGAGCACAACTTTCTTAGCCTTTTTTTCTCTTTGCACTTTTGCACCTGCATCCCAAGTTTGGCTTGTGCACTCTCAATGCTGCTGCTGAATGAGCTGGGAGAGTTAGGGTGTTGACTGACCCCATGCCCTCTACCGCTGCTCCTCTCCTGCCCCTGGAAGTCTCCCAGGTGTTGCCTCTTTCACCTTCCCTATAGCTGTTCGTTTTGAGTCCTCTTGCACAGTAAAGACCAGTAAAGTTGGTTTGGCCTGTAGGATTTACCAAGTCTCCATATGTGCTATAAAAATAAGTGTGATAGTGTCTCTGTCTGGTATAGGCATTAGGGTTTGCAGTGTGCCCACGTGTTGTCAGGTAAAGCAGGGTTTTGAGCTGTACGCCCCAAGGCTTCTGTCAGAACTGCAACTCTCTGGGACTGGTCTGGGAATGTGGCATCTCCAGAGTGTCCATGCCTGTTCTGCCAGCTGGATCTGCTCTCTGTGGGATGAGACCATTTGCTCAGTGAGTCTCGTTGGTCTTTCCTAGGATTACTATGGAATCCCCTTTGCAGCACCCACAGCCCTAGCCAGCCGAGATGGGAGTCTACCTAATAATCCATATTCAGGTCAGTTCATTCAGTGGGCAAGATTAGGAGGAGATGGGCTGGCTAATAGGCCAGAAGGTAGATGCAGAAGGGCTGAGGAGTCTTCGGAGGAGTGAGGACTTGAGTTGGCAGTTAGACCTATTCCTGTTATAACAGGCAGCTTGGCTTTTCCCCTGGTGACTAAGCTCAGTATTGTTCTTCTAGGTGATGTCACAAAGTTTGGCCGAGGAGACTCCGCATCCCCTGCACCTCCAACGACACCAGCTCAGGCACAGCAGAACCAGACACAGACCCACCACACAGCTCAGCAACCCTTTTTGAATCCTGCTCTGCCGCCTGGCTACAGCTATACCGGTCTACCCTACTACACTGGTGTGCCCAGTGCCTTCCAGTATGGGCCCACTATGTTTGTGAGTATTTCTGCAGTATTTCTTGGGCTGTGGAAACCTTGAGCGTGTTTCCCAGCATCTGTCAGCCGTGGATGAGTGTATCCACGAGCCCATTTATGTTAAGTCTGTCTTGCAGATTGTTCAAGGGAAGTCCCTTTCCCAGCTGCCTTTAGATTCATCACGGATTGCACTGAGGAAAATACTGTTTCTTTTTGTTGTGACCTAGTTTTGCCCAAGGCTAAGGCCAAGACTGATTTCTTTATTTTTACACTTAAACCTCACCTGCTTGTCCCACCAGGTCCCTCCAACCTCAGCGAAGCAGCATGGCGTGACCCTGGGCACTCCACCGACCCCCTTTCAGCAGGCCAGTGGATATGGGCAGCACACTTATAGCACAGGTAAGGAGCACTTCTAGTACTGAGGGACACAGGCTCGGATAGACACGCGGCCCACACATGCCTCTTGTGCCCTGCCATGCCAGGTTATGACGATTTGACCCAGGGGACAGCGGCAGGAGACTACACCAAGGGTGGCTATGGTGGATCGTCACAGACACCAAACAAGTCTGCTGGTTGTGGGCCTGGCAAAGGTATTGTCAACTACTTCCCAGGCTGTACCCTGGAATAGGTGTATCCTGTCTGACTTTGAGCAGGGCTACCCAGGATCTGAAGAATGCCATGGGGAATAACTAATTGTATTTCCTCCTAGGAGTTTCTGTGTCTTCAGGTACCACTGGCTTGCCTGATATGACTGGTTCTGTCTACAAGACACAGGTGAGTGTGTATAAAACTGGGCAGGGATCTCAGAGAAAAGTGCAGTTCGGCCAATCTCATGGTCATGTGTTCTACAGACTTTTGACAAGCAAAGCTTTCATGCGGGAACTCCTCCGCCTTTTGGCCTGCCCTCTGCCTTGGGCTCCACTGGGCCCCTGGCCCCTGGAGCAGCTCCTGGCTACGCACCTGCCCCGTTCCTACATATCTTGCCGGCCCACCAGCAGCCCCACTCGCAGCTGCTGCACCACCACCTGCCACAGGATGCTCCGGTGAGCGCCGTCATGGGAGCAGCCTCCCCACCTTGGGCCTAGGGTTCTGTTCCAGACTTTATAGCCTTGTCTCCTCTTCTTCCTCAGAGTGGCTCTGGTCAGCGAAGCCAGCCCAGCTCCCTGCAGCCCAAGTCTCAAGCCTCCAAGGCCACGTATAGCAACTCTCCGTACTGGACAAACTAGTCCCTGAAAAGGAGAGGGTGGGCCCTTGGGCAGGAGAGAACTCGTGGAGCGCATGCCTGGGAGCCCGGTGCCCTTCCTAGACTTCTGAGATATAACTGTGTCAGCTGAGCCTCTGTGGGAAGCCTGCCTCCCAGACCCACTGTTGTATGTACTGTATTTATGTATGTATTTGTAAATGTGAGAACAGCCTGGAGGAGCTGGGCTGTGCCTCTGGGTAGCATACAAGTACGCTCTCCAGGTCTGGTCCAGACCCCTTTGCTGTAGCCGTGTAGGCCCCACACCTCCCCCTCTGCCTTCAGGCCTTCCTTGTGGCCCCAGCTCAGTGTGCCACGGAAGAACCGGGGGTCTGAGGAGTGGGGTCAGGTACCAATGAAGAATCACGACTTCTCTCACTCCCTTGTGACCAGTTGTTCCTCTGTAATTACTTCATACTTGTTTTGAGAAACTGATCCTTTTGTGTTTCGTCATGGTCCCTTTCCAACAACTCTTAATCTGGGAATAGCAGAGATGACCCGTCCAACCTAAGCCTGTGCCTGTCTGCCTGCACATAGAGCAGGGCCTTCTGCTTTGGGTCTGGTCCTGCCCTAGGAACTTTTCTTATCAACTGTTAAAAAAAAAATTTTTTTTGAACTAAGTCTCAGATAATCAGCCAGTCAGCTCCCTTGTAAAGAAGTCAAAGATCTGCTTCCACCTCAAGTGAAGCCTGCCTCCAAACAAAGGCTTCTCTATACCAGTTGTCCCAAACCAGGTGGACAACTGTTTCAGGGTTTTCTCTCCCCTAAACTCCACCTAATAAAGTTCTGAGAGCATGCTGGGTCTGTGTGTGCAGTGGCTAAGGGATGACTCGGAAGCACTACCTCACACAGATGACCATAGATGGCTGTCTTCTTCCTTCTTCAGGGCTTAGGCTGTTTCTGTGACCAGAGGCCAGAGAACAAGAGTGCCAGGCTCTTGCTATCCAACCCTAACTAATATTCTGGAAAGAAGCCAAGGACCAGGGCTCAAGAGCCTCCTGTGCCTGTCCCACCAGTCTGTAATTGAATCAGGGGGCGGATACAGACAGTGTTCACACCACATCACTGGTTCACACCAGGCGCCTAAGTAAAGGGAGCACATCTTATTCAAAATGTTTCATGTGGTCACACCCCCGAAGAGGCATGGGGATTAGTTTAGAGCTGGTTATATCTACATTTGGGGCCCCTCCCTTTTTTTAATTTCTCAAGTTTCGGGGGATTTGGGGATCACAATGACAGGGGACAAGACATCAGATACGGAAACAGAACAGTCCATCACTCAACGGAAACAGGAACAGTCCATCACTCAGAGTAGATGGACTGACAGTGGTGATGGCCTGCTGTGCTTTCTATCTAGCTCCACTCCTGTTAACAGGGAACATAAGATGTCTGCCCAGGGTGGCAAAACCCTTTTAGCTGGGACCTGGTGACTGTCAAAGGGACAATGAGATGTGTTTTTTTAACATGGGGTTAACCCTCAGGGAAGTAGCAATACAGGCTTTTTTTTTTTTAATTTCACGTTTTATTAGACAGATGGGCAGAAAAAGACAAAATAAACCACTAAAGGGGGAGGTCAACACAAAACTTATAAGTTAAACTGAAAAACCATCTACATTTTTAGCTAAGAAAACTATAAAGTCAGGTGTGTCTGCTGGTTTCAGTCGAAATTGCATCTGAATCTTTTCAGCTGTAAGTGTAAACCTCATTGATGAGGGTGGGGGAGAGCAATGTCCCTTCTAATGGACAGGATCAGACATAAGGGAACCAGCAAACAGTGAGTGGGCAGGAGAGGACAGAGGAGGAGCTAAGAAAGTAGAGCTTGGTGAACAGAATTCTGGAATGGTAGGAAAAAGTGAGGCTGAGAAGCAACAACGGAATCATGATATTCTACTTTCTCCACTCAGCCTCAGGAGCATTCATTCAGTGAGGCCTTGATTAAACTAAAGAGGAATCTTGTTCTTTTCACACCAAGTGGCCAGCACAACTGCACTCAAAGGTTCTACTTGTACCCATTCTGTCTACTCTCTAAAGAGAAACTTTACACACTCAAGTACTTTTCCACAGGGCATGTGTGGGCCAGCATGCAGTGTCTGCCTTAGAACTGACCACACCCCTTCAAAGGCTGGCTCTCTGGCTCCTCTGCAACACAGGCCAGCAAGGCCCACAGTGAAGATGGTAGCATGCCCTGGAATGAGATGCTTTAGCACTGAAAGGCTTAGTTTTAGGGTGCCAAGAGAGTAAGACCAAACTACAGCTGTCACCTTTCGGGGTGGGGGTGGGGGGTTAGGTGCTGGGGAGGAAACGGCGCTGTGAAAGGATTTGGCTCCAGGCCATCTGGGAACAATGGAACATGAAGCTCTGGGAGTTTCTACTACTGTCCTACACAGCACAGCAGCTGTGTTCCCCAACCACTAGACTCAGGTACAGCCCCTGGCCCTGTGGAAATAAATAACATACCTAACTTTTAGATGCCAGAAAACTGCTGAGAAACAGCATTCATTCAGGAGAATTTCAAGAGTGAATGAAAACCCTGAGATCAGAAAGGAGGAGCCGTGAAGAAGGAAGAATCAGCTTCTCTGCAGTCGAGATCTGCCCTTTGGTTCTTTCTGAGCTATGATCTGAGGATAAGGAAGGACCCTAGCCTTAAGTCTGGTTTTGCTTTAGAGCAGTTTGCTAAACCGGGGGCAGAAACCTGCTTTAAATTTGAAGCCGCTAGACAGTGAGGATCTTGATGGGCGCAGCGTGTGGTTGACACCTGGGATTCAAAACTGCCTGGACTGGAAACTTTCAACGGGGAGGGGGGGGGGCAGGCGGCGGGGAACTCCACGACAACTTCTGCACTCCATGGCCGAGGTACATTGAAAGGAGAAAGAAGTCCAGGTCATACCCAATGAGGAAAACAAGCAGTCCCAAGTTGCACACATCCACAGTGATCACTATCAGCATAAGTAGCTCAATTACAACCAAAATCTTAACACATGCACCTAGGGTTAATACTGAGTAAGAAAAAGTGGCTACTAAAAAAATTAACCTCATGTGAGAGTATCTGAGGCGTTTTCTCTCTAGCAGTGGCTACTAGTAGTATTCACTCTCCCCCTCAGCAGAATCAACCAAAACTTGTGTAATCTTTTGTTTTCATAACCAAAAATCAATACACACTAACCTCCACTTCCCCCCCCCCCAAATTGTTCTACTTTCTGGTGGGAAAAAAAAGTTACCCTACCTTTAAAATAAATAGCAACCAAGTGCTCGGTTCTATGTAAAGTATGAATATTTATTTCAGGCTTTAGATCCCAATCAATTCCAAAAAACAAAATCTGATTTCTCTCCTTGGAGTAGCTGCAGCCTCCATGTTGGGATGATCTCATAGAGGCAGCACATTTCATTAGACTTAGCAAGAGTAAGTCCCTGATGCCCACCGCATCCCAGCCTTAGGAAAGGGAAAAACGAAACTCACCACCACGGGGCTGGACAAATGCACACGCACTAATGTAAAGGAGCAGCTAAACCTTGGCAAATTGGCTTTTTTTTTTTTAAAGTTTGTTTTGTGGGGTTTTTTTTTTGTTGTTTTTTTGTTTTTTTGTGTTTTTTTTTGGTTTTGTTTTTTTTTGTGTGTTTTTTTCCCCCATTTTCTTTTGCTACCCAATATATGCAGCACTTGTGGACTCCCAGTGGGTTCCCAGCTTCAAACACAATGTCTTAAACAGGCTAATTCTTCAAGAATGTAAAAAGAGACAAACGTGTTTTGCTGTGAACATTCTGCAGAGATGAAGTGAGGTGGGAGTTTGAGGGGTGGTGGCTGTTTTTAAAAAAAGAATCAATACAGTGATGGAAGGGTAAAGAATGCAAGAATTCAGACATTCTGTGGAGGGTACTCTCTCCATTAAAGGTCCATAAAAAGGAGCAAGCTGAGATCTGGAAGGGGTCAGCAGGAGCTATGTTGTTTTCCCTACCCCATAAGTAAGTTTTTGCTGAGGGGCCACTGCAGATCCCCACTTGCTCCCTTCCCTTTGGCCTGAGACATCAGGGCAGTACAGGGGCACTGAAGGAACATGTCACGACTCCTCATTCCCAGAATCATCATCATCATAGCAGTCGGCGTCTTCTTCCTCCTCATCTTCATCATCAATGTCGTCGTCATACAAGTCGTCGTAAAGCAAATCTGAGCTGTTGTCATTGGAAGGCACTTTAGTTTTGATGCAGTACTCTGCCAGGGTTGTGGGGACCTTCACTCCATCCTTTTCTGCCTCAGCCTTAGTAGCTGAGACTTGTTTCCTGAATAGAGGATAACAACAGTAATTTATGGAGGTCTGTTTGTTTTTGTTTCAAGAGGGTTTCACCCTAACCCACAATTGACTTTCAACTCTAAACCCTCTGCTTTTATTCTCCTTTGTGCTGGGATTGTGAGCTAAGGCCATCATACTTGGTGTAGAAAACTGCTTGAAGACAGGCTTATACCTGACCATGATCAAGGTTCCTGTTGATCACCCTCCAGACAGCGGACACCTGGCACCACAGCAGAGCTCTGAGCCATCAGGTGTCATGGTGGGGTCCCTCCCTGACACTTCAGCCTTTCTTGTTCATGGCTGCATGGGTCAGGTCAGCAAGCCCCCAAGCATCTGGAATCCCCTGTCTTTTGCCTCCCATCTCCTGCTAAGGGTTGAGGAATCAGATACATAAACACTGCTGGCTTGATATGTGTGTTCAGGTTTGCAAGGGGTACTGGGAATCAAACCCAGGGCATGGAGCACTCTACAAGTGAACTATGGGCCAAGCAGTGATCCACAAGATAGGCTGCCAGAGTACCTACCAGTCTCAGCCTTGAAACATCCTGCTTACACCTACGGGGAATTCCCCTGGTTATGGCCTCCCTCAAAATGTGCACTGCATCAGAGCAGACGCCCTGACTTTCTCAGTCTTTTCCATTACCCAGAGATGTCTTGGAAGAAAACAGGTATGCAGCAAATGTTGCATGTATATAAATTAGAATAGTTTCTTTCCAAAAACTTTCCGAAGCTTTGGAAAAATTGTGGGACAGTTACTAGAGAAACTGAAAACATGATACCACTTTCCTCAAGCTTTAGTTTGCTGCCAGGCCTTGCATACTGACGTTCCTGTAGCCTCTATAGGTTTGAATTATTACATGAACCACCTTCAATTGTTGATGTAAATGGTTCTTCCCAATGGCACAGCATGCTGAAGTGTACTGTAATCCTAGCACTTGCGAGGCAGAAGCTGGCCCTGTGTTCAAGGCTAGCCTGGCTTAAACTGGCCCCCACAACCCCCACAAGACAACTAACCAACCAAAACAGAAAACACCGCAAGTTCTAAACTGCTTTCTAGTGAGTTCGCTTTTTTGTTATGTTTCTGTTTCTGTTGTGGGTTGTTTTTCAAAAGCTAAGTTCATTAGTTACTACTCCTCCAAAAATCTAATTTAGAAATTGTTTTAAAGTAAACAGGGCATTAAAATTTGAATTTAACCTCTTAGCTCCAGAATGCACATGGTTTGCCTTACCTAATGATCTCAGCGTATTCCTTGTCTTTTCCTTTACTGTCCCTCCACTTCCTGAACATAACTGAAGCATCCACATTGGCTGGAGAAAAGGTGTTGGGCTCATTAAGCAGTGAGATTACACTTAACAGGATAGTCCTGGAAAGGAGAAGAGTCCGTGGTAAAAAATCCATAGGCAGAAGTACAGGCTTTTAAGAAATTACAGTTAGTTTTAAAGTTTTTCTCCTTTAAAATATCTGATACAAATCTGAGGTTATAGCATCTGATGACTTATGTCTTCAGAGGCTGGTGAGATGGCACAGGCAAAGTGACTTGCCACCAAACCTGATTGATGACCTGAGTTTGATTGCCTGAGATGAACATGACAGAGGAAGAGAGCCAACTCTTCACAAGTTGCTCTGATACTTCCACTTACATGCCATGACACACACACATATACACACAGGGAATGCCATTTAAAAAAACAAATAAAATTCTTTTAGGACCAGAAGCCACGCCAACCACCAGAACTCCAGGTGGGCCACCTGCTCCTGTACCTCCCTCATCCCCGGTGGGCTGCACGGCACACACTATCCCCAGTCCCCGCACCTTCCCTCCTCACCTAGACTAACTCAGGCAGAGACACCCTGCAGGCTGCGAGACCAAGTGGGCTGCCACAACTCTAGCCCCCAACTCAGGTGGAAACCGCAGACTCGACCATAGGCCACAAAGACTAAAAGACAAGAGGGAAAACAGAAACCAAGAAACAAATACCCATGCAATAAAAACAAACTCAGAAAAGAAATGGTGCTGGTCTCACTGGATGTCTGCATGTAGATCCATATTTATCACTGTGCATAAAACTCAAGTCCAAGTGATAACAGACCTCAACATAAAACCAGATACACTGAACCTGATACAAGAGAAGATGGGGAACAGTCTTGAACCAATTGGCACAAGAGACAACTTCCAGAACAGAGAACACTGATAGCCTAGGTGTTCAACAATTAACAAAAGGGACCTTATGAAACTGAAAAGCTTCTGTAAGGCAACAGTACAAAACAGCCTTCAGAATGGAAAAAGATTTTCCCCAACTCCATATCCAAAGAGCTAATATCCAAAATCTATAAAGAACTCAAGAAACTAGATATCAATAAATCAAATAATCCAATTTAAAAATGGAATACAGATCTAAACAGAATTCTCAATAGAGGAATCCCTGGGAAATGCAAATCAAAACAACTCCGAGATTCCATTTTACTCCTGTCAGAATAGCTAAGATCAAAAACACAAGTGATAGCTCATGCTGGTGAGGATGTGGAGCAAGGGAAACCCTCCTCCATTGCTGGTAGGAGGTCAAACTTCAGCATTTAGGAAATCACTGTGGTGGTTTCTCAGAATACTGGGACTCAATCTACCTCAAGACTCAGCTATACCACTTCTGGGCGCACACACACACACACAAAGGATGCTTCATCCTACCACAAGGACCCTGCTCATAGCAGCTTTATTCATAATAGCCAGAAACTAGAAACAACCTAGATGTCTTTCATTTGAAGAAACAAACTGTGGTGCATTTACACAATGAAGTATTACACTCAGCTGTTAAAAAGATTACATCATGAAATCTACAGGCAAATGGATGGTATGACAACCCAGACCCAAAAAAGACAAGCATGGTATGTACTCAATGGTAAGTATACATTAGCTGTAAAGAATAACATGCTATAATCCAGAGAGGCTACGTAAGGAGGAGGGCTCGGGGGGTGAGGGGGAGAGGACACGGGACAAATACATTTCCCTGAGAAGGGGAAATCAAACATTTTGTGGATGAGGACAAAAATCAGATCAAGTGTGGGGGCGTTGAAGGGAGAGCAGGGAGAGATTACTAGAATTGGAAGGTAATGTGGAAACCTAGTGCAGTGGAAACTCCCTGGCATCTATTAAGAGTGACCCTAGTGAGGACTCCTGGTAATGGAGGGTATGGAGCCTGAACCAGCCATCTTCTGTAACTGGGAAGGCTTCCATTGGTGGAACTGGGACACCAACCCAGCCACAAAATCTTCAACCTACAATGCAAGATGTGCTGGGGCAATGATGGTGCCCATGTTGTGTGAGTGGCCAATTGATGAGGCACCCCTCAACAGGGAGCCTATGCCTGCATAGCTCTAACAGAAAAACAAACGAATGATTCCTTATGATATCCTTATATACTCACTGATCCAGTGCCCTCCAGCAGCTGAGTGGATGCAGAGACCCACAATCAAACATTAGGCAGACAGAGAGCCCAGGTTGGAAAGTTTTGAGCCCAGTTTGAAAGTTTTCTCTGAAAACTAGTTAAAAATCTCCCACCCCACCCATACCTACACACATGCAAAAAGCTAGTCTCAGAATACCTGGCATGGTGGTGCAGACTTTTAGGCAGAGGCAGGTGAATCACTATGAGTTCAAGGCCAGCCTGGTCTAAACCAACAACTTCTAAACCAGCCAAGGCTATATAGTGAGACCGTGACTATAACCAGAACAAATAAATGAACGAACGAACAAATAAAAAACAGCCTGGCCTTTTCTGTATCTCTCCCCAGTCTACATATATACCCCCGAGCAGCATTTGGAAAGCAGAAAGATAGCTCATTCTTAAAAACCTAAGCTTAACACAGAAATTTGTAAATAGGCTAAATATAATCTGGTTCTTTCGCCAGAAGTAAACACCATATACTATTGCTACCACTTGTATTAGCTTCATCTTCTACCCTGACTCTGCTAATTAGAAGAGATCCTTTGAAAAGGCAGACAGTAGCACTAGATGATAACCCAGTTAAAACTCTGTCCTCATTGCATGTTTCAACATGGAGGGATGTTTAACGAGGACATCCAGTTCTAACTGGGGAAACAGGGCAACATATGGCAAAAGGCCATGGTTTAACTAGTTCACATACTGCAGTTTTTATTTATACTGCTAAATCAACTGAGACATTTCAGTAGTTCCCACTGAGCAGTGCTGGGACTGTTGTTGGTGTATTCCTAAGACACAATGCAAAAACAAGGATTCCCAAGTTAAATGCATCAAAGTACAAAGTTTAAAAACTAAGAATGAAAGGCCAGCCTGATCTATATAGTGAGTTCTAGGATAGCCAGAGCTATGTAAAAGATCCTGTCTCAGAAACAGCAGCAGCAGCAGCAACTACAAAAACCATGTAAGATTGTGGTGGGCACACCTCTGAGGATCAAACTCAGGGCCTTATACAGATAGGTAAGCAAAAAAAAAAAAAAAAGTAATTTGAAGGATATATGACTGGCTGGGGGCAATGGCACACACCTGTAATCCCAGTACTGGTGGAGGCAGAGGCAGAGGCAGGTAGATCTCTGTGAGTTCAAGGCCAGCCTGGTCTACAGCGCGAGCCCAGGACAGCCAGGCTACACAGACAAACCCTGTTCTGAAAAACAAAACAAACAAAATTTATGAAGTGTGTCTGTGTGCATGTGTCCATGTATGTCTGTGTGCATGCATGATGTGGTGTCAGTCTTCTCCTTCCACCTTTCTGTGGGCTTTGGGGATGGAACTTACACTGCCTGCTTACAAGGTGCCTTTACTCACAGAGCTAAGCATGGTGGCACACACCAACCAGCTGGAAGGAAAAGGCAGTATGATAAGGAGTTCTGAAGCTCACCTGAGCTACCTAACAAGTTCCTAGCCAGCCTGAGCTAACTAATGGTAATGGTCACTGGTATTCAATACATAAAGCCAAAGGAACAAATAGCATCTCCCTGGCCACAAGTGGGATTTAAGAGAATCCTAGGGATAGTGCAGTGTGCCTGCAGTACCCCCCATAGCTGTGCCTACTCTGCAGCCATTGCTGTAGCAGGCCCTGGCTATCTGCCCTTCAGTGTAGAGAAGAAACTCCATATGCAACTGTGGCTTCTGGGTTAGAGCCACCCAGGACAACTGCTTTCCTACAGGAAACAGATAGTTCCAGAGATGCATCTAGAGTATAGCTGTGAACTGAAAGCAGCTTCTGACAGATTCCTGGAGGTCTTAGCTTGGCTATAGCCAGAAAAAGAACTAGGTTAGGTTTTGTTTTTCCCACAAGTGACAAGGACCACTCAACACCATTATCCTCACAAGGTGTCTGGCTACCCTTCAGAGATGGCAAAGCCATCAAATTCTAGTGGATAACAACGGGATACTTGTCTTGCTTACTGCTCCAGTCAATTCTTACAACTGTACAGACTTCAGCTCTTAAAGGTTTTATACTCTTTAGGTCACAAAAACCCCTTACACACAACTTTACCTTATGATACTGGGTATGGTATGGCACAGGACTTTAACCCCAGCATTGAGAGGCAGAAGCAGGTGGATACGTGTAAGCTCAAGGCCATCTGGTCTATAGCATCACTACCTGTACACCAAAGTACCCGAGACCTTTATTACAAGAATGCATTCTATTGATTCAAAACAGTACTCAGGCCCTCGTTCATAAAGTGAGTTCTACTCACTGAAAGGCAAAGCCTAGGATTACAACCTAAGTACTTCTGAGGATTTGGGGGGAGAATGCTCCTAAAAGACTGAGCAAAGGCTAGCCAGGTGGTTTGGTCTCTCCAGCACTCCAGGTGACCAGGCGTCCTCCCTCCTTCCTCTGAGAAAAGCCTACACGCTTCCTTTAAGCTGTGCCTCCCCCCAGTGTTAGGGGCCAAGAAGAATAAAATTCCTTTTCACACATTATAGTGATACCTAACACTGGTAAAGAAGACAGCCACTAAGTGACTAATGGGTGTCAAGTACAGTCAGGACACAAGGAAGGGAGGTGCAATTTCAAACTTACAAAATTTTTGTTTCTAGGAATTTCTCACTTAATACTTTCAGACCACACTCGACCATGGGTAACCAAAATTATAGAAAGCAAAATACATTGTCGATTTAATTATATTCTCGAGCAGAGCATGGCAACCTCTCAAGCAGCCTCCTCAACACTTGAATAAACTTAAAGAAGAATAAACAAAACCCATAACTTTCGGTACTTAAGAGTCTGTAATGTTAGCTTCTATATACAGCATTTGATATTCAGGGCTCAAAACAACAATGTAGAAATATTTTAATAAAATGTTTAAAATAATTCTTATTTTCATGTACTCAGCATTCAAACTAAACATGATATTACACAGTAAAGTGGATGGGTTTTGATATACATACAGAGCAAGCAGCTATTTCTCCCCATAGGCAAAAGTCACTTTAGATTTGACAGCGAAGACAGATTAGCCCCCAGAGGTTGAGCAGCAGTAGTCAGACAATAGGTGCCTTCCCAGCAGCTCTGCTCGGCTCTCAGGCACACGGAAGTACGGCCCCAGGCTTTCAGATCAGAGAGCCATAGAAGGCACTTCTGACCATTACAGTTAAATACTAATAAAACCTAATACCTTGAGTATGTTAAAATGAGAGAACCCTGGTGTATCACACATAAGTCTATTTATTATCACACATGATGGCTAATACCTGAGGCAGGACTATCACGGGAGTTCAAGACCAGCTGAGTTACACAGAAAGTAACCATGTCTCATAGAAGCAACAAAAGTCTTTTATCTTTTCTTTTTTTTCTCCAGACATAAGGTCTTACTGTGTGGCACTGGCTCCACGTGTATTGTGTAGACCAGGCTGGCCTTGAACTCATAGATTTGACTACTTCTGCCTCCTGAGTGCTGGGACTAAAGTTGTTGCACCATAATACTGTCCAAAATGTTTATTTCTTACTTTATCAAAACTATAACTAGTTGGGTATGACTAAGTACTTCAAAATAACCCCAGTGGGGTTGGCAAGATGAGTTAGCAAATAAGGAGCTTGCTGCCAAGTCTGATGAACAGAGCTGGGTTCTGGGAAAATTTTGACCTCTGACCTCAACAACTCAAGCTACAGGACACACTTGTGCCCCCAATCATTACATAGATACAAGTTAATAAAATAAAAACAATTTAAACAGAGAGGTTGTAGGATCTAAGGAAGTGTAAAATTTAATGTCAGAATCTACTGGAGGGAAGTGAGAATTCCAACTACCACTGCTCAGGGAGTCAACACTTCAAAATGATTGTCAACCCAGAATTATGTGACCTGTCATTACTAAGGCCAATGCAATGTTTCCACTGTCAGCACTGCTGCATATTTTCCCTATGTCCATCCTTCATACCCCATTGTAAAGCCTGAGCTATCACAGCCTGTTCTCTCTCTCATCCCCACTCAGCGGGGACCATCCCAACCCTCCAATAAATCTCTTATTCTAGGTTTGTTGTGAGGTGTGATTTCTGTGGCACTACTTGGCTCTCCGATCACCAGCAAAACCCATGCTCTGGCCAGAGAGAAAGCTATCAAACACAGAAAGATTCTGCAAACAGAATGAGACATACCCCAACAGCCAAAACAAGAAAGATTCAAGTAGCAGGTGATTATAGGCCCTGTGTATTTGGGAGGTAGAGGTAAGAGGTTTACTTGAGCCTAGGAGTTTGAGGGCAGTCTCAAAAATAGCCAGGTGGTGGTGGTGGTGGTGGTGCTAGCCTTTGATCCCTGCACTCAGGAGGCAGAGAAAGGCAGACCTCTTTGAGTTCAAGGCCAGCCTGGTCTAGTGAGTTCCAGAATAGCCAGGGCTTACAAAAAGAAACCCTGTCTCAAAAAATTGAACCAACTAACAAACAAATAAAAGCAGAACAAAACACAGTAAATATAGTTTCTTATATAACACCTTACCTCACATTCTGAGTAGGATTCCACCTTTCAGAGGGCAGTTCTCCACTCTGTGGGTCATCTACAGGCGGATGAAGAATTGAAATGCATACATCTCCATTCTACAAGGCAACAATACGACATTCAGTAAACATGTAAAAAACTGATATAAGCAAGGTATGATCATACCTGTAACCACAGTACTCAGCAAAAGGATCAAGTATGAGGCCAGCCTAGGCTACACTATATACTAACACCTAGTCTCAAAACACACACACACACACACACACACACCCATGAGAAAAGCCAGGAATGGTACATGTTCTTTAATCTCAAGCACTTGGTAGGCAGAAGCAGGCAGATATGAGTTTGAGGCCAGCCTGTTCTACACAGCAAATTCCAAACCAGCAAGGGCTACACAGTAAGAACCTGTCTTAATAAAACAAAACCAAAAAACCAAAAATGTTATGAATAGGCATGTCATTTTTTTTTTGCTAAAAATTTTCCTTGTTCCCTTTTACTATAGGAAAAACAATCCGTGTTCAAATCAAAGCTGAAGAATTAAATATTATAAAATTTTATCTGAACCAGGCATAATCTCAGCACTCAAGAGACAAGAGGCAGAACAGTCACTCCAAGTTTGAGACAGCCTGATCTACATACATACATATACATATACATACATACATATAGCGCAAGTTCTGGCCACACAGGGCTATACAGAAGAAGTACCCTTCCTCAAAACAAACTAAAATATCTGGGCCAGTCTCCAACACATATGCCCTGCCTGTTAGCACCATCATTCTGGAACAAACATAAAAACAAACAGGATAACTCCTGAATATGTGGGTAAAAACTGCTGATTTTTATGGTTTGCAGCATAAATATAAGATCTAATCTAACAAGCACATTCAGATTACTTCAAATATATGTGCCACACGAAGGTATATAAATATACATATATTCAATAGAAAATAACAGGTTAAGTAAAATATGGTCATTTGTTTCTCCTCTTCCCATACCCTCCTTTTTCCTATTGTTATTGATTTTTCAAGACAAGGTTTCTCTGTGTGGCCCAGGCTGTCCTGGAACTCTGTACACCAGGATAGCCTCAAACTCGAAAGATCTGCCTGTCTCTGCCTACTGAGTGTCACCAAGTCATCTGTTTTATATAAGAGAAAACAAAAAAGCAAAGATGAGACATGAGGTAAGAGCACAGATACATAACTATAAAGCAGCTTCTGAAAGCATCAGCGTACTGGCTGGCGCTATCCGCAGCACATGGCTTTAACCCCAGCATTCAGGAGGCATAGGCAAGCTGATCCTCTTGAGTTTGAGGCCAGCCTGGTCTACAGAGAGAAACCCTGGCTTGAAAAAGAAAACACAGCTTGGTCTACAGAGTGAGTTCTAGGACACTCAAGGCTAACAGAGAAACCCTGTCTGGAAAAACTTAAAAGAAAAACAAAACACTTCTTTGTATATGTGTGTGAATATATATACATGAGCCTGTGTGTGGAAATCAGTGTAGTCATCATGTGATTTTCTCAACTGCTCTCTATCTTATTTCTTGAGCACTGAGACACTTACTACACTGCTTAACTAGAAATCACCAGGGGTCCTCCTGTACCTGCCCACACAGAACTGCAGGTATGCCCTGCACTGTCACACTTAGCTTTCTATAGGGTGCTGCGGATATGAACCCATGCATGTTTGCACAGCAATAACTTTACTGAGGCATCTCTCTAGTGCAAAATATCTTTTAAAAAATTACGTTTTGTGTAAATTTTTGGCTTTTAATTTCTAAAATTATGTGTATGTCCTGGGAAGTGTGAAGGGAGGGGATACTGAGGTTGGGATGTATTATATGAGAGAAGAATAGAAAAAAAGGTTTTTGATGTGCATGTCTGTACGTCTTTATAGTTAGGGTTACTATTACTGTGATGAAACACCAAGGCCAAAAGCAAGTTGAGGAGAAAAGGGCTTATTTGGCTCATACTTTCATATCACTGTTCATCACTGAAGGAAGTCAGGACAGGAACTCAAACTGGGCAGGAACCTGGAGGCAGAAGCTGGTGTGGAGGCCATGGAGGAGTGCTTGCTCCTCATGGCTCAATCAGGCTGCTTTCCCATAAAGCCCAAGGACCATGAGTCAATGGGTGGGCCCATTCACAACGGTGTGGGCCCTCCCCCATTAAACACGAGTTAAGGAAAGAGGGGGAAGTGAGAGGAAATTGTAAAAAAGAAAACTTTCTTAAAAATCATTCACTGAAACACTGCAAATAAAGTAACCCATCAGAAGACAATATCAGGGATTAAACACAAGATTGAGGAATTGGTAAATTGTGATATCAACTAAAAAAATCAGAACATGCAAGACCTTGGGAACATCATTAATGGACCAAATCTAAGAATCTCTGCTATTCAAGAGGCAACTAAGATATAGACTAAAAGTCCAAAAAAGGCCTCAACTCCACACAAAGAACCAAGAAATGCTGAGAGCAAGAAAAATAGTCACACTGATTGCTTATCCCATACCAAATGGTCAGCCCTAAAAACATACACATAAGTAACACTATACAGACTGAGCAGGTTTTATTTATGTATTTAGAAATGTATATGTATACATATATGTGTATGTAATGGTATTTATTGAAAAGAGACTATGAAACTGAAAGAGAAAAAGGAGGCAGGTATATGGAGAGCGGTGTGGAGGGAGGAAAGGCAAGGGGAAAATGTTGTAACTATGTTATCATCTCACACACACACTTTTAAAAATATGTAACACAACTAACTTTTTTTTTTTGGTGGGGGCAGGTTATAACTATGTAGACCTGAGTGGACTGGAGCTTACTATGCATAACAGCCTGGCTTCAAATTCACATATATCTGCCTGTCTCTGCTTATCAAGTACTGGGATTAAAGGTGTGAACCACCATGTCCAGCAATCAAATCTTTGCTAGCTCAGTTCTCAGCACCTACATAAGGCAGCTCACAAACACGTGTAGCTCCAGCTCGAGGGGATCTTACATCATCTTTGTCTTCTGCAGACACTCACACACATGTATTTTTTTAAAAGATTTCATTTTTATTTTTATGTGTTCTGTTTTCATGTACATCTGTGCAATTTCCACAGAGGCCCTAAGAGAGTGTATATAAGTGTGACATACATGTGGCTGTGAGCTGCTATGTGGGTGCTGGGAACTGAATAGCGGTCCTCTTAACCCCCGAGATCTCTTCAGCCCCAGAAATAGCAAATAATAAACAACCTGCTTTAACTAGTCAAAACCTGTGGCTGAGGCGGTTCTAAGTTCTGATAAGAAAGCTACTGTGCAGCTTTGTTAGATAGGCATAATGCCCACCTGTCAGGCTGCCCAAGGTAACTCTAATTACACTGCAGGCTAGGCCACTGTCAGCTTTGGTCAGTCAGAAAAATCTCCTTTTTGTTGTGGACAATGATTAGCTCGCAAAGGCTCCTAACTAGTCCAAGTGCAGAGGACAAGTGACAAGTGGAAGCCACAAACAGGACGTCTGTGTCCTCCGCTCAGCTCAGAGACACCACAGAAAGGCTGTAAGAGACTGTGCGCTGCTGACTTCTGGACACGACGTGGCAGGTGCTCTCTTGAACTCACAGCAGCTATGAATTTCTTTGTAAACCCTGCACACGATTATCCTGTCACTAAAGGGGAAGGAGCTCATGAGGCCCCACCTTTCCTTGAGGATTCACAGTTAA
Organism: Pachyuromys duprasi; assembly: GCA_028658305.1. Lineage (NCBI taxonomy): Eukaryota > Metazoa > Chordata > Mammalia > Rodentia > Muridae > Pachyuromys > Pachyuromys duprasi. Next base: position 259,113 of record CM053762.1, on the reverse strand, counting down.
AAAAGGACAGACGCTTCAATGCTAAAGTATTGGCAGCACTAATAAGGTGCCCAGGCTCTGGTATGCTACCATATGCAACTCATTTACAAAAAAAGAAAAAAAAATGATAACAGGGTAGAAAGAAGATCAGCTGGGAAGAGAAAATGAATTAGTAAGAGAACAGAAGTGGGTCAGCAAAGGACACGAGGACTGGAGGCAGAAGTCAGTATTAGCGTGTCCCCAACACCACAGGAACCCCCAGCGGTTCTCGGTACATTCACAATACTGTGTGGTTAACATTTCTAGTAGCTGCCAAGTTCTATCATACCAATTTAAACCACGTGGTGTTTTCCTCCATTCCTTTATCTACCCAGTCTTCAGTCAGTACTAACTTATTCTGGGCCTTTATTATAAATGTATCCATGCAATATACACAACCCTTCCTCTGGCTTCCTTCATTTAGCTGAATGTCTCGGAGCTGCCTCTACTTTGTAGCAGATGCTTGATAATTACCCCATGCATGGATGTGGTGAGGTAGCACTCTAGTTTCTGGTGGGGGACACTGCTGTGTGAACAGTGCTGCTGGCTATAGTGGTTTGCTTGCCCTCTCATTAAGTATTTGCTTCTTTTCCCTTAGACTGGAATTATGTGGAGTTGTGAGGCCTGGGTTTCTTTCAAAGGACTTTTTTCTAAAGCACATGCACCATTTTATGAGTTCCCAGCAATGTCTGGCATCCAGTTTCTTCACAGTATTACTAGTTCTTTTTTCCTGCCTCAGCCTCCTGAGTACACACTTGTAGATAATTCTGGCTATTTTTCAATTAGATTAATTCTCTTATTACTCAGGTTTTGAAGTTCTTTAAAGAGCTTTACAATCCAAGCTTCATCTCAAACACAGGAATCTCCTCTTGCCTCTGCCTTGAGAATATTTATGAGCAGCAGTTTCTGAATAATTTTTATGATTGTTCTTTTTTTGTTTATGGAAATACCAACTATTAATGAGACTGTTACTCTTATCTTGTGCTCATTTTTATGTCAACTTGAAAGAGGAAATCTTAACTGAGAAAATGCCTCTACCAAATTATCTGTGGACAAGTCTTTTGGCATTTTTGTGACTACTGATTGATGTGGATGTGGAGTTCAGAGTGGTGTCACCCCTGGGCAGGTGGTCCTGAGTTGTATAAGAAAGCAGTCTGAGCAATCCATGAGATATAAGCCAGAAAGCAGACTTTCTCAATGACCTCTGTATCAGTTCTTACCTTGGCTTTCCTCAATAAGTAGCGATCAAGAATATGCAAGCGGAATAAAACTTTTCCTTGGAAGTTGCGGTGTTTTATCTCCATAACAGAAACCATACCCAAGACAACACTCAATTAGCTTGGTGTCATCTGTCAGGCCTACTGATTCTAACTAGACATCATAGTTCCCACCTACAATCCCAGTTCTTGTGAAGATGAGGAAGGAAGATTGTGTTGGAGGCTAGTCTGGACTATAGGGTAAGAGCCTATCTCTGGTAACTACAGATGCTCTCAATTCATCATGATAGTAAAAACTCTCTTGGTAACAAAGTCTCATACTATGTTTTTAATTTTTTTGCCACATTGTTTTGGCCTTAAAGGTCTCTTATTTCTTTACAAATTTTATAGACATCTTACTGATGACTGCAAAAACAGAGAAAGAGAGATTTGATAGGGGATTGTTTATGGGTCACATAAGCCAAATACTACTTTAGTTGGCAAAGGACTTGCTGCACAAGCGTGAGAATTTCAGTTCAAGCCCCAGGATGCACATAACAAGCTGTGTGTCTCCAGGTGGTGATGATGCATACCTTTAATCCCAGCACCTGATCTACAGAGCGAGTTCCAGGACAGCAAAGTCTGAGTTCCCTGTCTCAAACAAAGAAAACAGCTAAGTGTCCTGCATGAGATAATAAACTAAAAAATATAGAAAGGGAAAGAAGAAAGAGGAAGGGAAAGAGAGAGAGAAAGCAAACAAGCTATTTAGGGAGTGTTATGGGAGCACTTGTAATCCCAGTGCAGGGCACAGAGAAAGGTGGATCCCTAGGAAAAGCTCACCACCCACCCTTAACTAGTTGGCAATCCTCAAGTCCCAGACAGAAAGACCCTAATTCAAAAAGGCGAGGTGGACAGCTTCTGCCAAATGATACCTGGAGGTCCCTCCTGGCATTCCATGTGCGTGCACACTCAAGGAGATGTAACGCAAGTGCTTTTATTAACACATATAAATAGTGTTAATAATAGTAGAAAATAGTGGGGTTTGGTCTAACCTTTTCACATACAGAGACAGCATATTTAGATCACATTCACCCTCTCATAACCTCTCTCCTTTCTTTTCCCTCCTGCTGGTACTCAATTTCCAATAGTCCCCATTCTACTTTTATGTCTGTCTGTCTCTCTCATTTGCTTGTTTCTGTTTTTAAGATCTGGACTTGCCCAAGTCACAGCACTAGGGGAGGCAGAGGCAGGCGGATCTCTGAGTTTTGAGGCCAGCCTGGTCTACAAGGTGAGTACAGGACAGCCAAGGCTACACAGAGAAACCCTGTCTCAAAAAAACAACAAAACAAAACAAGAAGATCTGGATTGTAAGAGAGAAAACATAGTATCTGTCTTTCTGAATCTGGCTAATTTTGTTTAACTTAATAATTGCCATTACTGCTCATTTTCTCACAAATGACAGGATTTTATTCTTTTTGGCTGGATATTCTGTTTTGAGTACATACCTTTTCTTTTCCCTGTATATATTTTTGTTGTTTGTTTGTTTTAGAACAGGGTCTTACAACATAGTCCCAGCTACCCTAGACCTCTTTAAGTAGATCAGATGGCCTCTTCTCAGAGATACGCCTGCCTCTGCCTCCAGAGGGTGAAGTGAGATTAAACCTGTGCACCAGGTGTGACCTGGAACTGGTACCAATTTGCCAGCCTCTGCTCTGCTTCCCACATGCCAGGAGAGATAGAAGCCCTAAGTGGCCTGAGCACTTGCTAAGCCCAGGACACCCTCACACTCGCAGAAATCCTCCCAATCCCATGTCCCCTAAAAGTTGTGATTATAGGGATGTTCTATTTCCAGTTTATGTGGAGTTGGCAACTAATAAGCATCTAAACTGATTAATCTGAACACGCGCACACACCCCTCCCCCAAGCCACGATTTCTTTGTGTAGCCCTAAGTGTCCTGGAACTTTCTTTGTAGAGCAGGCTGGTTTCAAACTCAGAGATCCACCTACCTCTTGAGTGCTGGGATTAAAGGGGTGTGCCACCACTACATGGCAAAAAAAAAAAAAAAAAAAAGTTTATGTGTATTTGAAGAATACTTTTTAGACATTATTTTTATGTCTCTTTAAATAAAAAAACAAACATATTTCTGAGCAAGCTGTGATGGCAGACACCTTCAATCCCAGCACTCAGAAGTCAGAAGCAAGCAGATCTCAGTAAATTAGAGGACAGCCTGGTTACAGAGTCAGTTCTAGGACAGCCAAGGCTACACAGAGAAGCCCTAGCTCAACAAAACCAAAAGTAAATTGAGCGAATGAATGAATGTAAGATAAAATGGGGTAGGAATATGGCACACAGGCATAATCCAATCACTATGGATGCTGAAAAGCAGGTCTACCCTGAAATGGAAGCTACTTTGTATGTAACTATGCATGAGTCGCCCTATCTGTAAGGTTTGTAATCATTTATAGGAACACAAAAGTATTTACGAATACAACAGGATTCTAGTATGTGTGTATATGGAAATGTACAGGTTGAGGCAGGATAATAACTTTGAAAACAACATTGAGGTTTCTATAGTCAGTGCTTTTAACACACAGTCTCAAAACACAAAGAATCAGTGACTATAGAAATGGCTCAGCAATTAAGTACTGGCTGGTCTTCCAGAGGACCCTGGGTCAATCACAGCACATACATGGGAGCTTATAACCACATGTGAGCCCAGTTCCAAGGGACCTGACACCCTTTCTCTGGCCTCTACAGGCACTGCACATATGAGGCACACAGACATCCACACAGCAAACACCCATAAACATAACAGACAAAGGACCCAAAGCTGAGCGCTGTAGTATCACCTACATATTCTCAGGGTCTGGAAAGCAGAAATAGGCAAAGGCTACAGGAATACAGTGAGTTAAGACCGATCTGAGCCACTGAGACTCTGTCTCAATCCCTCTCTCCCCAAACCAAAATAACAAAACAAAAGGAATACAGGAGAATAAGGAGTGGTAGTAACCATCTTTAAACCCTACCACTTCAGAAGACTAAGCAGGAGAATCAAGAGCTCACGACAGCCAAGGCCACACAGAGAAATCCTGTCTCGAAAAAACATAACAAAATACAACAACAACAACAAAAATAGCCAAAGTATGAGTATTTTGTAACATTTCTTTAGCCTTTACATTTTACTTTATGTCTGAAAGTGTTGTACCTTCATATATGTCTGTGTACCACATGTGTGCCTGGTGTCTACAGATGTCAGAAGAGGCTACTGGATCCCCTAAAACTAGAATTGCGGATGGCTGTGGGTCATCATGTAAGTGCTAGAAACTAAACGCGGATGGCTGTGGGTCATCATGTAAGTGCTAGAAACTAAACGTGGGTCCTCTGCAAGAGCAACAAGTGTTCTTAACCACTGAACTATCTCTCTAGCCTCGTGTGACTTTTTAAAAATCTAAGGTTACCAAAAAAAGTTATTGTAAAAAGGTATCTAGGGCTGGAGAGATGGTTCAGAAGTTAAGAATACTGTCTGCTCTTCCAGAGGTCCTGAGTTCAATTTCCAGCAACCATATAGTGGCTCACAACCAGTTATGAGATCTGGTGCCCTCTTCTGGCCTGCAGGTGTACATACAGAGAGAACACTGTAAAATAAATAGACAGATAGATAGATGAATGAATAAATGAATGAATGAATGAATAAAGAATAAATAAATAACTCTGAAAAAAGTATCTAAATAGTTTTTATTGCGCCTAAAACATTTGGTCAATGAAAACAAAGCATATAAACAATAACAGTAAACCTTACAATTTTAAAATTTTGTTATTTAAATCTCTAGTTTAAAAGATCATAAGTAAGGCTACAATAGTATAATCCATTGAATAAATCCTAATGTATTATCTTTAGCTTTGTCAATTGATTCCTAATTAGAATAAATCATTAAACTCAATATTTAGAGAAATTAAGTTCTATAAGATAGTAGACAATTCTATTTACTACACAGAAGAGAATAACTTATTTTAGTCTGACCAATTAAATTAACGTAAACAATCAAAAGAAATGAGGTAGAAATGTGCTTCCATTTGTTTCACTCTCTAAACTGTGCTGCTGTTCACTTCACTACCAAACAATGGCCTTAGAATCCAAATAGAAAACACAGTGCCACACCCTGCAAGCAAGACAAGGTTCAAATCCAACACTGACAACTCCAGCAATGTAAGCAGGTGGGACAAAAATTATTTTGCCAGTTCCCAGATTCAAATATATCCTGCCAAATTATATATAAACACTATCAAACACTAAGTACCTCGCTTGTTTTTGCCCAAGCTAGCCTTCAGTTCCTGGGCTCAGCCTCTTTGTGGCTAGATTATAGGCATGTGCCGTGACACCACTTTCCCATACACTGTAAATTCAAGGGCTGGGGAAGATAATGAACAGTAATATTTTACTTGAGTCGCCCTATCTACAAGGTTTGTAATCATTTATAGGAACACAATAGTGTTTATGAATCCAACAGGATTCTAGTTGTGTACTTCTGAACACACTGAAACACATAACCAGAAAAGCACTTATTTATTAAAAGGACAGGGTCGAGCTAGAGACAAGTTAAGAGCACCTGCTGCTCTTCCAATTGTCCTGAGTTCAATTCCCAGCAAGCACATGGTGGCTCACAACCATCTAGAATGAGATCTGGTGCCCTCTTCTGGCCTGCAGGTGTACACGCAGGCAGAACACTGTATACATAATAAATAAATCTTAAAAACAAAACAAAACAAGACATGGTCTCACAGTCTAGCCCTATCTAGTCTGGACCTCTCTGTGCAAACCATGCTGGCAAAGCTCCACCTGCCTCCCCAGTGCTGCGGTAATGGCGTATGCCCCTGCACACTGCTGCAGACTGTACTGTTAGCAGCATGTGACAGCGCAGAGCAGGAAAGATGTACTGTGCAATATCATCACTGAGAGCAAGTAGAGTAACTTTTTATTTAAAGATATTTTTAGGGCTGGAGAGATGGCTCAGAGGTTAAGAGCATCCACTGCTCTTCCAGAGATCATGAGTTCAATTCCCAGCAACCACACGGTGGCTCACAACCATCCAGAATGAGATCTGTATACATAGTAAATAAATAAATCTTAAAAAAAAAAAAGATATTTTTACTTTTTATTTAAAGATTTACTTTTAATTCTGGGCATGCAGGGACAGGACTGCACGAGAGCGGAGCTGCCCGCGGAGGCTGAATCTGCAAGGTCCCCGGAGCCAGAGACACAGCGAGGATGACGGGGCTCAGCGGGTCCTCTGCAAAAGCCTCTCAACAGCGAGTCCTCTCTACAGCTCCAACTAAATTTTCTTTTATTCTGTAAGTTTCTCCATTTTTATTAATTTTAAAAACATGCTATTTTAAAAATAATTAAATTCACAAATATTACAGTGAAGTTTACATTCTTTTGGACTATTAACAATATTTACAAACTATTAAAGTTCAATTTATTTTATTTTATTTTAAAATCAAGGTTTTTCTTTCTGTGTAGCCCTGGCTTTCCTGGAACTGTCTTTGTAGACCAGGCCAGCTGAGAACTCAGAGATCCACCTGGCTCTGCCTGGGATTAAAAGCATGTGCCACAATCCTGACTCTTTTGGGGGGCGGGAGGGTATTGAAGGTGCCATGGTATGTGTAGAGGTTCCGGAAATGACTAAACTGCTTATGAGGCTTGGTGGCAGCACCCTTACTCACTGAGCCACCTTGGTGGCCCCATTGCTGTTTCTATAATATTAAGATTATGTTAATTACTGCAGGGAACCCGTATCACCTTTTCATCATGTTTGTTCTATCTGGAAAAAAATAAAAACTAAAAACTGTCATGCATGTCTGGAACCCTACCTGGGAGGCTCTAAGGGCTACAAGTCAGAAGATATCAAATATGCTGTGAGAGCTGTTCTCAAACAAACATAAATAAAAAGGAATAAAGATGTCTCACAGGAAAGGCAAACTGTAGAAAATAAAAAGGACGCTCTACTAGACTAATGCATTGCTCCAGCACTGTCATCATTTAGCTACAGCTAAGCATGTTTCATGTCTAACCAACAGCTACTAGAATTGCTCCCTTGAGGCACAGACTTGTCTAACAGACTTACTCCAAAAGAGGTTCTCAAAGCTCAGCAGAAACTCTTGAAAGGAGCCAGTCCATATGTAGTAGGATAAATACCCCCCAAAAAGCTAAGTCCCTCACCATAGCTGTGAAGTTAGAGGGTAGGTACACAAATAAATTTACATGACTTTACTAAACGTTTAAAGTGCAAATGTTATTACATGTGCATTATAATGAGCTGCAAAGGCTTACTGCTTCCATCTTTAACTGGAATATAATTACAAGACTACCCTTGATTTTAAATAATTAAACCACAGACTATAAAAGTGAAAAATGTGAACATTTCTCTATGGTTACTACGAAACACAATTTACTGAGAAACACAAACTATTTTAGAGGTGGATGGGGGTGTTGGTGTTGTGACTGAATTCAGATCCTTGTGCATGCTTACACCCTTCAACCCAAACTACTTTTTTTTTTAACGTGTGGTGCTGATAATCAAACTCAGAGCCTTGACTGGCAAAATCCTAGTATCTTTTTTACAAAATAATCTGAAAAATAAAAACCAAAGAATGTTATGAATGTCTCTTACCTCATAAATGTTGGGGTGCCACATTTTGGTCAAGAATCTGAAGGTAGGTGGTGAATATGGGTAGTCAATAGGAAATTTAATATGTGCCTGAAAAGAAAAAAGATATGCTAATAAATGAGCTATTCATTTGCCTAATAATTCACCCCACTGTACCCCAAATACACAAAGTTCCTTTCTAAAAGCAGACTACTGAGAATAAATTATTTATAGTGTCAGGGTTATTTGCATACTATTTTAGCATTTCATCAAATATTGATCTTTGTTAAATTACCCAAACTAACACATTACCATTTTTATGAATTAAAAACTCAACTCAAAAGAATGAAAGATAAAATGTACCCAATACTGACGGTCCTGTTCCCACGCAAAGAGTCGAACCAAGACCACTGCATACAGATGTGCACCCCACTACTAAACTAGCCCTCCTCCTCTGAGACCACTGTTTTTATAGCAAACAAAACAAAAACTATTAATATGGTTTTCTAGTTAAGAATACAGAACAAATACATTTTTCCTTTTTATTGACATCATGGAAACATTCTCCTCACTAAAAAACAACAATGCTGATATTTTGATGCAGTTTCCTTTCGGTGGTTCTTATACAAATGCCACACACACACACACACACTTTTAAAAAAGCACTTGCCACCAAGCCTAGTGGCTTGAGTTTAATTCCCAAGTCTCACAGTGCTAACTCTAAACAAATATTTTCCCAATACTAAACAAAGTTACCTCATGGAAACTGGGGATCAAACCTCGGTCCTCTGCAAGAGCAACAAGTGCTCTTAACCACTAAGCCAACTCCCTAGCTACTCTAATAAGACTTTTTATTTTTAAAACTTGATAGCAGACTAGGAATGTAGCTCAGTGGTACATATTTCCCTAGCATGTATGAGGCCCTAAATTCATTTTTTAACACTGACAAAAAAAGAGAAACTTGATATGGGAGCTGTAGAGGGGGCAAAGATGAACAAGTTATTACAATTTGTTATTACAATATATGTATATGAAAATGTCACAGTAAAATGCATTTATATAACAAAAAATTCAAAAAGGAAAACTTAACACCCCAAAACATACTGAATGTTTTTTATTTTAATTTTTGTTGTTGTTTTGGTTTTTGAGACAGGATTTCTCTGTGTAGCCTTGGCTGTCCTGGAACTCGCTTTGTAGACTAGACTGGCCTTGAACTCTGAGCGATCCACCTGTTTCTGCCTCCCTAACTGCTGAGATTACAGCCCATCATGCCCAGATTAGAAAATATTCTTATGCTGGGCCAACCTGGACCACTTAAGATTGTCTCAAAAATATGCCAGCCTTCAAGAGATAGACGTAGGAATACCTAGTGTTCAAGGTCACCTTCAGCTGCATAACTTTGAAGTCAGCCTGACGCTACATTACACACTATCGGAAAAATAAGTACTTGCTTTGGTAGCACATATATTAAAATTGGAATGGTACAGAGATTAATGTGGCCTGTACCCAGGAAAGACACACAGTTCATGGAGCAGCCCATGTATAACATACATAAGAAACTCTCTAAGTGTGGTTATTAGTGTTAGCATTATTTGATTATATACATATTCAGATGAACCCTTTTTTGAACACAGGCTATAGTTATATGGCTGAAGCTAGTCCCAAACTTCTAGTCCTCATGACTACCCATGTACTAAGTAGGATTATGGGTATGTACTACCACAAATGACTTCACTTCTTTCAAAAGTCGTTTTCTTACCTTGGGATAATTAGGTTATTCCTTGCTCTTTTGATATGATAAATACTTTACAATATATGTTCCTGGCAAGATGTTATATTTAGGATATTAAGAAATATAAAAGATGCTGGGGGCTGGAGATTAAGAGCACTGGCTGGGGCTGGAGAGATGGCTCAGTGGTTAAGAGTCTGCTCTTCCAAAGGACCCGAGTTCGATTCCCAGCATCTACATGGCAGCTCACAACTGTCTGTAATGCCAATTCCAAGTGATCTGACACCTCCACACTAATGCACATAGAATAAAAATTAAATAAATTATTTTTTTTAAAAAAAAGAGCCCTGGCTGTTCTTTCCCAGCAACCCCATGATGTCTCACAACCATCTCTAGTGAGATCTGGTGTCCTCTTCTGGCCTGCTAACTCACATGCAAGCAGAATACTGTATAAATCCAATCAACCATCAATCATTTTAAATCATTTTAAAGGGTGAGAGGCTGGAGAGATGGCTCAGTGGTTAGGAACACTGACTACTTTTGCAGAAGACCCAGGTTCAGTTCCCAGGATGCACATGGAGGCTACCAGCAACCACATGGTGGTTCACAACTATCTATAATCTGGTGACCTCTTCTCGTGTGCAGGTATATATGCAAACAGAACACTGTATACATAATAAATAATTCTTTTTTAAAAGGTTCTTTAAAAAAATCCAAAATAAGGACCTTGGGGATTCTATCATAAAAGTAATGAAATAATTTATAAAGATCAACTACTTCACCATTATAAAAAAAAATAATCAAAGCCGGGCAAGGTAGCACATAGATCTGTAATACTAAGAGGCCAAGAGAGAAGGACTGACAAATGCTAGACTGATCACAGCTACACAGCAAGACACTGTCTAAAAGAGAAAAATAAAAAGACCAAAAGCTTGCATCATTTTCAAGCTTAGGAAAGAACATGCTTTATGGCTCAACTCAGTCTAGTCAGAAGAAAGCACTCAGGCAAGCAATAGGTCTGTCGAGGACATAAGTTTAAGATCACAAACATATATACCTCATACATACATTTGACCAAAATAATTCAGCTGAGTGGCTAGACATAAAATTGATACCAAAAAGCCAACCAAAATTCTAGAAGCTAACAAAGTACCTAAAGGGGAAACTGAGAAAACCAAAATCCATTTATAATAGTATAATAAAGACTAAGATATTTAAAATAAAAACAGAAGCAAAATATTTATAGACTAAGCCTATGAAACAGATGACTGTACTGGCACATGCCTCTACCACAAGTATTAGGGGTGGAAAAGAAAAATGGAGAGTTCAGAGCCTAAGATATAAAACAATACCCTGCCTATAAAAACAAACCCAGCACAGTACTGCATACTTGTAATCTCAACAATTGGGAGACTGAGGCACAGAGATTGGGGATTGCCAAAGTCAAGGCCACTTTGGGCTACACAGTGAGACCCTGACCAAAGAAACCAAAAACACTAGAAGAAATGATTAATTTTATTATAAGACATAACTACAAAACCACATATAGCAAAGAACATGAATAAATGAGCCACAGAGGAGAAATACAGTATACCGGCCTGTGCATGAACTAACAATTTGAAAAGTATACATGGAAAGAACCTCTTAGTGCATTAAATTTCTTTAAATGTAGAATAATATTTCTCATGCATGCCAGTGGGAAATAATGAGTACATAGCACAAATTGAGCCAGGCAGAAGGAAATCCACATCAAGTGTCAACTTTACCACAGCAAGAAAAGAATGAGCAGTGGTGACTGACACACTGTCCTCTGCACCCTTAACTAGCATTACGCACTGTAGATGTTACAGACTCTGAGGCAGGAGTTATGAATGGCAACTAGAAAGAATTAGATTAACTCGAAAATAACTACAGTGGCAAGGGAAAAGGAAGAAATCTCTTAACTCTTGACAAATTATTATACCAAATAACAACCAGAAGAATTAGCATATACACAATAGTCATTCAAATAAAAAATATAGCAGAAGTTTCACAATCCTTCCTTTACCAATCCATAAATCACATTCATAGTAACAAAGCTCAAATATGCCATCTCTTTAGCAAAGTGGCATTTCCTAAGACACAGAAAACAGAGTCTCATTAAAGGGGCAGAAGATTAAGTTAGAACCTGTTGCCTAACATTATCTAATTATTGAAATAATAGCTTGTTAAATGTGACATGGTAGCTCATGTTCCTCCCTCTCTCTCTCTGCTTTACCATACCATCTCCAAAAATCAAATCCTATCAGACATGCAAAACAAGCAAAAGGTGGAAACCTGATGTTATATATTGACAGATTTGTGATTATTCTGATTTCAAATACATGTAAATTCAAGAATGGACAAAGGAAAAGACTACCGCGGCCAATGTTTTTAACTAGAGCTGTAGAGAACAAGGGTATAGAAGAAAATACATGCCTTCCCACTACATGTAAAACTGTCATTCTTCCAAAAGGTACATGCCATTTGTAACCTAACAACCGATGTCAGGAAAAGGGATGGGCATGACTCTATCATGCACAAGGTCCTATGTTCTAACCCCAGCACTGCAAAAGGCTAGGGAAATAGATGGGCATAGTGGTATATGCCTATAATCCCAACACTCTAGAATCAGAAACAGAAGGATTCCCCCAATTTCAAAGCCAAGGCATTCTATATAGTGACTTCCAGACCACACAGGGCTACATAATGAACAGGCAGGGGAAATAACTTCTAGCTATCAAACAAAAGAGGAAGGTAATACAATTCAGAGTTATACACCAAAAGATGTTAGAGGGAAAAGGCTCCTGTATTACTGACCTACCAGGGAAAATATTGTTTCCATAAGAATTTTAACAGGATGACTGGGGAATGTGCTTTTCTAAGATACAACAGAAAAATAACTTACAAAGATTACAGGCTAAACATTAAGGCAAGATTTAGATAACTAAATGGTGTCTTATTTGAATACAAAGTCATTAAGCAGAGTAACTGAAAAGCAGTCTCAATATCAGCTACTTAAAGGAAACAAACTCATAGCTCCAATGTAATTTCAAAAATAAAGATGTAAGAAAGGAAGACACTGGTACCAAAGACTCTATCATAGTTTTTTACAATGTTTTGAGTCCATTTTAATACTCCTGTACCTCGAACAGAAGACTTATCCTGTCAGCATAGGATACTGTCACAGGTATGGTAACATACACCGATATCACAGCACTTGGATAACAGGGCACAAGGAAGTAAAATTATCCTAAGTCTGAGGCCAACCTGAACAGAGTGAGAACCTAGCTCAAAATAGAAAACAAAAACAAAGCCACGGTATTAGGGAGAGGGTTGTTTTTGTTTTTATTCTTGGTTTTTTGAGACAGGGTTTCTATGTGTATCCTTGGCTGTCATGGACTTGCTTCGTAGTTCAGGCTGGCCTCAAACTCACAGAGATCTGCCTGCCTCTGCCTCTCAGAGTCCTTGGACTACAAGCGTGAGCCACCAAGGCCAGCTGCCAGGGTATTCTTAACAGTCTATAACCAAGAGGCAAGAAAAACATTCTAAAGTAAACATGAGAACTTTAAATTTTTCAATATAAACTGTCCACCAACGCCTGAGTGTGTGAAATTTGGGAAAGCACAAGCATTCTTTTAAGACAGGGTCTTACTATGTAGCCTTGGCTGGCCTGGAACTCACTATGTGGACCAGGATGAGATCCACTTAACTCTGCCTGCTCTGTTGAAACACATGACTAGAGCCTACAGAAGTCCGAAGAGGACACCGGATAGCCTAGAACTAGAGTTACTCATGCTGTAACACACCAAGTGGGTTGGTCCTCTAGATAACCTCCTCTTAACTACTGTGCCAACTCTCCAGCCCCTCACCCCCCAACCCCCAGTCCACCAGTAGACTGCTTGGTAGAAAAAGGTTCCTGCCACTAAGTGTGATGACCTGATTCAATCCCTGGGAGACTGAATCACTGACTCCCATAATTATTCTTTGACTTACACTTGTATAACATGACCCATGCATACTCACATGTATATATACATAATACAAAAATGAAATTTTTAAAAAAGAAAACCTTTTTTTAGGCAGGGTGTCTCTACATAGACCAGGCTGGCCTAGAACTCAGAGACCCATCTGCCTCTGCCTCAGAGTAATGAAATCAAAGGCTTACGACACTATGTCTGATAGCATCTGTTTTTTGTTTGTTTGTTTGAAGTAACTGACAGATAGGCTTAGTGGAACACATTTGTAATCCCAGTAATCAGGGAAGCTGAGGAAGGTGAACCTTGAGTCAAAGGCCAGAGTGGACTACGTAACAAGTTTCAGGCTAGCCTGGGCTACAAAGCAGTGCCCTGGGGAAGGACGGAAGTGTGGGAAAAACACTTCCATAAAGTGTGAAAAAAGCAGATTTGATCTGGCATAGTCCTGGAGTAGAATACAAAAGTTTAAGATGATTCTAATTAGAAATTGAATACCTAAACACAGCAGGTTGGCATACCTGTAATCCCAGCTACTGGGAACTTGTACTACAGGCTGGGTGTGCACATGCCTGTACACACACCTGGGTATGGCACACACCTTTAATCCCAGCACTAAGGGAACTGAGGCAAGCAGATCTCTTGAGTTTGAGGACAGCCTGGTCCACAGAGAGAGTTCCAGGATAGCCAGGGTTACTTAGGAATAACTTTGTCTTAAAACCCAAAAAGACCATCTGATGCTCTTACAGAGGGATTCCATCACTGTCAGGAAGATCAAAACTATCTGTAACCCTAGTTCCAGGGGATTTAGCCTTCATGGCCACCTGCACTCGTATGCATATACAAAACCACAAATACTAATTTTTGTGTGCATGTGTTTTGAGACAGGGCTTCTCTGTGCAGCCCTGGCTGTCCTAGAACTAGCTCTGTAGACCAGGCTAGCCCCAAACTTACAGAGATCTACCTGCCTCCCCAGAATTAAAAGTGTATGACACCAAAGCATGCCCTATACATAATGATGATAAGAAAGAAAGAAAGAAAGAAAGAAAGAAAGAAAGAAAGAAAGAAAGAAAGAAAGAAAGAAAGAAAGAAAGAAAGAAAGAAAGAAAGAAAGAAAGAAAGAAAGAAAGAAAGAAAATCAAGGACAGCCTGGGTAACCTACAGGGACCTGTCTCAAAACAAACAAAAAACAAACAAACAAAAAAAAAGTGCTGGAAGAACGGCTCGGCAGTTAGGAGCATATATTGCTCTGGCAGAGAATTTGGTTCCTAGCACCCATATCCAAGTAGTTCAGAATCACCTGTAACTCAAGTTCCAGGACACCTTACACCCTTGTTCTGGCTTCTCTGAGCACCTGTACACATGTGGTACACGCACATACACAGGTAAAATAAATTATTTAATGCCTTTTAAAGGCTGGAAGCATTAGCACATTTGCCTAGCATGCACAAGAATTCAATCCCAGTCTCTCTCGCTCTCACACACACATACGAGCACTAAGTACACCTGTGACAGTTAGCTGTAACTGTTAACTTGACATATGCTAGATTCAACTGGGCCGAGTCTCAAAGAAAGACTGTCTACAATGAATTGGCCTATAAACATGTCTACAGGATAGTTTCTTAAGGTAACGGATATGGGCAAACAGCCCACTGTGAGTGGTACCATTCTCTAGCAAAAGAATCCTGCACTGAATCCAGGAAGAAATAAAGCTGAGCCTAAGCAAATAAGTGAGCATGCACACACACATTCTTGTTCTCAACTGTGATGTGACTAGTTTCTTCAAGCTTTGCCTTGACTTTACTGTCCTGGACTGTAAACTAGCATTATGATCTGAAATTTAAAAAAATCCTTTCCCCCAAGCTGCTTTTTTTCAGGGTAATAGATTAAAGCAACACAAACCAAACAAAGACATAAGTTAATTATTTTACATGTATGGGTGTTTTCTCTGCATTTATGTCTATGTACCACATGCATGCAGTGCCAGAGGCCAGAAGATGGGAAATAAGATCTGGGAATGGAGTTAGAGATGATGAGAGCTGCCATGCATATGCTGTGAACTGAAGCCAGGTCTTCTGGAAGAGAAATTAATGCTCTTAATTAACCCCTGAGCCACCTCTCTAATTCCAGTTAAGTACTTTTATTTACTGTTTGTCTGACTCTCCAATTTTTAGATTTGCTGTGAGCCATGGCGAGCCTTGACTCTTAATCCTCTAACCCCACACTCAAGTTCTCGAGCTACAGACAGATTACAGGTGTATGCCACCACCAACTTGTAAGACAGCATTTTAAAAACTGAAATATTTAGCTGTACAGGCTTGTGTTTCTCGGGCTCAGCTAAATATTTCAATTTTTAAAATGTCTCAAGTTGGTAGAAGTGGTACACGCCTGTAATCTGTCTGTAGTTTTAACATTTGGTACATGTGAAAACTTGGGGAAGAGTCCCAGTACAAAACACATTCATATATTAATTTGAAGACACTCAGAAAATATTTTGGATATAATATTGGAGATTGACCCTTGGGCCTCATACATGCTGGGCAAGTGCTCTATACTAAGCTGTATTTTCAGAAGCCATTTTCAAACATTTTTTAAAATATTTATCTTATTTAATGCATACAAACATTTTTCCTGAGTGCATATGTATGTGCACCACATGCAAACCTGATGCCTGATATTATAGAAGACAAACACGGGCATCAGATCCTCTGGAACTAAAGTGACACAGTTGTGAGCCTTCACCTGGTGCTAAAAATTGACCAGGTCCTCTGCAAGAGCTCTGCAAGAGCCAAGCGCTCTTAACCACTGAGCATCTGTCCAGGATCCTGGCCTCCCAACTTCTAAATACATAGTAAAAAAATTGCTGACTAAATAGTTAATACATCTACCCACCTTCACTCCAATCCTCACAAAGCAAAGGCCTGGAAACAAAATCTGTCTTCGAAAGCAAGAGGTAAAGAAAGGCCTTTTGCATCCTCAGTAGTCTCTTGGCCCGATCCTCCAGGACTGTGACAAAGAACCTGGCATCAACAAACCTCACATAAAATTGCTGCCAATGCCTAGAAGTCTTAGCCAGCTAGATTTGTCCCTATTAACATTTTTATACTGACACAGACCACTGCCACCAGGTGGCAGCAAACTGTCTTCAAGATCCGTTCAGATTTAGATCACAAAGATTTCCTGAAACTCCAAGACAAAAATAGTATCTCACATTCTGTATAAATTGTTTTAACTCCACTTATCCCAAGAGGGTGAAACTAACATAAATCATATAACTAGCATTCCAGAACATGACATTCTGAATTTAAGTCATATGCTAATACTATTATATATAAAATAAAAAATAAAATTATTTTTAATGTTAATCATTTAATATTTTAATCATTTAGTTTAATATGCATGCAATAAAACTATATCTGTACATTCTTTATAATCATAGCAGTCAGAAGTGGAGGCCCTACGTGGGGAGACTATATATGGGGTTCTACAGATGAAGCAATAAGACTAAGCACTTGGGCAAAACCCTGGGCACAATCTCTAGCACTCTAAAACAAACAAAAATACAAACTTATCAATATTATTCATTTAACAGAATAATAAATATCTCTGCTAATAAGTAAGAGACTGAGGCAGGACTGTGAGCTTTACCTGAGCAACATGAGACTACTGTGAGCTAGCCTGAGCAACTTGAGAACTGTTTCAAAAAAAAATACCTTACCTACTTGAAAAAAAAGGCAATGGAAACTAGAGAGTGAGTTCAGTGGTTGAGAATGCTTACTGTTTTCCCAAAGGATCTAGGTTTGGTTCCTAGCACCTGGCTTACAATTGCCTTTTAATTCCAGTTCCAGGGATATAACATCTTTTTCTGGCCTCTACAAACACCAGGCAACACACATGGTGCATGTATGCAGCAAAATACTCATACATAAAATAGCTTTATAAAAATAGGAAATTAAATTCTAGAGAAATAAAAAGTTAAGTGCTACAGTCTCAGCACTTCGAAGACTGAGGCAAGTTTAAGGCCAGACTGGGCTACGAACAATTTCCACAGCCAGAACCAAAAAGTAAGATCCCTGTCTCAAAAATTAAAAAAAAAAAAAAATAGAAAGCTGAATCAGGTATGTGTGGTGGTTCACGCTAAGAACTCCAGATCTGTTAGGGGAAGCAGAAAGAATAAGCATTTGACATTAGCCTGGGCTACATGAAGCCCAGTCTCAAAAGAGGGAGACAGATAAGAGACTGAAAGAGGAAAGGGAAGAGTGAAAGGAAAGATGAGTAGGAGTAGAATTTTATACATTATGAATTATACAAAAAACTGAAGTAAAAAAGTATGGCAGATATCTACAATGACCAAAGTAGATATTACTATAAGTGAGACATGTGAAATGATGTGTTACCTTATAGGATATAAGGAATACGAAGTAATTTCACAAACTCTAACAGAAAGTCTACCAAGTAAGTGAATTGTAATGACCAAACATCAAGGCCACCAAAGTCTAGGACAAAAACTAGTAATGTTAACATGCTCAAAGGTCTATAGACAGGACAGCCAGGAGCAGAAAAAGACCCAAGGTGATCCTCCTCCTGTTAGCATTACTTTAAGATAACTGGGAAATTTTAATGGGATCTGAGAATTAATGGTATTTATGTCTCAACTTGAATTTCTCTTTTGGGGAAGAGTAAGGACAGAGGTCTTAATTTGTATCCCAGGCTAACACCAAACTCACAACAACCCACCTGCCTCAGCTTCCCAAGTGGAGACATTACAAGCATATGTGAATCGCCAGAGCAAGTTTCACTTTAGTTTCTTGATTGTTGATAATAATTCTGATTGTGTAGAATACCTTTGTTTGTAGGATATACACTAAAATATTCAGAGGAATAGCGACAAAACATTAGATACCTTCAAATGGTTCCCAAAAACGTTCTTTGAATTTGTATCTTAAGTGTTTAGTTCTTTAAGAATTAAAGTGCCAAGCCAGGCACGGTGGCATACACCTTTTTTCCCAGCACTCTGGGAGGCAGGGGCAGGAGGATCAATGTGAGTTCTAGGCCAGCCTACTCTACAAACCGAGTCCAGGACATCCAAGACAGATAAATCCTATTTCAACCCGCCCCCCCCCAAAAGAAATATAATATATTGGAATTGTTTCCCAAAGAGTAGCAGGAGACACATACATGGGGACCAACAAACAAAAGGCCTACAACAGCCAAAGTAATAATGAATTGTAAGATGAGGCTTGAGATATAGCTTAAGAGATCTCACGATTCAGAGCGTTGGCTCCTTCTCTAGTGTCTCAGAAATGGGGTAGGAGAACTATGAACTAAAGAGTATGATTATTATCTCAATGCTAGAAACAATATTTTTTTAAAGATTTATTTATTTTATTATGTATACAATGTTCTGCCTGCATGTACACCTGAACATCAGAAGAGGGCACCAGATTTCATTATAGATGGTTGTGAGCCACCATGTGGTTGCTGGGAATTGAACTCAGGACCTCTGGAAGAGCAGACAGTGCTCTTAACCTCTGAGCCATCTCTCCAGCCCCTAGAAACAATAATTTTAAAAATTCTTTTAAGTATTAAGACATGACTGAAGGGGCTGGAGCTCCCTTCAGGTGTGGTTTCATGTTGGAGGGAAATCAAGACTGTCAGTAGGTGTGTCTCTCTTTTGTGAAGAGAGTGAGCAATCAGGACTGACAGGATCTGAAGGAGAGGTCAAATTTTAAGAGGTTAAGATAAAGCTAGAATTAAGGAATCCAGACAAGCAGGTCAGTTAAGTCATCAGCCACCAGGACATAAATGACACTTGGTACTGCAAAGTGGCCATGAGTCCAATAGTTCAGCTCATTGTTAGGGTACATTGGCTTCACCTCCAGATGAATGGCTGCATAGGACTGAAAAATGAAGCAACCAAAGACACTTTTGTTACCACTCTCTGTAGCAATTCTCCTTGCCCTACTGCCAACTTTAAACATATCTACATCAGTGTAGTAATTTTGACAAGACAATTCAGATTTCATTTTCATAGTCCAGACCCTCAGCTTTGATGTAATCTTGAACAGCCTAATTACTGAATTCTAACCTCATTCCTCAAGCACAGATACTATAATGTACCCCAACTCTGATTTTTCTTCTAAAATATACTGAGCAAAGTTACATAGATCAGTGGGTAGCACACACAAGACCTTCAACATAAAACCCCTCCAGTCCCAACAGCAAAGCTCTTTACAGACCTTTTATCACGCAATTGTCTAACGGATCTCCACAACTGAACATCCAAGTATATGCTTTGAGTAGGGCAAAATATAGTTAAGGCATAAAACTTAGCAAGCTCCAGAACCCTGGGCAAGCCTGTTAAACTCCCTACAAGCCTCAATTCTACTCCTCACTCCCATTTACAGAACTGTTAGTGAGACCTCACCAAGTTGCTGTCCACGTTCTGAAGGTAGAGAATGGGAAGACAGTAAAGTGCCTGCTGTACAAGCGAGGCTCTCCAGCACCACACAAAAGCTGAGCATGTGGTATACATCCAAAATGCTGAAAATACTGCTGAGGGGCTTAAGAATAAGCTAGACCCAGGATGGTTCCAGCCATCCTTGCTGAAATGGCCAACTCAGTTTCAATGAAAGACCCTGTTCTCAGAAGAATAAGGTAGGGAGCAACCTGATTTCAATCCCTGGTGTTCTGTGTAAGCATGCACAAGGCAAGCATGCTCAAAGAGACACACGCCGACCCGCTCCCACACACAATAATACATATATATGACAAAAGTGAGCAGCAATAATTCACTGGGCATTTCCTATGTGCTGGACACTCTTCTAAGATATTTACATATGTTAACTCATTTAACTCGTAAAACAACCCTGAGTTATCATCAAAACCTTACTATAAACACTAAGTTCTAGAAACTAGTAAAGGGTCACATTTAAGTAACTGAGTCTACATATTATTTATGTAAAATTCTCCCTTCCCTCTCTATATATATGCAACACAGAAAACATTCTCCCTGTTTTATTGCAGGGCAGGGTAAATGCTATTAACACAATGAACAGGAGCTATATCTCTATTAAGACAATTTTATTATTTTGGATTTTTTGTTTGCTTGTTTTTCAAGACAGGTTTCTCTGTGTATCCCTAGCTGTCCTGGAACTTACTCTGTAGACCAGGCTGGCCTTGAACTCCAAAGATCTGCGTGCCTCCGCCTCCCAAGAGCTGGGATTAATAAAGGTCTAGCACTAGCTAGACACAGAGACAGGAGATCTGAGTTCCAGGCCAGCCTGGTTTACAAGAGAATTCTATAAACAGCCAGAGCTACACAGAGAAACCCTGTCTTGAGGGGGCAGGGGAATCTCTTCTTCCCTTTATACTATTTTGTCAATTTCACCATATCATCCCTTGTCTTTATGAGACAGGGGCTGTCCTGGAACTCACTATGTAGACCAGGCTGGCCTTGACCTCACAGAGTACTACCTGCCTCTGCCAGAATTAAAGGCATGCCTCTTTCTAGCTCTTTCCCACCTTAAGGCCTCAAGAGTGGCCTTAAGGACCTTTCTCCTAGCCTCATTTCCTGAAAGAGAACCAACCCATTCTGTTTCTCTTCTCTTATATCTAATAAAAATAAATAAAACAGGTGGACAGCAACTGAGGCACAGCACTCAAGATTTCCTCTGGCTGCCGCAGGCACTACAGCTAGTTATATACAGAGCAGCAGCAAAAACAGGAGAGACCCTGATAACAGGCAGAAGGCACAAACT
The DNA here is from genome assembly GCA_028658305.1 of Pachyuromys duprasi. Lineage (NCBI taxonomy): Eukaryota > Metazoa > Chordata > Mammalia > Rodentia > Muridae > Pachyuromys > Pachyuromys duprasi. The sequence goes on along the minus strand of CM053762.1, from coordinate 237,770 downwards.
TCAGAAACCTGCCCCCTGACTTCCACATGCCCACCATGGCACATATATGCAGCCACCTGCTAAGCATGCACATGCTCAGACTCTCACACAAAATATTTTAATCTAGGTATGGGTTTCACACCTGTAATTGGACAGTTACAGCAAGATGACCATGAATTTGAGGCCTATCTGGGCTATGCACTAAGTTACCAGCCTGGATTATAGTACCAACTAATGTCATCTCTCTGAATAACTACGTACAGGGACATCAGGATATTCTCTGGGAAATAAAAGTAAATGAAATTCCCCTCTTATCACTACTGGTCCATTAAGTATAACTGATTCAAATATTCCCCACTCTTAAAGTATCTGGTAATGAGTAACAACCATAAGCTTGAAACATTTTATTTCATAGGTTCACCAATTTGTTAATTTGCCCTTTTCTGTTCCATGTGTATTTTTAACATCATTAGTTATAATCAGTCTTAGCAGTTTCTACTTTTGTGTTGTACTGAATCCCTGACCAGGGTTTTCCCTGACATTCATACAAATTCTTTTTTTTTGTTTTGGTTTCAGTTTTAAGATCTGGGCTCATGCTGTCGAAGCTGGCCTCAAACTTCTGATACTCCTTGCCTCTACCTCAGGAATATGGGGATTATAGGCATGCATGCCACCATGCCTGCCTATATTTATTTCATTCAGTGCTGGGGACCAAACCCATGGCTTTGTGTGTATGGTAGACAAACACTAACCAACTGAACGACATTGTAGCTCCTATACAAACTAATTAAACCTTCAGTAGCTTCAAACTCTATTATCAAATAAGCAGCAATTAAGCAATGTCATATAACATAAAACATGCCAACTCATCAAGAACCAAGGAGAACTACTTGAAATCACTTTCTTTTCTTGACTACTGATGTTGTCGACATCTTCAACTTGCTCGGCAACTGTCCTCACCAAAAGCTCAGCATCCTAAACTAGTTTATTTCCTCAGTGTTTCCTACTGTTGCAGTTAAACACTAATTACCTCACCACTGGTAAATGCCTGTCTAAACGGTTGCTGTTTCATTTTATTTTTATGCCATCAGTATTTTGCCTAAATGTACATCTGTGTGAGGGTGCCAGATTCCCTGGAACAGGAGTTACAGGCAGTTGTGAGCTGCTACATAGCTGCTGGGAATTGAACCCAGGTCCTCTGCAAGAGCAGCCAGTGCTCTTGACCTCTAAGCCATCTCTCCAGCCCTTCATTTTCTTTTTAATTTCATGAAGAAATTTTTATGATATTTCAATTCAATTTTCTAGGTCTGTTTGTTTGCTATTTTCCTATGAGTTGAGACTTCTGTGATAAGTGTAACTGAAAATGTCTATTCTTCTCACATTCTTATACTGTGATGACATAATACAGACAATGCTTTGCCAGTTAACTTGATTTGATGACAGAATTCTCCATTGTGCCTGAAAATCTGCCACTTGCAGTCAACCTTTATCTTTCATTTCTCTGTTTTGGTTTGAGAGGATCTCCCTCTGGCAGAGCTGGCCTCAAACTTGTGGCAGTTCTCCTTCAACTTCCTGAGCATTAGGACGGTAAGCATAAGCTTATGGGTTATGAAATTACAACAAACAAAAAAACGTTTAAATGCCTGGGACCAGCAAATATGCATGTCAGTCAATACAATGTCATTTTATTTTGTTTTGTTTTGAGACAAGGTTCTCACTACATAGGCCTCATTACATAGACCAAGCTGGCCTCAAACTTGTGGCCATTCTCCTGCCTCTGCCTCTAAGGTGCTCAGATGAGAGGTGTGAGCTATTATAGCTGATTTCATCACTGGGATTTGAAGTACACCATGTCTCATCAAACACTGTACATATATCCTGTGGACGATTAATAAATGCAAAGTTCAAAAAATAGTAAAAAATGCAAAGTTCACTAGGCATGGTGGCACACGCCTGTAATCCCAGCACTCAGGGAGGCAGAGGCAGACAAATCTCTGTGAGTTTGAGGCCAGTTGGTCTACAAAGCAAGTCCATGCCAGCCAAGGCTACACAGAAACCTTGTCTCTAAATAAATAAATAGTCCTAAAAGCAGTTCTGGCAAAATTTTTATGGGCACTAAAATTTAAATTTCATATAATACTCATGTGTCAAAATTATTCTTTTGTATTTGATCACACTCTCTACTCCACTGATTATTCCTTCCAACTGAGTACTTTTGAAATTTGAGACATTCTCCTTTAGTCTAAAGAAGTTTTCTTGTTTTAACTTTTTTACATTTATTTATTGCATATGCACACACACATATATATATGTGAGGAGAATCAGCACCACAGCACACCTGGGAGGTCAGAGGGCAATTTGGGAAGTTCTCTCAACTGGGTTTGGGGAGTCAATTCGCTTCACCATATGGGTTCTAGGACTCAAACCCAGGCTGTCAGATTAGGCGACAAGTATATTCGCACATTGAACCATCCCACTGTCTATAACTTCCTTTTTAATTAATTTTAAATTGTTGCAGTAATTATTCCAATGGTACAGCTTGCTGGCAGTGCAGACCTTTAATCCCAGGACTCGAGCCCAGCCTAGTCTACAGAGTGAGTTCCTTGTTTATTTGAAAATACGTTTATTGGAGCTAAGAGCACTTACTGCTCTTCCTGAGGATGTAAGTCTCATTCCTAGTACCCATAACAACTCATAACTGCAGCCCCAAGAGACATAACACCTTCTGGCCTTCCCAGGCACCCTCATAAACATGTAAAAATGTGAGGCTGGAGAGATGGTTCAGTGGTTAAGAGCAGCACTGTGTGCTTTTCCAGAAGTCCTGAGTTCAATTCCTGGCAACTGGTTATAGTGGTTTACAACCATCTATAATGTGATCTGATGCCCTCTTCTGGTGTGCAGTTAAACATGCAGATAGGGTACTCAACATAAAATAAATTTTTAAAATGTATATATCTTTTATTTTGCTTTAGTATAATTTTGTGGAGCAAGCTCAAGGCAAGTAAATGCTGTAACCTCTTCCCCTTCCCTTACCGGTTTATTCTTTTAGATTATATATTTTTACAGTCTATTCTGCCCGAAACTGCTTTTTCTTTTTGCTTCAATGTGAATGGCCTATTTCTATTTCTGCTTATTTTACGATACAAACATTGTAAGTGAAAACTGTCTTAAGTCTGAGTTGATATAACAAATATACCAGAAACTAGAAAGCTCTTAAAGAACAGATTTTTTCCCCCTATTCTGAAGGCTTAGAAAATCCCGACCTAGGGGCTGGAGAGATGGCTCAGAGGTTAAGAAAATCCCGACCAAGACGGGAATGGTGGTACATGCCTGTAATCCCAGCAGTCTGGGAGACAGAAGCAGAAGGATAGATGTGCGTTCAAGGCCAGCCTGACCTAGAAAGCACATCCAGACAGCCAAGGCTACACAGTGAAACTGTCTCGAAATATATAGATATATAAATAAAAGAAATTCCATACCAAAGTGTGTCTATAAAGACAAATAAAGATGGGGATATATGGCACAAAGTGATGGCACATGCCTTTAATCTCAGCACTTAGGAGGCAGAGGCTGGCCTGGTCTACAGAGTGAGTCCCAGGATAGCCAGGGCTACATGAAGGAAGCCTGTCTTGAAAAACAAAACAAACAAACAAACAAAAAAAGGTAGGTGGGGTGGTTCTACTAGAATGCTGATCTAAATTCAGGAATCCCTAGGTTTGATCCCCTGCACTGCCTGACAAGACCCATACAGTAGAAAGAAAAATCAATTCCTGTAAGTTGTTCTCTTATTTCCGCATACACACATGCTATGCATGCACGTAAATGTAAAAGGACAAAGTGAACTTAGTTCTCTCTCTCTCTCTTTTTTTTTTTTTTGGTTTTTCAAGACAGGGTTTCTCTGTGTAGCCTTGGCTGTCTGGACATGATTTGTAGACCGGGCTTGGACTTGAACTCAGAGATCCACCTGCCTCTGCCTCCCTGAGATTAAAGGTGTGTGCCACCATGCCCAGTCTGGTTCTCTTAATATGTGGGTTTCAGGGTTCAAATTCAGGTCCTTAGGCTTAATGACAAACACCTTTACCTACTGAGCCATCTTACCAATATAAAAAAGTAGTTTTTGTTTTGTTTTTCAAGACAAGGATTGCCTATGTAGTCCTGGCTGTCCTCAAACTCAGAAACCTACCTGCCTCTGCCTCCTGAGCTTGAGATTAAAGGTTAGCACAACCAGTGACTGACAGAAAATATTTCTTATAAAAATAAAACTGTCAGATCACCTGGTCAAATGTGGCCACAAAGAAAGTCTTCTCTAATTCTTAGAATTATTTATAAAGATAAATTAATTATAAAATCTGATAATTACACAGAAATTTAAGTAAACAAAATTATTAACTGCAAGGAAAATAACATTTCAGAAATAAAAACTATTACAAACACCCAGGTTATCTGTAATTATGGCAGTTTTAACGGGAGCACATGTGTGTGTTCATGTGTCTGTGTGATAAAGCTAATATATTCAGAGAAAGAGAAAGGAAAAGGTGGAAGAAAGAAATTTTATTTCCTACCACAGGCAACTACATACAGAGCTTAAAATCAGGGTCAGTAAGAAGACTCAGAGGGCATTGCCACCAATCCTGACAAACTGAGTGCAAGAGAACCAACAAAATAGAAGGAAAGCATCAACTCCTGTAAGTTATTCCCAGACCTCCACATACCTCCTGTGGCCTATATGCAACCAATGCCCCAAACATAGGCAAAAAATAAATGTACTTAAAGTTTTGAAAAAATAAAACACCAAGTGGTGGAGGCACGCTGAGATACAGAAAGGGCTGTGAGGACTGAACATGGTGTGCATGCCTTCAGTCTCAGCACTGGAGTTACAGGCATATGCCATCGTGCCCAGTCAATAAATCTTTTTAAAAAACCAAAAACAAAATGAAACAGAACTCTATGCTGCAAGAGGGCATAGTACTCCTCACAAGCCTTAAGAGTTCAGTTCCTGGCATGCACAACACAGGAGAGAGCCAACTTCTGCAAGTTGTATTCCAACTTCCACAATTCACACACCCCGAAATAAATCTTTTTCTAAAAAACTCTTTGGGGGCTGGACTTTTACCATAACTCAGTGGTAGCACTCTTGCCTACCAAGACACTGGGTTCCATCCCCAGCCCCACAAAAAAAATAGTTAAAAATTTGAAGGGAGCCTATAATCCCAGCACTCAGGGAGGCAAAGGCAGATAGACCTTGGGAGTTCAAGGCCAGCCTGGTCTACAGAGTGAGTTCCATGACAACCAGGGATATACAGAGAAACCATGTCTCAAAAAACCAAAAGGGGGGGGGATGGAAAAAGGTATCATTCATAACAGTAATTAACATTAAAAGCAGCAAACACATGTGCTTCTTATATCAACAACAGACACAATCTAAATACTATGTGATAATTCTTACAACATCCCAAGGACAAGACAGATGTCACCCTTCAACCTCCACTGTACATAGAAAATGAAGGCATGCAGGGATTAAAACATTTACCCACCATTCCTGATTACAAACTTAGGGGCTCCAATGCCCACTTTCCATTTCCCTCTCCCCCAAGGATTTCTCTGTGTAGCCTTGGCTATCCTGGAACTCAGACCTGGAACTCCCAGAGATTCATCTGCCTTTGCTGAGTTAAAGGCAAGCACCACTACCAGGCATTTTAAACCACATCTATGAAACTGTTTCCCTATTAATTAATTTTGCTGAGAAGTTTATTTGGGGGACAGTGTGTTGCTCAAGCTCACCATGAACTACAAATCCTCCTGCCTCAGCACCAGGATTGTAAGGACAAACCTCTACACCTGGCTCAAGACACCACTCTAGAGCCAGTCATTCCAGCACGTATGCACACACACATACATGCAATCAACAATTAAAATATTAAACATATTTTCATAGCTATATACTTGAACATACCCCTTTATCCTGTTAAGTAACCTTAAGAATAAAGTTTTAGCATATTAAAATGCAAAGAATCAATAAAATATAGAATGCTTAGTCTCTAACTCCACTAGAAATAAATTTCAATAGCTTTAAGCGGTGCTCTTGAGGCTCTTATCATCTCTTAAGGTTGTTTGTAAACTCCAAAAATTAATCAACCCATAAAAACTCAAGAAATTACACGCAATAAATCTAACTTTTTAAAAAATCTAGGGGAATGAGAAGTCTTAAGGGAGGTGGGAAACCAGAAAGTGATGGAGTGTAACAGCCGAGAAGGGAGGCCTGCGGAGGAACCGGATGGAGGTGGGAAGGGCATGAGGGAGAGCAGTGGGGGCGGGAAACAAGCGAGAACAAAATACAATATACATATGAACGAGGGCGCCATACTGAACTCATTACTCTGTATACTGACCTAAAAAAATAACTTCAAACAAAAGGGGGGGGTTGCTAAGCACACCTTTAAAATCAGCACTCAGAAGACAGAAAGAAGCAGGCAGATCTCAGGGAGTTTGAGGCCAGCCTGATCTATCTCTCTCTCTAACTATCTATAGCTAGGTTCCAGGCAGCAGGGGCGACACAGTGATACTCTTATCTGAAAGAAAGAAAAATAGAAAAAGGAAGAAAGAAAAGTGGGGGAGGCCTAGAGACATGATGGCTTAAAGTTAAAAGCACCAAGGATCTTGCAAGGAACCCGAGTTCAGTTCCCAGAACCTATTTCACCTATCACAATCCCCTGCAACTCCAACTCTTAGCTGTGGTAGTTTAAATAGGAATGACTTCCATAAGCCCAAACATTTGAATGACTGCTCATAAGGGAGTGGTGACACTTAACTGGGATCAGGGCGTGTGGCCTTGTTGGAGGAAGGATTTCAAGTGGGCTTTCGGATTTCAAACGTTCAAGCCCGCTCCAGTCTGACTTCTTGTTGCATGCCAATCAGGATCTCATCTACCTCTCAGCAGCATACCTGCCTGGTCCCATCATAACTGATAGTGGACTGAACCTGTGAACTGTAAACCAGTCCCAATTAAATGTCTTCCTTTAGAAGAGTTGCTGGGGTCATGGTATCTCTTCACAGTAGCAGAACACTGACTAAGACAATTAAAAAACAATTTTGTTTTGTTTTTGTTTTTTGGGACAAGGTTTCTCTGTGTAACTCTGGCTGTCGTAGAACTTGTTCTGTAGATCAGGCTGGCCTTGACCTCACAGAGATATACCTTCCTCTGACTCCTGAGTGCTGGGACTAATTTGGCCAAATTTTTTTATGGCAACTTTTTTTAAGAAGGAAAAAAATAACCAGATGAGTCGTTTAGTTTCTTCTCCTTCCATCCCTACTGCTCTGAAAACACAGGCTGGCCTAAAACTTACTATGTGCCCCAAAAGAACTTTAACTTACAGAAATCCTCCTGCCTAAGCTTCTTGATGCTGGGATTATAGGCATGCAACACCATCCATACCTAGTTCTTGACCTACTATTTCTCCTATTCTTGGTCAAAAATAAGTTTCCTAAGTTGTTCAATTAAAACAAACAAACAAACAAACAAACAAACAAAAAAGCACCTCACACTGGGCTGGAGAGATGGCTCATCAGTGACAGACATTTGCTGCTCTAGTCAAGGGCATGGGTTTGGTTCCCAGCGTCTACACGGTGGATCACAATCACTTCCAACGCCAGCTCCACAAGACCCGACACTCTCTTCTGACACCCCACAAGCACCAGGCACACACAGGGAATACCTGTGTTATATATACATTCAGGCAAAACACTTATACACATAAGAATAAGTATTTCTTTAAACTCTCGAAAACTGACCATAAGCCTTTACAGCAGAAAAACAGCTTTTACTCTCTGCCTTTTATCTGATAAACTGGCTGGGTGCGCAGCTATAATTCTACTATCCAAGGTTGAGATAGGAGGACCGTATGTTCCAGACTAGCCTGACATGGTAAAACCTCATCTGGAAAAAGTCAGGGAAATTAGAGCAGAGGCAGGTGGACCTGTTACTTTGAGTCTAGCCTGGTCTACACAGCAAATTCTAAGGATGCCAGAGCTGTTACACAGAGAAACCCTGGAGAAACTGAGACTAAAGGCTTCTACATACCACCCAGTCTGTCCCCTTACAGTGTACTCCAACTAATTCTAAAAGAATTTCCAAATTAAAAGAAACTCAATTAATACTTCACAAATGTGTGTTATAATAGGGGGATACCAAAAAGTATTTTAAAAGCAGAACTTATGTTCAGTGGGTAAAGATATGTACAGACAAGCTTGAGTCCTTCAATTCCCTGGGTTCTACACAGTAGAAGGATGGAATCAACTCCCAAAAGTTGTCACCTGGCTTACACACCCACACAAATTAATCTTTTAAAAAATGAACTTAGCTGTGTGGGGGTGGTGCACACCTTTCATTCTGCTCAAGTGGCAGAAGAAGACAGATGTCTGAGTTCAATAAGACCTTGTCTCAAAAAAACAAAAATAAAAAAGTTACCGCTGTTTCTCCACAACTTGTGGGCACCAAGATGGTTCAGCAGATAAAAAGCACTTGCCACACTAGCCAGATGTTTAGTACCAGGAGAGAACTGACTCCTCAAAGTTGTTTTCTTACCTCTACATGAACATTGTGGGCCCCAAACTAATAAATTAATTTAAAAAATCAGTATTACATGTAGAGGTTTCTACCAGATTCTTGTTCTAACCTAGAAGATTCTGATAAGGTGCAAACTGGAGCCCAGAAATCTGTCTGTCTGTCTGTTTTGGAGATAGGGTCTTGCTTTGTAGTCCCAACTAGCCTTAAGTTCTAGCCTCATTTAAATAGAGAAAAAAACAGAGACAGAGGACAAAGAAAAAGATAATATTTTACATAAATAATATTCAGACTCCATTACTTCACTATGTGGTGGTCCTCAAGGGTATGCACCACCTACTCAACCCTGTTTTCAACTATTATTTTCAAGTTTCCAAAATGACTTAAGTGGTTAGCCCCTAACCAGGACCCATTTAATGACCCAATGGCAAAAAAATTTCATCATCTCCCTTCAAAACCTGAATTTATGGAAAGCACCAAATACTGGAAATACCTAGTCAAACTTAATGAACCATGCCTTGTTATCCTGATCTAGTTTCTATGTAAAAAAAGATCAAAGTGGAAAATGCTGGTATTCAATGCTTCCAAATTCAGACACTAACTACCACTTAAGAAAAACATAAAGAAAATCTGTTCGGCATGGTGGCACCTTTGATCCCAGTACTTGGGAGAGGCAGGTGCAGGTGGATCTGAGTTCAAGGCCAGCCTGGTCTACAAAGTGAGTCCAGGGCAGCCAAAGCTACACAGAGAATCTCTATCTTAAAAAACTAAAAAAAGAAAATCTAAATATCCTTCAGGAACGTGCTTCAATTTCATTTTTGTAAAATCATTAAATTTGCTACCAAAATTTACTACCAATTTATCCAGATGCAAACAGATTGACCTATAAAATCTATTTCTATTAATTTATGCTAATGCTAAAACCAAATAACATTTGAAGAATTTTGGACCAAAGCCTGATGACAGTTATAAAGGCATTCATTACACTAATCTGTTCATTTTCCTTTTCTGAGATGGGGTCTGTATATGTTGCCTAGGTTGGCTTGAACTCCTAAACTATGATTCCAATTCCACAATCATCTAATCATCATGAATACAGCATCTCTGCACTGGGCTATAGTTCTAAAATGTACAATATTTCATTGTAAAAGATACATGCTAAGGACATATGGAATAAAATTCCTTGAAATAACTATATTAGGGTAAAAGCTAAATAGAAAATTTAAAAACAGCACAAAATTATAGCATGTATACTAAATAGCAATTTTTAAAACTATAGCATAAACCAAACATTGTATGTTTGTCATCCAGCACTTTGGAGAAGGGAGGAAGACCAGCAGTTCATGATCATCCCAAGTTGTCTGAAAACATAAAGTAAAAAAAAAAACTTTTTCCAAGACAGGGTTTCTCTGTATAGCCCTGGCTGTCCTGCACTTGCTTTATAGATCAGGCTGGCCTAGAACTCAGAGATCCACCTGCCTCTGTCTCCCAGAGTGCTAGGATTACAGGCATGTGCCACCACACCTGGCCAAAAAGAAAAATGTTAAATATGGGATAAAGATATAAGTCAGAGGACCTGGGTCCAGTTCCCAGTGCCCATAGGGTAGTGCTAGTTCGATACCCTCTTAGGACCTCCAGGAGCAACAAGTAGACATAAGTTGTACATATATACATACAGGCAAAACATTCATACACATAAGATTAAGTCCAATAATAATAATGAGAAAATAAACAAAATGAAATAGAAAAACATAAAACTGCAGTATTAAAAAAATCCCAGAGTGAGCAGGGTATGATGGTGCACGCCTGTAATCCCAGGATTTAGAGAAGGCACTCAAGAGAGAGGCAGAGCAGGTAGATCTCTGAGTTTAAGGTCAGCCTGGTCTACAAAGCGGGTCCAGGACAGCCAAGGCTGCACAGAGAAACCCTGTGTGTGTTTGTGTGTGTGCTGATATGTAATACCTGTAGTCTTAACATTCAGAAGCCTAAATTCTAGTTCAACTAGGGTTATATTCTTCACAATCAGAAAACTTTTCTTCACATGTAATACAAATAGTTCAAACATTGACAATAGTGAGATCTCCATGAAAAAAATAATACAATTTAAAAGCAATGTGTTCTGGTTAACACTTTAATCTTACCGCAAAAGGGTGATCATTCTGCTTCAGCCTGAAGGGTACAAGTGTGTACCACAACACACCAGGGGTTTCGAATTTTAGAGAATATAGATATGTTTACATATGCATAGACTATTTCTGGAGGATTACATTTTGAACTGTTAAGTGACTTTCAGAGGCAAGAAAGACACACACATTGCTTATTTTCCTATACCAGTCTTGAAAAATAATGTTAACTATCACTGCTATAAAACTTGAATTTCTATATAATACTGCAGTGATAAAATTATATTCACTCTTAAGACTTTTTTCCTTACCAAATTTACAAACCTAAATTTAAACAGCTCTTATAAAGAAAAAATACTTAACTTATTAAGTTGCTCTTTTTAACTTTACTCCTGTAGTGTTAGGAGTCAAGTCTAAGGCCTGTGCATCCTATGCACACGCTGAGCTACACCCCAGGCCCCTGACAGCACATAAACAAGGATTATGGACTGAAATGAAGAAGAGGTAGGGAAAGCTAGACAGGGTTAGGGTACAACTTTCCTTGATCACTTTGTCAGGTAACTACCAACCTTAGGAGAGTAGCCTCACAATGCATTGGTACTGTAATGGAATCCTTTATTTCACAAGAAAATCTAACCAACCCAATAGTGAATTCCAATAAACTGAAGGTAGCATCTCAGCTGTTAAATATATTCAACTGTACAAATTAACTTTTCAGGACTGGAGAGATGAGATGGCTCAGCGGTTAGGCACACCTCAGCTCTGTTCTTCCAGATCTGGTGCCTCAGGCCTCTCTGGGCACCTGCATTCACATGGACATACATAAATGCAGACACATATACCTACACACAATTAAAATAAATGTATTTTTAATTCATTTGTATTTACTTGCTTATTTTTATGTGTGTGCACTTGTGTGTCTAAGTCAGAGCAATCCAAAGGACTTGGTTCTCTCCTACTATATAGGTTCTGGATATTTAACTCAAAATCCTCAGGGTCAATGGCCATCCACTGGCTCACCTACATGTAAACAGGCAGGCCTCCAGCTTATAAAGTTCAGCCTATCTCTGCCTCCAAGTTTGGTTTTAAAGGAGCATGCCACCACAACAGCTCTTATTTCCTTTTATAGCAGACATGTATGGCTGAATATGAAGAAATTAACAAATGCATAGACTAGAACCACTCTATGAGAGCTTCCGTGTTTAGCAGTCTAGGAGTTCCTCAAATAGTTACAAATAGATTTTCACAGCAATTCTATTCCTAGGGAATCCCCAAAAGAAATGAAAACCCCAATCAAATGAAACCCCAACTGAAAACACCCAAAAGAAATACAGCCAACACAAGTTGGGTTCCCCCCTTCTTTTTGGGAAGGAGGTCACAGAGTTGGAGTCAGTTTGTGATCAGAGTGAATGATGTAAAATTCCCAAATAACCAATACAGACATTGTTTGGGGTGGAGATGAAGAAAATCTATGTTCCAAATAACTTACAACACGAAGGTGACAACAGTGCTATTCCTAATAGTCAAAGAGTGAGACAATTTGAGCGTCCAACTGACATCCCAATACTGTTGTTAATAAAACATTTAAATAGAGACATGCCACAGCATGGGAAAAACTTCAAACACACCACACACGCACACACACTTACTCTAGTTACAAAAGCCCATAGTATGATTTCACTCACATAAAAAGTCAAAATCTAAGCTGGGCACTTGGGGAGGTAAAAGTAGGAATTCAAAATCCTCAGCTACACAGAGAGTCCAAGGCCAACTGGACTAACCCTGTCTCAAATGATGAAGACAGAAAAAGACACACACCTTCAATCCCAGCACTGGGAAGGATGGGGGATATCTTTGAGTTTATGGCCAGCCTGCTCTACAGAGTTCCAGGACATCCAAGGCTACACAAATGAATCCTGTCTTGGGGGGGGGGGGGGGACAAAACCAACAACAACCCCATCCCCAAAAAAAGAAGAAAGCAGAAAAAAAGATTCAAGAGAAAAATATCTAACTATAAAATACACTGTAAACAGACTGTGGTGGGGCATGCCTTTAATCTCACCACTTGGGAGGCAGAATCAGGCAGATTTATCAGCTCTAGGCCAGCCTGATCTACAGAGCACCTTCCAGGACAGCCAGAACTATACAGAGAAACCCTCAAAAAAACAAGAAACATACATACATACATGCTGGAGCTGGGCCTGATGGTACACAGCTCTTATCCCAGCTCTTGGGAGGCAGAGGGAGGAGGATCTCTGAGTTTAAGGCCAGCCTGATCTATAGCATAAGTTCCAGAACAGCCAGAACTATACAGAAAACAAAAAATACATATAGCTTTAGTCTGGTAATACACACCTTTAATCTCAACAAGCAAATTATATGATAGCCTGATCTATATAAGTTCGAGAGCAACCAAGGCTACATAAAAAGACCCAAGTCTCAAAATTCCAAATTCCAACAAAGAACATAGCCTTAAAATTGCTCAGGCTAGGGCCAGCAAGATATCTTAACAGTTAACACATAGAATCAACTTGTACAGGCTGTCCCCTGACTTCCATAGGATGTTCTGGCACCCACCCACATATACATGTACACACACACATGCCTGCACACATAATGTTCAGTTTAAATTTCTTTTTTAAAAATATTTTTATAGACAGGCTATAAAAAGTGGTGGCACACTCCTTTAGTCCCAGCACTCAGGAGGCAGAGGAAGGTGGATCTCTATGAGTCTGAGGCCAGCCTGGTCTACAAAGTAAGTTCCAGGATAGGCAGGACTACACAGAGAAACAAATTAATTTCTTTAACTATTATTTAATTATAATTTCTTTTAACTATTAATTTAACTATGCCACTGAACAATTGTACACTTTTAAAATTAAGATTTATTCATTTATTTGTGTAGGTATGTGTACCATACACCCACTTAGTGCCTGCCAGAGTCAAAACGGGGCATCAGATTCCCTGGAACTGGAGTTAAGAGATGGTTGTAACCCACCATTTGGGTGCTTGGAATTAAATCCAGGTCATCTGCCAGAGCAACAAATGCTCTTAATGGTTGCGCCAACACATTGTTGTTTTGTTTTTTCGGTTTGGGGATTTGTTTGTTTGTTTTGAGACAGGGGTCCGAATTCACTTTGTAGTTGAAATGGTTTTCAGGTGTGGTGACACCCCTTTAATTGCAGACCACCACAGGCAGAAGCAGGCTGACCTATGTATTCAAAGCCAGCCTTTCCTATATAGTGATTTCTAGGACAGCCAGGGCTACACAGAGAAATCTTGTCTTGAAAACAACAACAACAAAAACAGGAGCTCCCTGAAACAAGCAAAGGAGACTCAAAGATGAGATTGCCCAGAAAGCATTTTTCAAAGCTAGAAATAAGTTTCTTAAATCAGAATTTTGTAGTGTTCACATAACTTACTTTCCACGTGTTTCGTGTGACCTCTTTAGCTTAGGCCACAATTTACTAAGAGTAGCTTCAGCCGGAGCTGTGACTCCGTGGTACAGTACTTGGCCTAACATACACAGGTCAGCATTCTCAATGAGCCATCCTGTCAGCCCCTGTGCCAACTCTTAACTTCAGCTGTAAAGCAATAAGACAAAAGCACTGGGGAAAAAAAAAACCAAACAAACAAAAATCACAAACTGGCCTTTTTCCAAGGAAGACCTAATCAGGTAACATAAGGGGAAAAGAAAAAAGAAAAGCGGAAATATGCCACTGAACAATTTTCTCACAAGACTGAAACAACCTCTGTAGATCTTCATTCAGGTTACAGAAAAAAATTTTGTGCCAAGCTTGATGACCTGAGTTCAGTCTCTGGTACCCACACTGCAGAAGCAGAGAACTAAGTCCCACAATTCGTCCTCTGACCTCCACATGGGCACCATCGACCACGTGAGCATACACATACACGTAAATAAGAGTCAGGGCTAGAGAGATGGCTCAGTGATTAAGAGTACTTGGTTCTTGCAGAAGACCCAGGTTTGAGCTCACAGGATGGACATCTTCAGATATCTTCGGTCATCAGGCATACACTGGGTACACAGACACACATGCAAACAAAGCACTTATGTTTGAGGGAAAAAATGTGTAACATGGCTGGAGAGATGGCTCAGCTTTAAGGGCACTTGGTATGCTCTTAAAGAGGAACCAGATTCCTCTTTAGAGGCTTACAACAACCTGTGACTCTAGTTCTAGGACATTCATTGCCCTGTTCTGGCCTCCTAAGATACGAGGCAGGCCATATGATACACACCTATACATACAAGCACTCACATATACACATAAAAATAATTTTGTTTTTTGAGACAGGGTTTCTCTACCTAGTTCTGGCTGTCCTGGTACTCACTATGTAGACCAAGTGAGTCTCAAACTCACTGAGAGCCACCTGTCTCTGCCTCCAGAGTGCTGGGGTTAAAATAACATATACCAAAAACACTCAGTAGGCAGATGCAGGTGGATCTGAGATCTAGAACATCGAAGAAAAGCCTGTCTCAAGGAAAAAAAAAAAAGGAAACAAGTGCATGTGTATGTGATGTGGCGTGTGTAATAAAACAATTTTTAAAGAATTTCTGAGGGCCAGATGTGGTGGTAAACATCTTTAATCTCAGCATTCAGCAAGTGGTTATCTGTGAGTTCCAGGACAGCCAGGGCTTTGTTGAGACCCTGTTTCAATGCCCCACCCCCAATAATTTTTCTGGCTTCTCAAAACACATACACACCCCTGGCCCCTCCCCATGGCAAGCATTCACAAAAACACACACAAAAGTATTTTTTAAAGATTTTTCAGGGGGCTGGAGAGATGGCTCAGAGGTTAAGAACACTTGCTGTTCTTCCAAAGGTCCTGAGTTCAATTCCCAGCAACCATATGGTGGCTCACAACCATCTATAGTAAGATCTGGTGTGCAGGCAGAATGTTACTGTATGAATAATAAAATAAATATTAAAAAAAAAAGATTTTTCAGTTTTGAGGTTAAGGATATAACTCAATTGGCAGAGTGCTTGCCTGGCACAAACCACGCCCTCAGTTCACTCTCCAGCATGGCGAAACCTTGGCATGATGACAAGGCTCTAATGCCAGCACTTTGGAGGTGGGAGGCCAGAAGATCAGAATTTTAAGGTCATCCCTGCTTACATAGTTCAAGGCTAGGCAGTGAGGGTGCTTCATTGTTTTATTTGTTTTGGGTTTTTTGTTTTTTTGTTTGAGACAGGGTTTCTCTGTGTAGCGTGGGCTATCCTGGACTTGATTTGTAGACTATGCCGGCTTTGAACTCAGAGATCCTCCTGCCTCTGCCTCCCTGAGCGCTACGACAACAGGCATGTACCACCATGCACAAATGATGATGCTCACCTTTAATCCCAGCATCAGGAGGCACAGGCAGGTGGATCTCTGGGTTTGAAGCCAGCCTGGTCTACAGAGTAAGTTCCTGGACAGAAAAACAGGGTCACAAAGAAAAAAAAAAAAAAAAAAGAAAGAAAGAAGAAAGAAAAGGAAAAAAAAAAGGCAACATGAGACATGCCTTTAAAAAGAAAAAAAAAAGTATTTTCATGCTTTACCAAAACAGGATGGCACACACATATAATCCTGACATCTGGAGACCTGAAAAGAGGGTTGGTAAGCTAGAAGTCAGCACAATTTACATTAGCGAGCCTCAGGTCACCATGAGCTACATAACCAGATCCTATCGTAAATAATTTTTTGAGAGAGGATCTTACCCTTGGCACAGGCTGGCACTGGGACTACAAATATGTAGCGCGGGAATAAGGGGGTTTAGATGGGGGCAGGGAATGAGTGTCATTTTCTTAGACAGAGCTATAGGGAAAAACGCTGAGTGCAGCGGGCACAGCGGTCCCACCTGTGATCCCAGTGCTTCAGAGATGAAGAAGCAGGTAGATCTCTGTGAGTTCAAGGACAGCCTGGTCTACAAAAAGAATCCAGGACAGACAGCCAAGGCTACACAGAAAAACCCCGTCTCAAAAAACAAAAACAACAACAAAAATTGCTGAGGACATAGCTTCAATGGTAGACTCTGAGAAGCCCTGGGCTCAATCTCCAGCACCAAAAAATTAGTATGGGGCAGAAAAGATGGATCAGCAGGCAAGGCTCTTACCATACAAGCCTGCAAATCTGAGTTTAATCCACACAAAGATGAAGAAAAATAAACTACGCCCAAAAGCTGAACTTACAAACAAGCCATGGCTTGCACTCACCCATATTCACACACTTATCACACACACACACAATTTCTTTTTCATATTAGGATGAAAAAAAATAAGGCAAACATTATTCTAATATTTAAAAATTAAAGCCAGGCATGGTGGCATATGCCTTTAATCCCAGCACTTGGGAGGCAGAGACAGATGGATCTCTGAATTCGAGGCCAACCTGGTCTACAGAGAGTTCCAAGACAGCCAGGGCCCCAGAGAAACCCTGTCTCGAACAAAATAACGCTGGGCGTGGCGTGCACCTTTTATCTCAGCATTTGGGAGGAAGAGGCAGGCGGATCTCTGTGAGTTCAAAGCCAGCCTGGTCTACAAAGCAAGTCTAGGGCAGCCAAGGCTGTTACATAGAAAAAACCTGGGGAAATTGGTCAGGGGGAGAGAACACTGGCAGGTCTTCCAGGGGCCCCGGCCCCCATATGGTAGCTCACAGCTGTCTATAACTCCAACTTATCTGACATCCTTACACACATACATGCAAGCAACACTAGTGCACATAAAACAAAACTTAAAAAAAAATGTAAACAGTGGTCAAAGAGTTGGCTCAGTAGGTAAGAGCACTTGCTGCTCTTGCAGAGGACTTGGGTGCCCAGGACCCTCATGGGGATGGCAGCCATCTCCAGTTTCAGAGGACCCAATGTCTTCTTCTGAACTCCAAAGGCACCAAGCAGGCACATTCATGGTACACATACATACATGAAAGCAAAACATTGAGACACATAAAACAAATCTTTAAAGGAGGGACATGAATTTGAATGAGAAAAAGGAATACAGGGTAGAGATTAAAGGACAACTGGTCCTGGAACTCTGCAGACCGAGCTGGCCTGGAACTCAGAGATCTGCCTGCCTCTGCTTCCCAAGCATTGGGATCAAAGGTGTGCACTACTGCCTGGCTTTATTTTAAAATAGTATATGCTACCAAGAATATTTCCATATTATCAATTCCAAATCAAGAGTGCCATACACTATTCCCCAATAATAAGCAAAAGTAAGCAAAACTTTCTTTCAGTTTTTAGAAAACAAATTCCAACAGAGATTAACTTCAACACATTTACCTTAACTATCAGTTGTTCCAGTAATAATACTTCTTGAAACTTAAACTGTATCCTTAAGATGAGTGTAGTGTTGCTTTAATCCCACAACTCTAGAGCTGGAGGCAGAGGAAGAGGCAGGCTGATCCCTGTGAATTCAAGGCCAGCTGCTCTATGAAACAAGTTCTAGATCAGGCAGGGATACAAAGATAAACCTTGTCTCAAAAACCAAGAACAAAACAACTATATCCTTTAAAGTTAACCAGTAGTTTGCTTTCAAATTGTTTTCTGGGAAATTTATCATATGAACTCAACTGTATGCAATACTTCTAATATCTACAGATGAAGGTTTATATTTGACAGTACATATAACATACCTCAACACAGAGACAATAACACCCTTTACAGTCTATCACTAATGAACTTGAACCTTTACTTGGTAAATTTAAGCACCTGCATCTAAAAAAATATACTGTATGCTGACCACAAAAGATGAAGCAAACAGTTGGTAAGGATACCACACTCTTACATAATATTCTAAAAATGTCCTTTTACTAAGTATTCAGCAACTATCACAGACATGAATGTTAAGCATTCCCTATCAATCCTATTTTCAACAAAGTTGACCCAGTTTAAAGCCTGAAATTGAGGCTTTTGAATGTTAGAAAATAAGAGTTAAGTAATTGGGTAGTCCTAAAAATACACATCACAACTACATGACTAAGATATTCGTTTGAAACTTGTGCCAAGGTAACCCATCCCTTCAAAACAAACTAAAATTGACTCATTGGCCTATTTTACTTAATTTTGTAAATTAAAAAAAAAAAAAGATTCCTAAACACTCATTTTCCTTGATCTCTGCCCCCACTCCATCTTCACTCAAGGATTCAACTCTCCAAAAAATGCTTAAGTCAAATCAAAATAAAAAACAGAAACAAAAAACAGCAACAACAACAAAAATAAAAACTCAGTGTCTCCGAGTACTGAACTAAGGACTAGTTCAGGAAAAACAATTGAAACAATGTCTACACAGCGGCTGCCGCTCCACCTCGGGGAGCCCCTCGCCTCACATGCCTCACATTTGTAGCACAAGCCCATTTGCTGGAGCTAACTAACCACCTAAGCAAAAGCTTTTAATTCTGTCTCCCTTAAAGTGGGAAACTATCAATCTACCTGACATGTTCCACCCTTTGTGGAGGTTTGTGCATAGGAGGCGGGAGGTTGGAGGGTGCTAGTAAACTTGGTAGCAGAGGACAAAGGGCACTGAAAGCAGCAGAGACTATATAAAGTAAATGGAAAATGAGGGCAGAAAAGAGGGCTAAATTAAAGTCCCTCAAGCCAACGCCAGCACACCGCCCTCCCTTTCTTGGCCGCCCTCCCCCCACGGGTCCTCTTCCTTATTATCATCATGTACTGGAATCAAAAGTTGGACCATCACTACCCAAGACCAACAAATCCTCCAAATGTCAGGGCACTAGCAACACCGAGAATGACAGGCTAATGTTACACACACACACAAAGAGAAAAGTCCAGTCCAATAAGTGCAGGTCACCCTGCCCTCTGGGGCACTTCCAGCCTGCGCAGAGACGGCTAGGATGAGTCTGGAAAGAGAAGATAAACCTTCCCTACTTCCACACACCCCCTCAGATGGAGAGACAAAACAAAGGCAGCCCTCCTTCCCGGTAGCCACTACCCCAGCCGCAGAGGCTTTCCTATTTCCCGGTGTAGACCGGCCTCCCGCCCCCACCCCATGACAAAGAAAAGGCACTTGGTGAGCGAGCGAGGCCTTCCTGCCTGCGCGGGTGGGGGAGGGGGCTGCGAGGTGAGGAGACCCCTCGGCTCCCCCGAGCTCACGCTCCCGGCCCACAGCCGGCGGCGGCGGGGGCCCAGGAAGCTGGGCCGGAGAGGGGTGGGGGTACCTTAAAGTAGCCGCCTTCGTAGAGGGTGTTAGGGGGTCCGAAGATGGCCACCTCCCAGTTGTAGAGGTCGGACTCATCCACCAGGGTGATCCGGAAGCCCTCCACCGGCTCCTCCTGTAGGGATTTCAGCTCGAGCATCAGGGCTTTCTGCGAGCTGGTCATCTGCTGCTGGGCCATCGTGGCGGCGGCGGCGGCGGCGGAGGCCGAGCGGGGCCGCGGCCCCAGTCCTCGCGCACCGGCCGGGCCGGACCAGGCCCCTCCCCTCCGCTCGCCCTCGGGCCGGGCGCCGGTCCTCCCTCACACACCCGGCGGGGCCGCAGCAGGCCCCAGACGGCCCGCGGGCCCGCCCGGGGTCCTCCTCACTCCCGACGCGGGCCGGCCGGGGCCCTCCTCGCTGTCGGGCCGGGCGGGGGCGGGCCTGAGGGAGTTGGGGGGATCCGCTCCGGGCCCCGGCCTCCCCCCCCCGGAGGGGGCCTCTCCGCGGTGGGGGGGGGGAGTGAGGTGGAAGCGAGGAAGGCGGCGAGGGCAGGCGGTGCTGAAGACAGGGGGGCCGGGCCGGCCCGGGAGCGCCGTGCTCGCCCGCTCGCTCGCCCTCTCCTTCTCCGCGGGGGCCGGAGGGGCGCACGAGGGTTGGGGTCTCCGGACGCCGGCGGCGGCGGCTGCGCGGGGGGGAGGGGCGGCGGAGGAGAGCGAGAGCGCCTCGCGCCGCGGGAGCGACGGAGCCGAGGAGGAGGGAGGGAGGGAGAGGAGGAGGGAGGGAGAGGAGGAGGGGCGCGCGCCGGGAGGGGGCCGGCTCGCGGCGGCGGCCCAGTGCGCGTGCGCGCGCCCCTCCCTCCTCCCTCCCTTTCTCCTCCCGCCCTCCCCGCTCGGCTCTGCCCAGCTCCTGCTCCCGCCTGCCCGCCTTTCCCCCGCCGCGCCCCACAGTGGCGGCGCTTTGTGACGCCTGCGCGTGTCCCCCTCACCCTTAAAGAGCCAAGCGGGAAGGGGGGGGGGGGATCAAGGGCGAGCGGCCCAGGATCGCTTGGGGCCTCAAGTGACGGTTGTGCGGCTGCACGCCGCGGTTCCAGAGGCGTGCCCCGGAAGGAACCTCAGGTCCTGATGCTCTCGGCGCTCCCGGCCTGTGCGTCCGCAGCCTTCCCTGGAGGAGCCCGCTTTCGTCGAGACCCATCTTGTAGTCCTCACACTGAGCAGATGCTTGAATAGGCTACATCTCCCGCTGATCGAGCCCCTGGGCAAGTCGCTCACCTCAGGGATAGGCAGAAGCAGGCTGATTGTGAGTTCAAGGTTAGCCTGGTCTACGTAGCAAGTTCCACGACAGCCAGAGCTTTCAGACAGAACCTGTCTCAAAAAAAGAAAAGAAAAAAATAAGGGAAAAAAGAAAAAGGAGAAGAAAGAGAAACCAGAATACTGAGACAAGTCCCAAACAAAGCATTTGAGTTCAGAAAGCTTCATTTTAACTCATTACTTGATCAACTTCTGTAAAAAAAAGATTAAGCCTAACACTAGAAATTTTAATGGTTAGATTAAATCTACAGCTAATAAGACTTTTATTTTTACGAAAGTTCTAGTTTCCATAGCATCCTCCACAGCATAGGACACCTATTGTGGTTCATAAACCAGTACTGACAGCTCAGGATGGTGCTGAGTTTGTAATCCCAGGATTCTGGAGGTTGAAGCCGAAGGGTCACTTCGAATTCTTGACCTTCTTGACTTACACAAGAGGCTGTCTTAAAGCATGAGTGCTGCTCCTCCCAGGACTCTGGGATTAGAGACAAGAGGATCGGTTCTGGGACAGCCTGGGCTACACAAGACCCTGTCTCAAAACCAAGGAGCCTGTGAGAAGCCTCAGCAAATAAAAGAAACTGCTGCTCTTAAGCCTGATGACAGAGGAATACCAGGATCCACGTGGTGGAAATAAAGAACTAACTCCCACAAATTGTTCCCTGACCTATACTCAGTGCTTGCTATGGCACACACTAAACAAAGAATAATGTGATTTAAAATTGTTTAAATATTTATTTGTATTTTATTTTGTGTCTGTGTAACATGTTCAAGTCAGTGGTTAAGAGAAAACTCAGTGGTTAAGAACATGTACCTCGATTCAAAAGGACCTATATCAGATAGCTCACAATCACAACTCCAGCTCCAGGGAATCTGATGTTCCTGGCCTCTGCGGGCAGCCACACTCACATGCACTTATCTACCCAAAAAGACAAATTAACACATGTCTTTTTTAATATAAAAATGGAGGGCACTGGAAAAATGGGTCAGCAGTTAAGAGCACTTACTGTTCTCAAAGGACCTGGGTTCAGTTCCCAGCACCCACAATGTAACTCAAAACCACTTTTAACTCCACTAACAAGGAGATCCAACACTAACTGTCTCATCTCCATGGGCACTGTATACACATGATGCACAGACATACATTCAGGCAAAATACCCATACACATTTTTAAAAAATGCTTCTTACTTGTTTATTTTGATTTTTTGAGACAGGGTTTCTCTATGTAGCCCTGGCCATCCTGGAACTTGGATTGTAGACCAGGCTGGCCCAAACTCAGGGATTTGCTTGCCTCTGCCTCCAGAGTGCTTCCATTAAAGACGAGCAGCACCATTGCCTGGCTTTAAAAGGATTTGGGGGTTTTGTTTCTGTTTTTTGTTTTGTTTTTCCAAACAAAAGTTTCTCTGTGTAGCACTGGCTGTTCTGGATGTAGATCAGGAGGGCCTCAAACTCAGAGCTCTGCCTGCCACTGCTTCCCAGAATGCTGGGATTATAGGCATTCCCCACCTGGCCTGGCTAAAAGGATTTGCTTAAACCCCAAATATTTCCATTTCTGCCACCTCTTTCTCTTTAAGCAGTTGCCTAATGGCAAATGGCAACATGCAGGTCTTCATGAAGACCTGAGGATTAAGGTCATCACCCCAGAGGAGGAGACCGAGACACCATCCCCAGGGACAAAATCCAAGATACAGAAAACATCCTGTACAAGCAGCAGCAGCTTAAGTTCGAAGCAAGCAGCTGGAGGATGGCCATGCCTTGTCAGACTACAATATCCAGGGGCAATGCAGTCTACACCACAACAACAACCTGCTCCAGATTAGAGGTCAAGTCACGCTGAGGGTCTAGTTGGCCCAGACTCTGACAAAGTGCCCCTCCAGCAGCGGGAAAGACATGTGCATGTACAGATATCCACAGTGCTCCCTGTGCTTATCCATGTTTACTTTCTTTTTAACCTAGTGACATTTCTCTATTCTGCATCCCATCCTTTGTTGTTGTTGGTTTTGTTGTTGCCATTGTTTTGGTTTGGTTTTTTGTTTTGTTTTTTGAGACAGGGTTTTTCTGTGTAGCCTTGGCTGTCCTGGACTCACTTTGTAGATCAGGCTGGCCTCAAATTCACAGGGATCCTCCTACCTCTGCCTCCCTGAGTGCTGTAATTATAGGAATGTGCCACCAAGCCCAGCAGTATATGGTTTTTCTGGATTGATTGATTGATTGATTGATTGTATATGAGGGCTCTTTCTGCATGTACACCTGCACGCCAGAAAAGACATTAGATCCCAGAATAGATGGTTGTGAGCCACCATGTGGTTGTTGGGAATTGAACTCAGAACCTCTGAAAGAGCAGACAGTGCTCTTAACTGCTGAGCCATCTCTCCAGCCCCAGTTTTTGGTTTTTCAAAACAAAGGTTCTCTCTGTAACAAGGCTCTGGCCTTGCTATCCTGGATTTGAATGCTTTTATGTCCACTTGACACAGCTAGAGTCGTGTGAAAGAAAGGAACTTTAGTAGAGGAAATGTCTCCATAGGATCCAGCTGTAAGGTATTCTCTTAATCAGTGATTGATCAGGGAGTGCCCAGCCCATTGTGGGTGATGCCATCCCTGAGCTGGTGGTCCTAAATACTGTAAGAAAGCAGGCTGAGTAATCCAGGCTGAACAAGCCAGTAAGCAGCACCTTTCCATGCCCTCTACATCAGCTCCTGCCTCTAGGTTCCTACCCTGCTTGAATTCCTATTGTCATTTTTGATGATGAGCTGTTATACAGAACTATAAGTAAAATAAACCCTTCCTTGTCTAAGTTGTTTAGGCCATGGTGTTTCATCGCAACACTGATAACCTAGCAGGACAGTCTCCAAGCTAAGGAAGTACTCTAGATCTGAGCTATAGCCCACAGCCAGTTTGCATTTTTGCAGCTTCTTTTTTAGGTTTTTTTCACCCCAAAACAAGATTTCCTCTTTATTCACTTACTGTTTTTGCTCTCTGTGTCGTGTGTCCTGCATGTGGAGACCAGAGACAACTTTCTGGAGTGTTTTCTCTCCCTCTACCATGTGAGTCTTGGGATCAAGCTCAGTTCTCAGGCTTGCCCAAGGGCCTTTACCCACTGAGCTATCTCTTGCTGGCCCTCTTTTGTGGGGCAGGATTTTACTATGCAGCCCAGACTGACTTCAACTAGCAGTCTCTGCCTCAGTCACCTCAATGTTTGATTTTGGGGATAGGCCACCACACTTATCTAGATCAAGTATTTATTAGACAATCCCTCAAAATTGGGATTAGTTATTTTTTTTTCATAAGTAAGACTTTTGTTTTTTCTAAAGAGAATGATCAAGAGGTAAAATACTATTTGCATCACATTAAAACAAGGGCATATACTAGAACAACATGATTAGCCTTGTTGATGCTGACCTTGGTCACCTGGCTAAAGTAGTACGTCCAGTCTCTCCACTGTAAAGTCACTCTGCTTCCCCACCCCTTTACTGTGTTGTTTGGGAGGAAGTCACTGCACAAAAATCCACTTAATGAGCCACTTATTTATTTATAGACAGGTTGTGTCCTTGCTGTAAAGTCCAAGCAGGCTTACAGCATGTAACTCAGCATGTAACCCAATTGGCCTAAGATCTGTGAGCTTCCTGTCTCTGCCTGCCTAATCCTGGGATTACAGGCGTGTGCCACTATCAAGCCTAACTTTTTTACAACCATAGCTGAGACCTCAGTACTTTAAAAACATCGAATGATGTTTTATCCCAGGGTCATCTTTAGCTATATAGCTAAAACCAGCCAGGGCAACATAAGACCCTGTCTCAAAACATTTTTTTTAAAGAATTACTGATAGGCTGCCAGTTCTGTCTAGGTCATGAGACCAAATTCTACCATTAGAATTAGAACTCCCCTTAAGGAAGGAGAATATTCTAATTAAAGCATCTTCTCCTCCCAAAATGATGACATATGCCTAGTTATAGCTTCCTTTCCTCCACTATTCAATTTAAGGACAAGAAGATTGCTGACCTAGAAACCTGGGCGATGATGTTGACACCTTTAACAGCACAGCTGTGAGTAGTCAACTAAGCAGAAAGATCACCTTCAAAGCATTTCACCCACACACAGTCACCATAGCCCCACCATGACCTACACGATTATAGATCCCTAGACTAACCCAAGGAAACAGACACCTGAGTTCCTGGGCTCAGCCTCATACTCTAGGTATCCATTCTGGACACGGTCCTAAGTTGTAAAGCTGGCATCTTCCTGTCTTAATGGGTTTTACACTCAAGTCTCTCCATTGTCAGTATATAACTGCTGTACTACCAAACTAGCTACAGTATTATTCTAGCTAGTCAAGGCATTGTCTTTTAGTAAACTGAAACCGTTTCTTATTCATCTCTGTATCTCAACAAAAGCATGACATCTGATACAAAGTAGATACTTGAGTATTTGGATATTTTGTTGCTTTATTATTATTACATTTATTTATTTTGTGTTGGAGGAGCACATGCAACTCCAGAGTGGGATGTGGGAGGGCTGAGAGATAGGGTCTCTCCTTCTACTTTGTGGCTCTGCTTGAACTCCAGTCATCAGGTTTGGGAGCAAGTACCTTTAACCTTTGAGCCATTTTGCTAGCACCTGTTGTTTGTTTGTTTGCTTGCTTGCTTTTTGAGGCAGGATCTTCTCTTGTAGCTCAGGTCACTTAAGTATTTGTTTTCAAAGACAACCAGTCTTGGTGACATAGTCTGTAATTTTAGCAGCACTGAATGGCAAGGCTGAAGCCGTGAGTCCAGTATTTGGGTGGCTAAAGCAGCAGGAAGACTGACTGACTACCTTGAGTTTGAGCTATCTAATAAGTATCAGGTCAGCTAGGGCTACACAGCAAGATTATGTCTCAACACACACACACACACACAGCACAGAGAGAGACAGAGAGACAAGCAGACAGAGGAAAAGACTGAGAAACAAAGATAATGTGTGTATGTGTCAGAGCCAAGAAAATAATCAGTATCACAAAATAACACATTGAATCCCACCTTTTACTTCCATGGCTAAGCTGTCCCTATTACATAGTAGGTATTCAAGACAACGAAATTCATAATCATGTTTTTTCTAATGTTTGTCACATGTTAGGTTTTGAAATAAAAAGCTGACAGACCTAGGGATGCAAGAAGATGGAGGACTCCAAGTCAAGTCACGATCAGCCTGGGCAAGGTAGGCCCTATCTCAAAATGAAAAGACTCTGGAAATGTATAGCTCAGTGGTGGAGCACTTGTGCAACATGTAAGACCCTAGGTTCAAGGCCTGGTGCTGAAACACACAACCATCGCAATAGAAATGATTGCTAGAAACTACAATATTCTCTACTGTTTCATAACGGCAGGAAGAGACTGACTTGACTGACTAGCGCCCTCTTGTGGTCAAGGAAACAAAATACTCTTAGTCCAAGATATCACCAGGTATGGGCCAAGCCACTAACTTTACTTCAAACGAGAAAAAACATAATCTAAACAAATGAAAAAGCATTTTATCTAGGATGTTTAAAATTTAAGACAACGTTTCCAGTAGTCCAGGCTGGCCTTGAGTAGTTATGTAGTTGAGAATGTCCCTGACCTTTTGATTCTCTGCCTCCATCTCTCCTGGTGATATGGCCATTTTAGGAAATCGAATTGATTTTTTTTTTGAGATAAGGTTTTCTGTACCCCCAGGCTGGCGTTAAACTTGCTGTGCAATTGAGGTTGTCCTTGACCTGATCCTCAAGTCTCTAACTACCAAGCTATGGGATTGCAGGTGTTCACTGCACATCCCAGCTGTCAACTTTGAATTAAAAGATTAGGAGTGTGGCTGAGTGCTTACAAAAAAAAAAAAATGCAATATATATATGCAAGCTGGGTGTGCCACACTTGATTTCATCACTCGGGAGGCAGAGGCAGGTGAAGCTCCGAATCTGAGGTCAGCCTGGTCTACACAGTGAGTTCCAGGACAGCCAAGACTACACAGAGAAACCCTGTCTTAAGACAACAACAGCAACAACAACCCCCCCCCCCAAAAAAAGAGTAACTTGGGGTACATGAAACCCTGTCTCAAAAACATTTTATACACAGGGCCTGGAGAACTAGCTCAAAGTTTAAGTGCATGTGTTAGTTTGCAGAAGACCTGAACTCAGCTCCTATCAGGCTGCTCAGCTGCCAGTAACTGCAGCTCCAGAGAAAGAAGCCTCTGGCCTTGGCAGGTACCAGCATTTACACTTTTAAAATAATAAAAGTAAGCCTGGCATGGTATAGCCCATGACTCTAATCCCAGCACTTGGGGAGGCAAAGAAGCAAAGGCTGGAGGATCTCTGTGAGCTTGAGGCCAGCCTGGTCTACACAGCCATGGCTACACAGAGAAACCCTGTCTCTAAACAAACAAACAAACCGACAGACAACAAAAAAGTAAATCTTTAAAAATGAAAGGAAAGTCCAGCTAATCTGAGCACTCAGGAGGCAGAGGCAGGCAGATCTCTATAAGTTTGAGGCCAGCCTGGTCTGCAGGGCAGCTAAGGCTACACAGAGAAACCCTGTCTCAAAAAATAAAAAACAAAAACAGATTCTTTACATATCTCAGTTAAACACAAAAATCTATTACATGCTCATTCATTTTACTGAGTTAAAGTAGGGTTTAAAGAGGTTAAATAACAATTTACATAAGATCACTCAATTAGCAAGTGGCAGGACCTTGAATTATCCTCAAGCCATCTCCTCTCACAGAGTGAGAGAAGGAGGGTCTTTCTTGCTGCGTAGCACAGGTTGGCCTTGAGCTCCTGCTTCAGCCTCCACAGTGCTAAGATCTCAGATGGGCAACCGTCACGCCCGGCTCCACCCACCCTACCTCAGTGAGACTGCCTTGCTGTCATGGTCTTAGACTGATACATGACAGCAATCATCACAGCACCACCCACACAGTACTGCGGTTGTTTACTTCTCCCTGTCAGCCATCAAGACGCTCTGGAAAAATCCATTCATTCTTTCCTTCATTCAACAGATATATAGTGAGCGCTTCTTGTATGACAGGCCCTGTGCTAATTGCCAGGAATACATCAATGAATAAGACAGAGATTTTTCTGGGCATGGTCACACAGATATACAATGCTAGCACTTGGAATGTAGAGACAGGAAGATAAGAAACTCAAGGCCAGTCTCAAGGCTACACCCTGAGTTCATTCAGAACATGGCAATCACATCCAAAGACCTTCTTCTAGGTCTGCAATATCTGGCTAGAATACAAACACGCTTTTAAACCAGGAAACAGAGACAAGCAGATCTGAGTTCAAGGCCAGCCTGGTATTAAGCAGGTTTCAGGTAAAGTAAAACTAAGGTCCAGGTGTGGTGGTACGTGCCTTTAATCACAAACAATGAAGGTAAAGTTAGTTTGTAGAAGGAAGCACCCATGTTTGAAAGTGATGTCTAATTGAGTGGCAGAAAAACTCATGAATAAGAGAAAGATTTCACAGAATAGAATATGTTCAACTCTTATGAGGAGAGGAAAGGGAAGCTACTTAAGGACCAATGCTGGGGAATGAAGAGATGGCTCAGAGTTTAAGAGCACTGGCTGCTCTTCCAGAGGTCCTGAGTTCAATTCCCAGAAACCACATGGTGGCTCACAACCATCTGTGAACCATATAGTGAAATCTGGTGCCCCCTTCTGGTGTGCATGTGTACATGCAGATAGAGCACTCATATACATAATAAATAAATCTTTTCCAAAAGGGGGGACAGTGAAGAGACAGGGTTTGTCTGTGGAACAACCCTGGCTGTCCTGGAGCTGTCCTGAAACTCACTTTGTAGACCAGGCTGGCTTCCAGCTCACAGAGATCTGCTTGCCTCTGCCTCCTGAGTGCTGATATTAAAGGTGTGCACTACCATGCCTGGCTTAACCAGGAGAGTTCTACAGAGAAAGATTGAAGACAGAACAAGCTAGAGAATGAGAAGGAGTCAGAAGATTAGAACAGATGGATGGAGTTAGTTTGAGGCCAAGAAGAGCAATTTCGGGGTGCAAGAGAGAATCCACATTGAATAAGTCAGCCGGGAGAGGACTTTGAGCCAGAACAGCTGAGTTGAACCGGCTAGTCAGAGCTCAGCAAGAACAAGAAAGGGTGAGCTTATTCAGCAGTAACTCAGAGGCTTAAAACATTCTAGGCCTAGGTTAGATTGTACAGAGGCTATAAGCTTCCAGGACGGGGCCTAGATTAGTAGATAAAGGCAGTAAGCCTCTGAGACAATTGAAACAGGCAAATGAAAGTTCCATTCACAGTGAGTTTAAGGCCATTCTGGGTTACTCAGAAAGGAAGGAAGCAATCAACCAAAAGTCGTCTTAAGGTGTTTGCTCACCACCATCTCCTATAAGATGTCCTCCACATGTGTGTCATGCACAAAAAAACATGGTAAAAAAATTAAAAACAAACACAATAGAAATAATTTGTGCCATTATTCCTAATGGCTGAAATAGGAATAGACACAAACAAGTTAGAATAGAGGCAAGATCAATATTTCCAGGTCATCTTCAGCACCACAACACATTTGAGCTACATGAAACCTTATCATAAAACAACAGCAAACACACATATACACATACACACACAAAAACCCAAACATGGTGTGCTTGCTTATCTACCATGCTAGAGGACCTGAAATGTTTTGTTTTTGTTTTGTTTGCCTTTTCAAGACAGGGTTACTCTCTGTTAGCCCTGGCTGTCCTAGACTTGCTTTGTAGACTAGGTTGGCCTTGATATCTGCCTGTCTCTGCCTTCCAATTGCTGGGACTAACAGCACTTGCCTTTAATCTCAGTACTCTGGAGGCGGGAACAGGAAGGTCTCTGTGACTATGTGAGTTCGAGTACAGACTGGTCTATGTAGCAAGTTCTAGACCAGCTAAAGATAAATAATGAACACTTGTCTCAAAGTGACACAGAGAGAGACAGAGACAAAGAGCACACAATAAAAATACACAGATATAGTGGTGAATGCCTGTAGTTCCAGCTACTTAAAGTGTCTGAAGCAAGAGCCTCTCTTAGGTCTATATATCTAAGACCAGTTTAAGCAGTGTCGAAAGACCCCTTATTTTAAAAAGAACAAAGAAGGTAGGGAAGTTACAAATGGGGGCAGGAAAGCAAAGGTGGGAAGAGACATGACAACATTTTGTGAGTTTGTAAAGTTTACTAGATAAAAGAACTAACCATGAAATAGGAATGCAAGAACATTCTTCCAGGATTCTGGTTTATGGTTAAGACTTCTGAAACTCTCTATTGAAGACACCAAGTACAAAGCTTGACATTTTTTTATATGTGTCTATCATTATTTTTGCAAAGATTTTAACCCAGGGCCTCTTAAATGAAAATACAAACTCAGCCACAAAGTTCAGGCACATACTCCCTTTATTTTATTTTTCTGTTTTTTTTTTTTACTTAATTTTTTAAAGATCTATTTATTTATTATGTATACAATGTTCTGTCTCCATGTAGACCTGCGCACCAGAAGAGGGCACCAGATCTCATTTTTTAGTTGGTTGTGAGCCACCATGTGGTTGCTGGGAATCGAACCCAGGACCTTTGGAAGAGCAGCCAGTGCTCTTAAACTCTGAGCCATCTCTCCAGCCCCTGTTTTTGTTTTTTGAGACAGGGTTTCTCTGTGTAGCCTTGGCTGTCCTGGAGCTTACTCTGTAGACAAGGCTGGCCTCAAACTCATATAGCCTGCTTCTGCCTCCCAAGTGCTGGAATTAAAGGTGTGCACCACAACTGTCCAGCTCATACTCCTTTTATTTTATTCTATTTTATTTTTCAAGATTTGCTTACAGGGCCTGGTGATGTGGATTTGTGGTTAGAGGGACTTACTATTTTTGCTGATTAGCAGGGTTCTGTTCTCAATACCCACACAGGGGCTCACAACTGTCTTTAACTCTACTTCCAGGAATCCAATTCTGTCTTTAGGCCTCCAAGAGTTTCTGCACACATGGCGCAAAGAAACTCTCTTACGCACAGACATAAAGCTAGGGGAGGTACTGGGGGGGGGCAGTGGCACACACCTTTAGTCCCAGCACTCAGGAGGCATAGGCAGGCAGATCTGAGTTTACAACTAGCCTGGTCTACAGAGTGACATCCAGGACAGCAAGGACAACACAGAGAAACCCTGCCCCCCCCAAATATTTTAATTTTTATTTATTTATTATGTATGCAATGTTCTTCCTACATGACAGAAGAGGGCACCAGATCTCATTAAAGTAGTTGTGAGCCACCCTGTGGTTAGGAAATTGAACTCAGAACCTCTGAAAGAACAGTGTTCATAACCTTGGAGCCATCTCTCCAGCCTAAGATTTACTTTCTTTTTTTTTTTAAGACTTTTATTTATTTAATATGCATACAGTGTTTTGCTTATATGTATTCCTGTTCACCAGAGGAAGGCAGTAGATCTCAGATAGATAGTTATGAGCTAATGTGGTTGCTGGGAATTGGACTCAGGACCTTTGGAAGAACAGCCCAGTGTTCTTAACCTCTGAGCCATCTCTCCAGTCCCTACTTTCTTGTGTAGCCTTGGCTGTCCTGGACTCACTTTGTAGATCAGGCTGGCCTCAAACTCACAGTGATTGGCCTGCCTCTGCCTTCCTGAGTGCACTGAGCTAAGATTTACTTTCTGTGTTTGATTTATTTATTTATTTACTTATTATTTATACATTATTCTGTCTGCATTTGTGCCTGCAGGCAAGAAGGGGGCACCAGAACTCATTATAGGTGATTATGAGCTACCAAGTGTGTGAAGGACAGCCAATGCTCTTAAGCCATCTCTCTAGCCCTGAGAATTTACTTTTAAGACTGAAAAGATGGCTCAGTAGCTAAGAGCTCTGGCTGCTCTTCCAGACAACCTGGTTTAATTCCCATCACCTATGTATTAACTCACTACCCTCTGTCACTCCAGTTCCAGGAGATCCAGTGTGTGCTCATTTGGCCTCCACCATACATATATGCACAGTTATGCATGGAGGTATATGTATGTACACATATACATAAAGTAAAATAATTAAAATGACTTGCATGGTCTATGTCTCTGATCACAGCAATCAGAAGCCAGAGGAAGGTGGATCTCTATGAGTTCCAGGCTAGCCAGGAGTACATAGTGATTTACTCAAAAAATTATTTGCATGTAGGTATGTGTACTATGAGCATGTCTGGTGCCAAAGGAGGTTCTGGTGTCCTAGAACTGGGGTTACAGGCAGCAGTGGTGAGCCTCATTGCATGTGGATGCTGCAAACCAAACCTAGGTCCTCTGCATGAGCAACCATTGCTTTTAATACTCAGCTATGTCTCCAGGGATGGAATTCTTTTTTTATTGCTATTTGTTTTCCAAATTTCTTTTCCCCCCTTAATTACATTTTCTCTTTGTGTGTGTGTGTGTGTATAAATGCGCACAGGTAACACATGAATGAATGTGGAGGTCTGAGGACAACTTGCAGAAGTCACTTCTCCCCAGGCCTGAGTGGGTCCCAGGCCTGAGTAGCAGAT
Organism: Pachyuromys duprasi; assembly: GCA_028658305.1. Taxonomy (NCBI): domain Eukaryota; kingdom Metazoa; phylum Chordata; class Mammalia; order Rodentia; family Muridae; genus Pachyuromys; species Pachyuromys duprasi. The sequence continues at coordinate 205,149 of CM053762.1, read as the reverse complement.
GCTACTCAGGAGTGATCTTGTATGTTCTGAGCTGCCAACTTCTGACCTCCTCTTCTCCTTACTACTCCCTTCTGCTGGCCTGAAACTGCCTATGTAGACTAGGCTGGCCTTGAGCTCAGAGCTAGATCTTCTGCCTAGGTGCTAGGATTAAAGGGGCATGCAGCACCATACCTGTTTAGATAAGAGAGATCATTTTATTTTTTTTATTATTTTTTATTTTTTAGTTCTCCAAGACAGGGCTTACTCTGTGTAGTCTGGATGGTCCTGGACTCACTTTGTAGACCAGGCTGGCCTTGAACTCACATAGATCTGCCTGCCTCTGCTTCCCAAAGTGCCAGGTATGTGCAGAGCCCGGCTGATAAGAGGTCTTAAAAGGTAGGTGCCAAAGCGTCATTGTGAAAGTGTCCCGTATAGTTCAGGGTCGGCCTCTTGAATGATATTGGATGTGCCTCTATGCCCAGTTCCAAGTAGTTTTGTAATAATATATATTATTAAATATATAACAAAAATATATACATAAAAATAAAGTAAATTTGGTGAAGTATTACCACTGAATGAGAATGAGAAGTATTTAGAAATTCACTATTACGATGTTTCTGTGTTTAAAGTTTTAGTGGTTGAATAAGTTACCTTACATTATAAGAAGGAAAAACTGGAAAGAAGCTGTATTAGAATTCTAGATATTTAAACTGAATCTGGCTGTAAAAACAAAAAACAGGGCCGGAGAGATGGCTCAGAGGTTAAGAGCACCTGCTGCTCTTCCAGAGGTTCTGAGTTCAATTCCCTGAAGCCACATGGTGGCTCACAACCATCTATAATGAGATCTGGTGCCCTCTTCTGGCGTGCAGGTGTACACGGAGACACAACATTGTATACATAGTAAATAAATCTTAAAAAAAAAAAACAAAAACAAATTCAAGGTATATTTTGGTGGTAGAAATCACACGCCTTGCTCAAAGACACGATAAGTTAGTGCAGAGGACCACTAGAGTAAACAGACAAAAACCAAAACACTACCACCACCACCACCCAAAACACCGGAAGCCAAGGCAAACCTCACCTCTTCCCTTTCAAGAGAAGGAAGTGAGGAAAAACGCTACTAGCTGGAGTCGCGCGCGCTTCCGGTCTAAGATTGTCGCAAAGCCGCAGTAAATTGGAGGACCTCACTTGGTCCCCCCCACAATGGGCGGACCCTTCGAGAAACTGACCAGTAGTGAGCGAGATAGCATGCGCTAGTCCAATGGTCCTGCAGTGGGTGTAGCCTGTGTCAAGGGTTTGGGCCCTGGAGTTGGCGTTACGGCCCACGTGGGGAGCTGCGCGGTAGATCCGGCTTTAATCACTAGTGCGGGAGAGTAACCTGCCGTGAAAATGGGGCCGGCCCCCGCCGGAGAGCAGCTGAGCAGGGCCGCAGGGGAGCCAAAGGTTAGTTGCTCAAAATGTGCTTTCTTGCTACAGAGCCCAATGTGGTCCGGTCTGACAGCTATCCTATGAAGGACTTCAGGGCGGCCCACTCCAGAGGAATGGGCCACCTTTGTTCCAGCCTAGATCATTGGAAAAAGACTTTTAGGGATGCTAGCCCTGGCCAGATAGGATAGAGCAGTAGTAGAGATAATATTCGGAAAGACCCAAGCCTGTCTCAGCAGGCTGTGGTATCTCTAAACACGATACCAAAAACTCAGCCAAGTCAACGTAGGACTGCACACCTGTGCTGTCACATTTCTCCCAGTGATAGATACACAGAGTTTCATAAAAATCCGATGCCCACCGAAAGGGAGGAAGTAGAGTATATGAAGCCTTTACCCACAAACTCTAGGCAGTGGATAAAGATGTCCACAGTTTCATGTTAGCTTTTCTCTCTGCTCATAGGTGATGGAACTTGCCCTAGAAGGCGAAGTCAAGGAGAAGGCCTCCTCAAGAAAGCGTGTAAAAGCTGAGCCACCTGCAGAAGGCTTCCTGCAGCCAGTGAAGCTCAGTCGGGCAGAACTGTACAAGGAGCCTACAAATGAGGAGCTGAATCACCTCCGGGAGACTGAAATCTTGTTTCACTCCAGCTTGCTTCGCTTGCAGGTACTTGGGGGCCAAGGCATACATTAGATGGGTTTACTTGGGATCCTGAGGCTCAGTCTTCTCTTCCCTGTCTTACAGGTGGAGGAGTTACTGAAGGAAGTAAGACTGTCAGAGAAGAAGAGAGAGAGAATTGATGCTTTCCTGAAGGAGGTCAACCAGAGGATCCAGAGAGTGACTCCTGTCCCTGAGACTGAGGTAAGACAGGTTCCTTGGGGAACAGTGGGTCATGTGGCACACTTTGCTCTTCTCCTGAGAGATTGGGGTACTCAGGAAATCACTCACTGCAAGAAAATGCAGCCAGGATATTAGCTATTTATGTATTCATCATTTAACAAACATACATGTCTTGTATACATTTTGTAGGTATTTTGTTTGTTTGCACAAAGGCTTATATAATTTTGGCTGGCCTTGAAATCCTAATGGTCCTGCCACAGTTCCTGAGGACTGACGTTGAGGGCCTGAGCCACATTTTGTTTTTTTAATACAGGGTCTTAACTCTGTAACCCATCTTTTCCTCAAACTGGTGACAGTCCTCCTGCTTCAGCCTCCTGAGTGCTGGGATGCAGTTCTAAACCTTTTCTTCCAAGTAAAAATGGGTATTTTATTTTACGTATTTATTTACTGGGACAGGGTCTCTTACAGTTCAGGCTGGCCTTGAACTTGCTACTACATAGTCAAAGGTGACCTTGAATTCCCTATCTTCCTGCCTTCCCAAATGCTGGGATTACAGGTGTGTGTCACCATTCTTAGCCTGAAAATGAGTAACAGTAGAAGTAAATCGTGGTGGTTTAGATGTTCCGTCAGTCAGGCTGTCTTCACGGGAAGACAGGAGGATTGAGAGTTTAGTGCATGTCGTCTATGTACATAGGGGTCGTGAGGAAGGCGGTAGGATCCATGTGTTCCCTGTCTCTGTCCTTACAGCTCACTGACCAGTCATGGCTTCCATCTGGGGTTCAAGTGCCCCTTCACCAAGTGCCCTATGGTGTGAAGGGCTCCTTCCGCTTCCTGCCTCCATCCCAGATCACTGTCGTGGGCAGCTATCTTCTGGGTACTTGTATCCGACCAGACATCAATGTGGATGTGGCACTGACCATGCCCAGGGTAAGGCCCACAGTTTGGGGAATATAGAGGTCCATCACTTGATAAGGGTGAAAATTGAATGTTTTGTTCCTGTTGGTTTAGGTACTCCTGGGTCAGTGAGCCCTGGAACTTAAGCCTAGCCTCGGCCTAGCCCCAGCTCCCTGAGCACTTCTGTGTCCAACCTTCCCTCTTCTTCCCTGACCCCTCCAGGAAATCTTACAAGACAAAGATGGGCTGAACCAGCGCTACTTCCGCAAGCGAGCCCTTTACCTGGCTCACTTAGCTCACCACCTGGCCCAGGATCCCCTCTTCGGCAGTGTCCGATTCTCTTACAGCAGAGGCTGCCACCTGAAGCCCTTGCTACTGCTGCGGCCACATGGTGGGAGTCATGCACTGGGCTTAGCACACAGTATGGGATGGTAACTCTGGAGGGGGGCACAAGATCCTCAAGGTCTAGGGGAGTAGAAATAGAAGCCTCAAGACCAGGTGAGGGGCAATGGTTCTCATCCTAAGGTGGGAAGTCATGGGTCCCTTAGTATGAGGGGGAGGTAAAGGAATCCTTCTTGTTCCCGGAGCTGTAGAATCTGAATGTTCTTTGTCTCTTCCCCAGGGAAGGATGAGCGCCTGGTTACTGTGCGTCTGCATCCGTGCCCTCCTGTGGACTTCTTCCGCCCTTGCCGCCTGCTGCCAACTAAGAACAATGTGCGCTCTGCCTGGTACCGGGGACAGAGTGCCCCAGAGAGTGGTGAGCAGGCACTGGTGTTGGAATGCGTTGGTGGACAGGACTTTGTAGAGGCTTTTTTTTCTCATATCCTCTATTTTGTTTTCTTCTACAGCTAGCCCAGAGCCGCCTACCCCCCTCTATAACACATGGGTTCTGCAGGACACCGCTCTTAAGGCTCAGATGCACCTGCTGTCAACCGTGCTGGGCTCTGCCCAGGGCCTGAAGAATGGTGTGGCACTTCTGAAGGTCTGGCTGAGGCAGCGGGAGCTGGACGCGGTGAGTTGGGGATGGCCTAGTTCCCCCCTCATTGTGTGATGGGCCTCTGGGTTCAGTTCTGTCACGTCCCTCTTTCAGGGTCTGGGCGGATTTAATGGATTCCTAATCTCCATGCTGGTTGCCTTCCTTGTGTCTAAACACAAGATTCACAGCACCATGAGCGGCTACCAGGTCCTGAGGAGTGTCCTGCAGTTTCTGGGTAAAGCAGCTAGACTGGAAAGGCCAGGGGTTCTACCATTCCGTCAGAGCTCCTTGAGTTCCATGTCACAAGACAGATGAGAAAACCCAATCTGAGACAGACAGCTGTCGCCACCCAGGCTAAGGGAGGGAAGGATATCACTACGTCTGGGTCCCCAAGGGCCCTTCTAACACACCTACCTTCTGTGGTTCACTCTAGCTACTACAGATCTGACTGTCAATGGGATCAGTTTATCTCTCAGCTCAGATCCTTCCTTGGTGAGTGGGGGAGGGCAGCTATGTGTGCCAAGAGGTCTGAAGGTAAAGTTCAGCCCTGATTGGCTTCTCTCTGCTTCCCAGCCAGCCCTGGCTGACTTCCACCAGGTTTTCCCAGTTGTGTTCCTGGACTCTTCAGGCCGCCTCAACCTCTGTGCTGATGTCACAGCTTCCACATACAAACAGGTACCAACGGGCTTCTGCTTCTGCATTCTCCGTATGTCCCAGCTCAGAGTCTGTTACCTTGCCAGTACTGGAGCCACATCCCACTTACTGTCCAAGGTGTGAAGCCAGATGTGACCCTTCAGCCAGTGAGGGTTACAGCTGTGGTCTCTTCCTTGCCATGTGGCCCAGGTGCAGCATGAGGCGCGACTGTCAATGGCCTTGCTGGACAGCAAAGCTGATGATGGATTTCAGTTGCTGTTGATGACTCCCAAACCCATGATCCGGGCTTTCGACCATATTGTCCAGTGAGTTTAGGGGAGGACATAGAGCATGAGTCATCAGGGATGAGGAGTCAAAGGCCTAGTGGTCTTTGTTTGATTGGTCTTCTTTGTTCTTCTGTGCCCTCCAGTGTCCGTCCACTGAGTCGCCTGCAGGCTGCATGTCGCCGGTTAAAGCTTTGGCCAGAGCTGCAGGACAGTGGTGGGGACTATGTTTCAGCTGTTTTGGGCCCACTAACCGCCATTTTGGAGCAGGGTCTGGGGTCTCGGCTGTACTTGCTGGCTCACTCTCGACCCCCAGTCTTAGAGGTGAGGCCATATAGATTGGGGAGTTTCTGGGGGACCCAAGGGTCACAAAAATCATACTGCCCAGCTGGTTAGTTCTGAGACCAGATGGGAATTTTTGGGTTGAACTCAACCTTTGTTTGTTTGTTTTTGAAACAGGGTTTCTCTGTGTAATCTTGGCTGTCCTGGACTTGTTTTATAAACCAGGCTGGCCTCAAACTCACAGAGATCCGCCTGACTCTGCCTCCCCAGTTCCGGGATTACAGGCGTGCACCATCGCCCAGCTGAACTCAGCGTTTTTACATTCCTACAGTGGGATATAAACCAAGATCCACCGAAGCACAAGGACTCTGGGACCCTGACCCTGGGATTGCTCCTCCGGCCTGAGGGACTGACCAGCGTGCTTGATCTTGGTCCAGAGGCTGACCAGCCTGAGGTGTGGGGCCCCAGCCTTCCCATGGGGAGGAGTGGGTCGATCAACCTCATGCTACCCAAGCTGAGGCCTGAGGTTTCAGAATCAGCCTGTTTTCAGTGCTTGGAATTGAGCTTAGGGCTTTGGCATGTTATTAGGCCAGTCCTCTGCAATAGAACGACACCCCAACTTTCTTACTCTCTCCTCCCATCCTTTGCTTTCCCAGGCAGCTGATTTCCGTCAGTTCTGGGGATCCCGCTCAGAACTTAGACGATTCCAGGATGGAGCCATCCGGGAAGCTGTGGTCTGGGATGCGTCCTCTATGTTTCAGAAGCGCCTTATTCCTCACCAAGTGGTCACCCATCTCTTGGCACTGTGAGTGTTAGCATCTTTGTGGGAAGAGGCTGCTGTGGTCAGGACAGCCATTTTAGATGGGCAAAGCCCCTGATGCTCTCATTATGTCTGTGTCCTTCAGTCATGCTGACATTCCAGATACCTGTGTTCACTATGTGGGCGGCTTCCTCGACGCATTGATTCAAGGCCCAAAAGAGGTAAGAGCCTGGGTTATAAGGGAGTGGTTGTGAAATAATGCCTTCTACCTCAGCCAGGCTGCTTCTCCTTGTGTCCAGCAGGGGGTGTGCTGGTCCTGCCATAGCCCGAGTCATGGCAGGCTCCTGGGCGATGCTGGGGTTTTGTAAGGCACAGACTACCTCCTGACTGCATTCTCTTCATCAGCCCTCCAGCACGGGTGAGGAGGCCCTGGCGTTGGCTGTGTGTTGCTATGATGACCTCAGCCGCCTGCTGTGGGGGCTGGAGGCTCTCCCACTCACTGTGTCTGCTGTTCAGGGAGCTCACCCAGTGTTGCGTTATACAGAGGTAAGGTGCGAGTTGTGCTTGGTGCTCCCCCCTTCGCCCACCTCTGTTCCCCTTCCCTCGGTATTCCTCCTCTTACCTCCTGTCTGTGCTCTCCCTCCCTGTCAAAGCCACTGTCCTCATTCTCCTACAGGTGTTTCCTCCGGCTCCGGCCCGACCTGCCTATTCCTTCTATAACCGTCTCCAAGAGCGGGCCTCGCTGCTGCCCCGTCTGGATAAGCCCTGCCCAGCGTATGTGGAGCCCATGACTGGTAAGAGGGTCCTTGGAAGGGAGTAGGAGATGCAGCTAGCTGTGGTATTAGATCTCTCCCATTTTGTTCTTCAGTGCTTTGTTGCCTAGAGGGCAGCGGGCAGTGGCCTCAGGATGCAGAGGCTGTACGGCGGGTCCGAGCTGCCTTCCAGCTTCGCCTGGCGGAGGTGCTGACACAGCAGCACAGGCTACAGTGCCGCGCCACTGCCGCATACACCGACGTCCTCAAGGTCAGAGCCGGCCCCAGGAATGTCAGAGCACAAGAGGATAACCGGGTACTGGGTGGGGGAGCCAGGGGTGCAGGCAGCAGAGTATCCCCAAGTGCTCAGACATTCATTTTCGTTGCCACATCTTCCCACAGGATGGGTTTGTGTTTAGAATTCGAGTGGCCTATCAGCGGGAACCACAGATCCTGAGGGAGGTACGGAACCCTGAAGGGATGATCTCTGTGAGAGACACACCTGCCTCCCTCAGCCTTGAGAGAGACATCAGGCTGTTGCCTCTGCTCACCAGTGCCCTGCATGGGTAAGCCCACTCGCATAAGCTCTCCCTGCATATAGGCCTTCTCCTGCTCCCATTCTGCTCTCCTGGCTGCCAGACTGTCTGGGAGGCCAGATGGCATAATCTCTCATTTGTAAAATAGTAATAGTCTCCTAGGTGTTTGCTAGAAGAACATGAGCTATGTAGCACATTAGCACAGAGACCAGTGTTGGGCAGAGGTTGAATGACAGGCAAACATACTGTTTGTGGCCTGAGTTCCCGAGTCTCATACCATTCTCTTCTCCCCTAGACTCCAACAGCAGCACCCAGCCTTCTCAGGTGTGGCTCGCCTGGCCAAGCGGTGGGTGCGTGCCCAGCTTCTGGGTGAGGGGTTCACTGATGAGAGCCTGGATCTGGTTGCTGCTGCCCTCTTCCTGCACTCTGAGCCCTTCACCCCTCCCAGGTAATTACTTAAACACTTCTCTTACCTGAGAAGTTGCCCTTCATGATGCAATCCTCATTCTAAATGGGGGAGGGTGGCTGAGTATATGATAGAGGACATTTTCAGACACCCAGACCTTGTACAGTAAGGGATTATGGGAAGACTGGGGACATCAGGCCTCAGATTCTTTCTCATTCCGTCTGCTCAGCTCCCCCCAGGTGGGCTTTCTTCGGTTCCTTTGCCTGGTGTCTACCTTCGATTGGAAGAATAATCCTCTCATTGTCAATCTCAACAGTGAGCTGACTGGTAAGTGGTAGGACTCAGGTCAGACCACTAGAAGAACTCCCCTGTCTAGACGGCATGGCAAGACAGTCGGGGTCTCCCTGTAAGTCTGTCAGGTATGATTCCTTCATCCCAGATGTCTAAGTTTAACAGTCTGTCTTGGGGAAGAGAACTGCCATACAGAAGAGGCCCTTAGAGAGCTCTGCCTACGTGCTTCATGCCAAAGTGCCACCCAGGGGTCTGTGGAGCAAGGGAGAGCGAAGGAAAGCTTTCTGAACACTGGGTGAGAGGTCTTGAGTAGGGAGCCAGGAAGTTCGATAGGTGCCCACACCTTGAGGGAGGCATTGTTGCTTTGCCGTTGTAATCTTAGGAGCTCTGGGTCTTGGCAGAGAGTAGGGTGTCAGGTTCCTAATTCTCCAGGTGTGTGAGAGCCTACGACGAGGGGCCCTTGAACAGGCCTCAGCTTGTGCAAGCCAGAGACTAGTCTGGGGGTGACAAGCAGTGGAAAACTCTGCCTCTGGGTTGAAGCTGGGAGATTAACACCCTACCCCATTAGGTGAATGTGGTGTTCCTTTTATAACCTTTATCCTTTGGGAGAGGGATATTGGAAAATTCCTGTGATAGGCAGTTGCTGGGTACACTGTAGGAGGACCTGGGGCAGTAAAGGTCTTTTGGGAAGAATGATGTCACATCCCCTGTCCTTTCTAGCTGAGGAGCAGGTAGAGATTCGAAGTAGTTTCCTGGCAGCTCGGACACAGCTCCCAGTCATGGTCATCATTACTCCCCAGGATCGCAGAAGCTCTGTGTGGACACAGGACAGACCCTCTGCCCAGGTTCAGTCCCATACATGTCCCTAAATTTGGTTTTTCTTTTTCTTTTTTTAACCCTAAGAAGAAAGTAGGCCTAGCCTACAATCGTGGTGTGACTTTTCTGTGTTCCAGATCCTTCAGCAGCTCATAAGCCTGGCAGCTAAGGCCCTCCCTGTTCTGGAGAAGCAGCTGATGGATCCCTGGGGGCCTGGGGACATTAGGGTAAGGCTCTGACTCAGAGTAACTCCTGGTAACTCCCAGAGTCCTCAGTTAAAGGGGCCTTCATAGGATGCCCAGTTGCTCTATTCGGTGAGGTGGCTTCGAAGCTGCCATGGTGCTTGGCAGTAATGGAGCCTGGTGGGAATCCTGGACTTCCTTTTACCTTCTGTTTCTGGACTGTACTGGCCCTGGCTGCTCTCTCTGTGGAGTTTGTTCTTACCTTCACCAGGCCGCACAAGCCCACAATGGATGGCCAGATGCATGGGAATGAGGTACTCACAAGGGTAACTTAAAGGCTTTCTTAGACAGTGTTCCGGCCGTCCTTTGACATGTATGATGTACTGATCCACCTGACTCCACGCCACATTCCCCGACACCGCCAAGCTGTAGACACCCCGGCTGCTTCCTTCTGCCGTGGTCTGCTCACTGAGCTGGGGCCTTCATCTCTGATGCCTGTCATAGGCTATGATCCCCCTCAGCTCTATCTGGCACAGCTCAGGGTAAGTTCTCAGGAAAGGACTGGGTGGCCTGGAGAGTGTTCTCGGGAGCTGGAGCTGTGGAGGAGGTCTTCAGGTGCCTGTTGTAATCTTGCTTGTGTCCTTTCTAGGAGGCCTTTGGAGATCTGGCTCTTTTCTTCTATGACCAGCATGGTGGAGAGGTGATTGGAGTCCTCTGGAAGCCCAGCAGCTTCCAGCCCCAGCCCTTTAAGGTTTGCCTGCCAGTGGCTGTTGTGCATTGCTGGGTGTGTTCATGAGCCTCTCTGTGGGTGTGCATTTCCCTGTGGCCTGGGTCAAGTGTATGTAGGGACTCATCTGTCTATGCTGCCCCCATCTTTGCATCTCAGGGTGTGCTTTAGTGACCCTTGAACTCAAATGTATTCTCTGATTCTTCAGGCCTCCAGTGTAAAGGGACGTGTGGTGGTGTCTCAAGGTGGGGAGCTTATGATGGTGCCCAACATAGAAGCCATCTTGGAGGACTTTGCTGTGTTGGGTGAAGGCTTGGTACAGGCTGTAGAGGCCCGAAGTGAGAGGTGGACTGTGTGACTCCAGCTTTGGGACAAGCAGTCGGTACACCATGGGGCTTTGGATCTCTGGAGCAGCATGTCATCGGGCAGCCGGTCTCATTGCAGTATGGACACCTGCTGGCCTGAGCACACTGAATTACTCCCCAGAGAAAGCCCTGCCAGAGTCTTCAGTCTGATGCTTCAGCAGTGGGGCAGGAGCCGTGGTGTCCTGTATTCCCGTGGTCCAACCATCCAAATCCCCAGAGGAGGAGGAGCCAGCTCAGAAGGACCTGAATCTATTTGCCTGTCAGCCCTCAGTTGGTTTGAACTCTTTTCTTCATTTTTGCTTTTTCTCCCATCTTTATCTTCCCACTGGTGGGACATACATGTCCAGATAACAGTGTGCTTTTCACTGTTGCTCCTTCAAAGAAGTCGTTGCCTTTCAGAGGGCCCCAGCATGCGGCACTGAGCAGTGGGGAGGGCCCTGTTTGTATGAGTAGAACCCATTGAGCAGAACAATGCCTTCCCGTGTTAGCGCTGCTGTCTCCCAGGGTAGTAACAGTAGAAAAGGACACAGACCAGGCAGGTGCTGGGGGATGGAGTTGGGGGCATCCCCCAGCCCCGAAGAGGTGCAGAAAGCACCAGTTGTTACAGCCTGGGCTCTTAGTGAGAGTCCTACCCATTCTTTGCAGCTGCCTGTCATTCTCTGTTACTGTGCCACACACCTGCTCTCCAGAGCCCTGAGGAGGCAGGATGCCTCCTCAGCCTGATCAACACCCCCTTCTGGCAGCTACTCCCTGCTTCTCTCCCCTAATCCTGGCTGTTTTTTTTTAGACTCAGCTCAAATAGCACCCCTCCTAAGTCCCTGCACTCACCCCCACCCCTCTTTCCCTCCTGTGAACTGTGAATGCAATTACTCCTTGTTGAGTTCACTTGGCAGGTAGGCATACCAGCGTGCGCCTTCTATTGTCTTGAACTATGATTTAAAATTAAATTGCTTAACTCTTTCTGGGCACCTGACTTGTCTTTTCCTCATGATACCAGCTTAGCCTATGAGAAAGCTTTGGGAGGACAGCATGCTGAGCACAGATGAACACCGGGAATGAGGCTCAGCCAGATGTGTGTAAAAGCACCAGCCCAAGCAGGTAGAGGCCAGGGCCACAACCTGCCTAGGGCAGATGAGGTGGTGGTGATGAAAGAAAGCCTAAGATTAGTTGGGCATTGTGGCACATGCCTGTAATCCCAGTACTTGGAAGGCAGAGGCAGGCAGATCTGTGGATTCGAGGTCAGCCTGGTCAATAGAGTGAGTTCCAGGACAGCTAGAGTGACCCTGTCTTATAAATAAATAAATAAGTAAATAAATATAAAACAGCTCTTTCAGAAAGCACAAGTTTGGTTCCCAGCACCCACATCAAGCACCTAACAATCACCTGTAACTTTAATGCCAGGAGCATTCAGTGCTCATATGTACATAGCTGCATGCAGATATAAATAATAAAAATAAACCTTAAACCAGGGGATGATGGTGCATGTCTTTAATCCCCAGCACTTTGGAGGCAGAGGCAGGTGGATCCCAGCACTTGGAAGGCAGGTTCCAGGCCAGCCTGATCTATAAAGCTGCACAGAGAAACCCTGTCTTAAAAAACTTTTAAAAAAGAGGGGGGGGGGGGCTGGTGTGATGGTATATGGCTTTAGTCTCAGCACTTGGAAGGCAGAGAGGGGTAGATTTTTGAATTCCAGGTGAGGCTAGTCTTAAAGTAGAGAACCCATGTCTGCAAGTTGTCTTCTTTCCTTTACCCATTGCACACAAGCCCCTCCCCACAAATGAAATGGGGGGGGGAAGCCTGAGATTTTAAAAAGTGCTTTAAGTGTCTAGTGCATAGGAACAATGCTAACATTGTTAAGTGTTTCCTTACGTACCTTTTCTTAGTCTTTTGGTCCTATGTAGCCCAGGATAACCTTGAAATCAGTATATAGATGAATTCCTGAGTCTCCCAAGTGCTAGGATTATGGGTGTGTGTCATCGTGCGTGGCTTGACTTCTATTTTATGTGTAGAAATGTGGTTATATAATCATTACCAGTCCTATAGTGGAGGTACTTTAAGGAATCAGACTCAGTGCTGAGTGGGACCAACTGTGCAGGAACTTGAATGCCTGGCAGGTGAGCTCCATCACAAGAAGCCACATGCAAGAACTTTGCTCTCCTGTTTTGTCTGTGTGGACTTTATTCTGCCCCTACTGTCATTAGACAGCTCAGCCCAGGCTTGAAATTAACATGGGAAAGGAACTGATTGGGGTCTAACATCTTTTACGTAGTTCATTTGTGGAGAAGCATCTGTGTGCTGTAGCCCTCCCTCACACAGTCATGTAGGCCATGGTCTAAGTCACCTTTTGTTTATCTCTGCTCATTTTGCCCTTGGTTCCTTGGCCTATTTCTGCAAGTTCCCTTGTGAACTCTAATGAAACTTAGTTGGCTAGCCCATTTCAAAACCATTTTGTTTCATCCCCAAGGCAGCTTTGGGCCCCTGTACAAATCCAGCTCTGGACAGTCCAGTTGGAGGAAGGAGTGGGTGGTGGCCAGGAAGGCAGGTCTGTAACAGAAGGCTCTAAGAGATACAGATATCAGATACCCACCAGGGATTGGGCCTCCTTTTGGCTTGTCTCGCTAACTCTTGCCATCTATAGAATGTGAATGGTAATGGCTTGTCAGTTCCCTCTAGCGAAGGAAGATGCTGAGATCTCAGAAACCCAAGGAGCTATACCACTCTTTGCAGCACACTGCGCTTGCTTTAAAGTCCTCATGTGGCAACTCTAACCTGTTTTCCTCAGATCTTCTCAAGGAGGCAAAGAAAAGATGACTGTGCCTTGGCTCCTTGCTGCAGTGCAGGATGACTGGCTTGCTTGGCCAATCATGTCTCCCTCCATGGACCTGAAGAGGGAGCTATTCTGGTTTTGACGGAGGGTTTGAGATGGAGCTAGAACCTGCAGGAGAGGGGAGAGAGAAGGGGAGAAAAGGGGAAAGGAGAGAGAAGTGGGGGGGGGGGGGGAGGAAGGAAGGCTCAGAGAAAGCCTTGTAGATGTTTGTCAGAGATGGTGTTGGAGTACATCCCCCTGGGGCCGCCTGCCTCTGTGTGCTCTTCACTGCAGGTAGGCAGAGATGGGGTCTCCTGATCAGGGCATGATCCGTGTATTCTGTATTCACTAGGGATGGGCATGTACACATCTGTATGTCTATGTCTGTGTGTACAGAGGGTTTTGTCTCCAGCACAAGAAATCACTGCACGTGGGGAAGTCTGGTTCTGGAGAGCAGGGCAGGAGGAAAACCTCTCAAGTAAGCAGTAGGAATCCTGTACTCCTTTCTGTGGCCTGGAGATGTTCAGACTTCCAAAGTTCTGGCCTTTGAATGTTCTTTTGCTCACTATTGTGAGCTCTGAAACAGTCCTCCTTTCTGGCTGCAATACGGCCCACCTCTCGATTCGAATACTCTTAGACTCTTACTTTGGAAGAAAAAGCACATGTGCGCCCTCCAACCCACAGTCTGTACATCAGGTTACACTCAGTGAAGTCCTGTTAAGTCAGATTTGGACTAACTAGCCTCTCCCCAATATACATGTCCCCTCTCCCCCCCCCCAAACATCCGGTACTTTGTGAGTCAAGCATTAATCCAAGTGAGTGATAAGGAAGAGGGGAAGCATAGGGCACATGAGTCATCTGTACCCCCCACAGGAAAGGCCATTCTGCCTATTCCCCTGCTTCTGAGGAGGAGGAGGCACCTCATACTGCCCCAGGGAACTAACTGGGACCAAGAAAAGGGGTGTTCCAGGGGTTGACTTCCTCTTGCTCTTCAGCTTCTGAAAGGTGGGTGGGGAGCATAGTTTTTCTGGTTTACATGAGGTTCAGCCGTGTAGGAACTTGTCCAGGGAAACAGGGAGCTGGGGGTAAAACTACAAGCTCCAGCTGTGCGGAGCCTGCTCTTTGGGCCAAGGGGTGAGGTGAGGTGTGGTAGGGGGTAAAGGAGAGAAAGGCCTGAGCTGTAACTTCACTCGGAAGGCAGACAAGGAGGGAAACACCTGGCCCATTTCTCTCTTTGGCCTCAGTTCTCCACTTCATCTCTTTTCCTAGGCCCTTGCACACAGCTGTTAGAGCCAAGACCTAGAGGGACAGGGTGAACGGAAGGCACAAGGGATGGAACTGTGTGCTGAGGTGGACTCCAACTGATGCCTACACTTTTGCCCCCCAAAAGCAAGACCTAGCTCTCCTCTGTTCCACGAGACAGGGCTTGAGGCACCCAAGGACCAAAGAGGTCTTGAAGCCCAGCACGGTGGCACACACCTGTGATCCCAGTACTCAGGGAGGCAGGGGCACTGTATCTCTGATTTCAAGGCCAGCCTGGTCTACAAAGTGAGTCCAGCCAAGGCTATACAGACACTCCCTGTTTTAAAAAACAACAACAAAAAAGACTGGGCCTTGACTAAAAGGCAGCATTGAGATCCAGCTCCCATTCCCCAGTCATTTGACAGTGTGGATGAAAACAATAGGCAGATCCGGTATTCTGGCTTTTCTCTGATTGTCCCTTCAGGATATGCCCCCTCCCATTTCCAAATTTCTCAGCCTACTGAGCCCTGATCTAGAGACCCTGAGGAAGAAATTTTTGAGCTCTACTTGCAGAAATCTCCTGACACTCTGGCCCTTCCCCTTGAGCCTTCCCCTGTGACTCCTCTCCCTTTGGGTGGGTGGCTAGCCGCTACACTGTAATTAGTAGTCATCCTGAGCTGGGATGAGGACTTGACTGGGATTCATACAGCACATGCATAGCCTTCTTAGCATGCAGATGGTGCTTCCTTCTCGGAAATCTCTATAAATGCATCTTCTATTGTGAGGTCCTCCCCAGAGCCGAGGGCCAGCTGGTGTCTGGTTCAGACCACAGGTCCATCTCCTTTCTACAGACCTCTGCCCCCCTGTGCGCCTCACTCTGCCTCCTTAACGCTCTCTTCCTCAGGCCATTTCCATGCATTTGGCCTCTTTTTCTTCTTTATGGCTCCTCCTAGGCCTTCTGGCTTTAGTCCCTCTCCTTCCAACCCATCCCCCACTGAACAGCTGGTAAGATTCTTCCCTGTGCAAGTGCTTAAACCCTTTGCAGCTTCTGTTAGTGGCTGTTGCTGGTAGGTGAGCATCTGTTTCCAAATGAAATCTCACAAAACTAAAAACAAAACAAAACTGGCAAGCCCAGCTTCAAGATCAGATTTTGGGTCTGTCAGAGGTCTCTGTTCCCACCAGCTTAGTCTCTAGGACTTTGGGCTGTTTCTTAGCAAGGGCTCTCTCTAGGCCTTATCCCATCCTGTCCTATCCCTCTTGCCTCACTTACTCTCCACTGTCCTAACTGTCAAAGGTATTAAGAGCAGCTCAGGGACACCAGTGGTTGAACTGAGAATCCTGGGAATGTAGGCTAAATGGCGTATTTTCCTAAAGTCCAACTTGACATCTGTAAAGGTGCCCAAGAGGATTTGTATTTGTGGGCTCTGGGCACTTCAGCTGTCTGGAGATGGGAATAATTCTGTGAGTACATGAGGAACTGCCCACTGGGCTCCCAGAGTGGGGACGCTCATAACAGAGTGATTCATGTCTATTCTTTAGTCTCTCTTGTAGCATAGAGTCACCCCCTGGCCCTCAATACTCAGGAGCTGTCTGACAGGGGCTCTCTGGAAAGAGGGCTGTGCAGAGGGCCCTACGTACTTTTTGAGTCCTGGCTCCCGGCTTCACTTGCTCCTCAGACCTGTGGTTCTCTCTCCCTCTGTTCTCTTAGCCCATCTTCCATCCCTGTACTCTTCTTTGCTGTTGTTGTTTTGTGTTGTTTGATGGCCTGGAACTCTATGTAGACAGGATAGCCTTGAATTTGGAAGAGATCTGTCTGTCTCCTGAGTGCTGGGATTAAGGGCGTGGGCCATTGCTGCCTGGCCTTTTTTTTTCCTTGACTAGAGAAATGGCTTCTTGCTTTTAATCCCAGCACTGCAAAGGCAGAAGGGTCTCTGTGAGTTTGAGGCCACTCTGGTCAGCCAAGGCTACACAGAGAAACCCTTTCTTGAAAAACAAAATAAAATAAAACAAACAAAAAAGAAGTGGCTTAGCAGTTGAGAACACATACTGAATCCGGAGGGTCGACTCAGTTCTCACCCACATAGGGTGCCTTACTAATTCTAACTCCAGGATCTACTGCCTCCTCTGGCCTGCAACCAGGCACACAGGCAGTACACAAACATACATGCTGGCAGAATACTCATCTACATAAAAAGTAAATAAACAGAAATCTATTTAAGCTGGATATGGTGATACATGCCATTATTCCCACCACTCAGGAGGCAGAGGCAGCTGGAGCTTTGTGAGGTCAAACCCGGTCTACAGAGTGAGTTCTAGGACAGCCAGAGTTACACATAGAAACCCTGTCTCTAAAAACAAAAAAAAACAATAAAAAAAAAAGAAAAGAAAAAAAGATACAACCTAAAACCCCAAAACATTTATTTTGACCTGCTCTGTTTTGGACTTAGGTCAGTTCTCCCCCCTCTTTAGGCAACTGGGTGGTCCCCTGCTCCCAGGAGCTTACCATATTGATGCTAAACTTAGTAACAACAGGGCATAGTGCACCACAGCTCTGAACTTCTGGACTCAAATGATCCTCCTGCCTCAGCCTCCAAAGTAGCTGGGACTACAGGTGTGAGTGACCATGCTCGGCAAAACACTTTTTATATTTTTTATTTCCATGTATATGTGTGTGTGCATGCATGTGCGTATATATATGTGAGTGCAGGTGTCCCAGGAGGCCAGAAAAAGGAGCAGGACCCTTTGGAGCTAGAGTTCAAGTTGTTTGAGACACCTGCTTGATGTGGGTGCTGGGAACAGAACCCAAGTCCTTTAGAAAAGAGCCAAGCACCCTTAACCATTGAAGCTTTGGGCTGCTCTCATTCAGATCAAAAAATTTGGGGGCCAGGAAATGAAGGGAATGCTGTCCTCACCCCAGGAAGGGCCCTAGCCAACCCTCTGATCCAGCAGGCTCAGACTTGCTCATTGTTAGGCCGGAACACTCCCCCTGTTCTACCTTAGAAGACTCATGGCCTCCCACAGTGGGATGGGCTGGCTGAGACATAGGCCTTTCAAGATGCCCTAGGAGGAGTCTCCTAAGAGTTCTCAGAGGATCTGGTTGGCCATCTGCCTTCAATCGTGTTCATCTTTCCCAAAGTGCAGGAGAGAGCCCAGAGGGCTTCAGGCAAGCTATGTGACTCAGAGGGTTGGGACCAATGTTACTAAGGTGCCTCTTCTCTGTGACCTTCATCTGCCTTTTGTTCCAGGGGGTACCAGTCACATTAACTATACTGAAAATGATGCCCAGAGTTACTCAGCAGTGGAGGAAGGAGTTCCCTTTCCACCTCACACTCAGGCTAGCTTCTGCACATGCATTTTTCATCCTCTTTATCCCAGGTGCAAGAAGAGCTGACAGGAATAAGGAGCCTTTAGAAGCCATCCTTCAAGTAGATTCTTCTGTCATCTATTAAGTAGAACAAAGGCCTACTCATCTATACAGTCCTGATTCAGACCCCCTTCATCCCAATGGGCTGGATATGTGTATATGCCATTATCATGGATACAAATGAGTCTGGTAGAATTACATGGAGCCATAGTTCTGTATGCTGGTCCTGACTGAGAGACAAAGGAGAATAAGGGCCTTAAGATCCTGGCCTTGTCAGATGCGGTGGCACATGCCTGTAATCCCAACACTCAGGAGTCAGAGGGAGGTGGACTCTGAGTTTGGGTCTGCAAAATGAATCGCAGGATAACCAAGGGTACACAGAGAAACCCTTTCTCAGGAAAAGATCCTGGCCTTGTGTTTCTAAGCCATGTGTCTTAGCATAGGGCTGTGTCTGATGAAGGGTGTCACAAAGATGTTCTGTGTTCATCCGTAGCCACAGAATTCTAGGTAGGCATTTCCGTACACACAGACACACAGTGACTGTGCAACTGCTCACATGTAAGTCAACGGAGCTCGATTAAAAGACACACATCCATGGTTGTGCCTCCCTCATGTGAGCTGGGTACAAACTCACGATGTGGGGCCAGGGTATACTGTGTAAACGTTATGCATGCACACATGTTCATACACATGGCTGCACCTGCTCTTTCCCCTTTTGTTTCTTTTTAAAACTGAGTTTCCTGAGACAAGATTTCTCTGTGTAGTCTTGGCTGTCTTAGAACTCACTCTGTAGGCTGGCCTCACAGAGATCTGCCTGCCTCTACCTCCATAGCTTTGGGATTAAAGGTGTGCACCACCACCATCTGGCTCCTGCTTTTTTTTTTTTTTTTAAACATGGTTTCTCTGTGTAGCCCTGGCTGTTCTGGAGCTTTGTGTAGACCAGGCTAGCCTTGAACCAGGGGTTCTTCCAAGTGCTGGGATTAAAGGCATGTATTACGAGACCCAGATCTCTTGTCTCCTGTTCACATTGAGGAACTCCTGCCTTCCCACCTGAGGCGGTGAGAGACCTAGAAGCATAGCAAGGGTGGAGAACAGAGGGCGGCCTGGCAGATGCTCCCCACCCCCACGGACCGCAGTTGGAGCTCTGGCACCGGGAATCTTGTGTTCTGTCTTGAGTCACAGGTTGGCAGCAGGGCCAGTAAGCAGGCACTCAGTGATGGCTGCCTGATTCACCATGGGGCCTCCCAGCCCAGGGGGGAGGGGGTGCCTGGGAAATGGGAAAGGAGGTGTCTGGGAAAGGGGCATCTTTCTGGGCCAAGGACTATGGAGAAGCTTCGTGTGTTGGTTTTATACACCCGTGAGCCTATAGGCAGGCTCTTAGATAAATGAGATCCCTTAAGCAAAGTGAAGTATCTGTAGGCAAGAATGTAATTACAAGCTGTGTATGCATGCGGGTACATGTGTATGCATGTATGTGCCTGAGCAATTGTGAATCTACCTTATGTATTGCTAAGTCTCAAGACTAGAATTTCTTCACTTTTTTTTTTCTTTTGAGATAGGGTCTCACTGTGTAACTTGCTGTATAGGCTGACCTCAAACTCACAGAAATCTTCCTGCCTCTGCTTCCCATAAACTGGGATTAAAGTGTTTGCCACACCATTATGTCTGGTATTGCTTTCTTTCTTTCTTTCTTTCTTTCTTTCTTTCTTTCTTTCTTTCTTTCTTTCTTTCTTTCTTTCTTTCTTTCTTTTTTCACATTTATTTATTGGGGGAGGCATGCCACCATGCATGTGTGAAGGTCAGAGGACAGCTTATAGGGGTCATTTCTTGCCTTCCACCATGTGGACTACTGTAAACTCAGCTTCTCAGGCTTGAAGGAAAATGCTTTACTGGAGGAGTCACCTCACTGCTTTTGAGCAAAGGTCTCATGTGCTCAAACGTGATATGTAGCCAAGAGTGACTTTGAACTCCTGATCCTTTAGCCTCCACTCCCAAGTTCTGGGGTTACAGACTTGCCCCACTGCACCTTCATATGGTGATCATTGTTTCTGATAGCCATTCCTTAGAGGAAAGTCCCCAAGGCCCTTTTGGGGAAGGTCCCCAAGTCACCCTGATTAAGTCCTGAAAAACTTAAGGTTTGTTTGTTTTTTAATTTTTCTTTTCTTTTTTTAATTTATTTAGTGTATGAGTGCTTTATTCCCACGTATACCTACAAACCAGAAGAGGGCATCAGATCCCATTATAGATGGCTATGAGCCACCATGTAGTTGCTGGGAATTGAACTCAGGATATCTGTAAGAGCAGACAGTGCTCTTAACCACTGAGTCATCTCTCCAGTCCCCTATTTGTTTTAGTTTTCAAGGCAGGGTTTCTCAGTATAGCCCTGGCTGTCCTGGAATGCTCTCTGTAGACCAGGCTGGCCTTAAACTCACAGAGCTCTGTCTGTCTCTAGCTTCCCAAATTTTTTTTTTAATGTAGTTTCTTGGTCACTTGTAGCAATGAATGCTTTTATACAGACTATGGGGAAGGCACACACATTTCTCCTGGTCATATGGAAGAAGGGCTCAGGCCACTGAAGCACTTTCCAGATGATTGACTGATCTTTTTGATGCCAGGAATCGAACTTAGGACCTTGGGCATTTTACTTTTGAACTAGATCCTCAGCTCAATTTCTTAATTACTAAATGAAGCATTAAACTCGGTGTAGTGGTTCATGCCTATAATCCCATCACCTGGTAAAAGTAAAGGGTTGCCAAGAGCTGGGGGCAACCTAAGCTACACAGTGGGTTGAAGGCCAGTTTTGGATACAGTTTGTGTAACCTTCTCTCAAAAACAATCAACCAAACAAACAAAAAAACCAAAGTAAATAAGTAAATAAATTGTTTGGCTCTCAATGGCAGTATACATGCTTAGCATGCAATGCTCCAGACCTTGAGTTTTAATCCTGAGCACTGGAGAAAAATGGAGGGGAAAGGAAAGAAAAGGAAGGAAGGCCGGAGGCAGTGGCACACGCTTGTAGTCCCAGCACTCGGGGGCAAAGGCAGGCAGAGCTCTGTGAGTTCCGAGGCAGGCCTGGTCTACAGAGCGAGTCTAGGACGGCCAGGCTACACAGAGAAAGGAAGGACGGCGACAGTGAGAGCAATGTTGCCTCGGATGCTCACCTAACTGACGGAGTGGACATTATTACATTTGATGTAATCTCTCTCTAGATATTTTAGATTTTTGAGACCTAGTCTCCCCTTTTTGGGCAGGAGGGGGATTGAGCTCTGACTATCCTGGAATGCACTATGTAGACCAGGCTGGCCTGAAACTCACAGATCCACACACTGCTAAGATTAAATGAGTGCACCACCATTCCCCTTTCGGCCACTTAAAGATGTTTATTTTTATTATTTTAAATCATGTGTCTGTATGTGGTTTTGCACGCTCCAGTGACGGTGTCCACAGAGGCAGAAGTGTAGGATCTCCTGGATCTGGTGGCTATGAGCTGCTCGATGTGTGTGTGGGTGGATCATCTGTAAGAGTTGTTGGCAGTGGTGGTGCACTCCTTTAACCCCAGCACTCAGGAGGCAAAGGCAGGAGGATCTCAGAGTTCAAGGCCAGCCTGGTCTACAGAGTGAGTTCCTGGACAGCCGGGGTTACATAGAGAAACTCTGTCTCGAAAAAACAAAAACAAAAATAAAACAAAAAACCAAACCGATGAAACAAAAAAACCACTCTTAACCTCTGAGCCACCTCTCCTGTCTTTCCCCAGCTGTTTTTGAGGCAGGCAGCCAGTAAATTGCCCAGGCTGGCCTTGAACTCACCCTGTAAGACAGACATGCCTGAACATTTAAACATCCTGCCCTCCTCCCAAGTAGCTGGCGAACCCTTTCTTTTTGAGACAGGGTCTCATTATGAAGCCACAATTTTTCTATCTCAGTCTCATGAGTGCTGGGATTGCAGGTATGTGCCATGATACCTGGCTCCTTTAAAAAAATTAATTATGCCAGATGTGGTGGCTTCTGTTCTTAAAATCCCAGAACTTAAACTCTGTGAGTTTAAGGACTGGGCCTACATGGTGAGTTCCAGGCCAGCCAGGGCTATGCAGTAAGACCCTGTCTCTAAAAGAATTTCTTATGGTGTATGTGTGGGCATCTGAAGCACATGAATGTGTGGGGTTGGTTCTCTCCTACCTTCGTGTGGGTTTCAGGGATCGAACTCAGGTCACCAGGCTGGCATGCTAAGCATTTTTCCTGCTGAGTCATCTCCTGCAACTGAAGTACTTAAAAGGATAGGTTTACTTTGATGGGAGTGGGAAAGCCAAGATGGGAAAAGAGAGAGTTAAAAACAGCTGCAATTCACCCTGCTGGCATGATGTATGTGGCATGTGGCACGTCAGGGCAGCTGCAGCTCAGCCTCTGGAGCCATGGGTATAAGTGCAGGAAGGGCCACCAGAAAAAGCCCAGGAATCCCAGCCGGTGTGTGCAGACCAAAGGTAGTGTCACTAGGAACACGGGACATTTGCCATGCTGATACAGCTCTGGACATAACCGACCAACATGTTATACGTTCCTAGAACACAAGAAGGGCTGGTGAATTCTGGTTAGAACACAGTAAGCCTCTGCCCCGCCAGGGGGTCAGCACTTTTCAGTCGCCTGACTGAGGACCTGTTCTATCCGGTCATCTGGTCATCTTGTAGCAAACTGGTCACTCTCCATCATGACAGGTCTCACCTTGTAGTGTGAGACCTGCCCACAAGGCTCGCAGTGAACGGGTGCAGGAGATCTCTAGCTTTTTCTTTTTTTTTCCCAGAACTTCAGTCCTTTCAGCCCAACACTCCCTCCCCTAAGTGCCCTCTAGAGAGCCAACCCACCCTTAACGCTCAGCTCCTGTCGCCCCGGGTCCCCACCAGCGCCCCGGCTAGGCGGTGGGTGGTGGCTGCACTCCGCCTCCCTCCCTCCTCCGCCGCAGGGCTCTGAGGGTGGGGCTCCCCGCGGCCGGACTAACCTGCACGTGCATATAAGGTGCCTCCTGCGCTCTAGGCCGCCGCTCTCCGCGCCCAGAGCCACTTAGCACCGGCACGTTGGACCGCCTCACCATGGGTCGACAGAAGGAACTGATGAACCGTTGTGGGGAGATGCTCCATATCCGCTACCGGCTGCTTCGCCAAGCTCTGGCAGAGTGCCTGGGGACCCTCATCCTTGTGGTGAGTGCGGGGAAGTGAGCAGCCCTTTCTGTTTTCAGGCCCTGTGCTCTCTACTCCTCATTCAACCCGGGACCAGTTCTCCAGCTCTGCTTCCCAGGCTCAACCCTCAGGGTCTTCTAACTCAATTCCTGACAGTGAGAAGAACAGTGTTACTCACTAAGGACCGCTCTGTTCTTTTACCTTTCCACTGGTGACAGAGACCACAGGCTGCTGGAAGGGACTTTTCAGCACTTTCTCTTCCCAGAGTCCCAGCCCCGGGACACAGTGGAAGCAGCGTCAAATGGACCGCCTCTTAAGTTATTTGGATCTTGGGTATTTGGCCACTAATGAATAATTAAGCCTCAGAAAGTCCAAAAGTTGGGGTGAAGTGAGGACGGATTACCACAGGTGGGGGCAGAGGGCACAGGCCTCTTGGGCTGTCAGCAGCAAAATTGGAAGAAAGGCATGTCATAGCGATAGGGGATTGTGGAAGAAAACAGGGCCCTAGAGAGGACTGGTTCCTCACCTGCCATGCCGTAGTCCTTCAGGTCCTGTGTGCGACCTGAGGGTTCCAGAGCCACTGCAGACTGCCTCTCAGTGTCTCCTCCATGCTGTTTCTGCAGTTTAGCCCTGAGTTGTTCTAGGTAACTTGGTCTGACAGGCAATTATGGTTTTCATTTCCTATTCCCAGTTACTCTGATTTTCAGCCATTGATGTCATTACATTTGTTTTCCTGAGTCTCTTCTGAATTCAATTGCCTCATAGCACTGGTTGGGTTACTTGAGTTCCAGCAGCTGCCTCAGTCCTGGGTAATGTAGATCAGTCAACCAGCCAGAGAGGATGATGGTGGGGCAGGCTACACAGGGAGAAGAGGCCCAACTTGCCCCTGACTTCCTAGACTAGTGGCCTATCAGTTGTCCCCATTCTCTCCCCTCTGTGCCAACAAGGGAGGGGAGGGGTCGCATTTATCACCCCCCTGCCACTGTCCCCTATTTCCTATCTTGATCTGTGAGTTCAGCCACCTGTTTAGCTAGGACAAGGGAGTGGATCTTCCCCTTTCACAGAGGGGCCTCCTTATCCCTTCCCAGTTCTCAGATCTACTCCATTAAGAGTCCCAGGATCATTTGGCTTACCCCAGACCACAAAAAGAGGGTGCTGGATTTGTGGTGAAGGCTTTCAGGCTCAGGTAGAAGTGAGGTATCAGGTGTCAGTGAAAAGTAGAGCTTGGGGTGGAGGTGGCAGACTAGGGGATCCCCTGATGGCTGAGGGCTTGCTTGTGTACCTGTGCTGGGGACCCAGAACCTTGCAGCATTAGAATCCAGGTTGGCTTTGGGCTGAGGAAAGCCCCTTTCTCTGAAGTAAATAGTTGGGTAGGGTGAGGGGTTGGCTAAGAAGCTGGAGACAGGGGTGAGGGGGTGGAGAAGGAAGAGGAAGATTAGCCCCAAGGTGGTGGAACTGGCTTTGATAGCTCCTCCCTTTGATGCCCTTTGGCATGGAGCCAGGTCTGGGCCTCAGGCAGGCAAAGAACTCAGGCCAGGGTCTGGCTGGGCATACTGCTCCAGACCATCACATGCCTCCACCCCATACTCTTACAATCTCTGACCTTTGCCCTCACCTGCCCAAACACCTTTGCCCTGCATCACCACCCTTTGCTTCCCCTGTCTCTTCTTTCTGAATGATAATAATCAGTACTTAACAACTCAGTACACAGGGGCCCAGTAGAGTTAATGGAGCCTGCTGGTCAGCATAGCGCTTTTGTTTGTTCGTTTGCTTGCTTGCTTGCTTTTGAGACAGGGTCTCTCTACCTAGCCCTGGCTGTTCTGGCTGTTCTATAGACCAAACAGGCCTCTACCTCACAAGGGCAGGGCTCAGGCCTGGCTCAGCATAGCACTCTTAGTTATGGAGAGGTGGGAAAGAAGACCCAGGGCTGGGATGGAGGAGCTTTGAGGGACACTGGAGGCAGCAGCACTTTACAGTTGGTGGAGAGTGTGTTCATGTTCGATCATATATCATGTTCTGTACATGCTGAACTCTAGGGACCCTAACCCTTTAGTCTCTCCATCCCAGGTAGAAGGGTCAAAACATATCTCACAGGAGTTAGAGAGAAGAGCCACTTAAAACCTTGTATTTAGGACTCTTCAGATCTGAGTGGAAATCCTGGAAGCAGAGGGGTGGAGAAGGAACAGGGAAGTTAGCTTGAGGAGAGGGTGCTGAGTAAGGGCGTGGTGAAGGCCAGGTGTGCAGACATCTCTAGATTCAACCTCACTTTTGTTTTCCCTCAAGCCTCTGTATTCCCATCACCTCCACACTGACCTCAGCTTTGGAAGAGTGGAAGATGAGATATACTTCTTACTTCCATGTGTCCCTTCTGGAGGACAGAGACAGAAACTGCCATAGTGGCCTCCCTCCCATTCCCTCTGACAAGAAAAAAACCAGTGAATTTTAATTCAACAGTCTGGGTTCCCAGTCATATACCCACACAAGGCTCTGCTGTATTCAAAATAGAACCTAATTGGGTGAAGACATGTGTCCTGTTTCTGGGACTTGGAATTGGAGCAAGAGGGATTTGGGTTATATTCCAGTGCTCTGTTTTCTGACAGATGTTTGGCTGTGGCTCCGTGGCTCAGGTGGTGCTCAGCCGGGGCACCCATGGTGGCTTCCTCACCATCAACTTGGCTTTTGGCTTCGCTGTCACTCTTGCCATCTTGGTGGCTGGCCAAGTGTCTGGTAAGCCCTCAACCCCAGCCTCAGGTCTCAGCTCTCAGCATCTCCAACAAGTGTCTGGCTAGAGAGCAGAGGGAGGGGGCACCCGGAAGTGCTGGTCCTAACAACACCCTGGCTCTGGACCCTTTGGAGACAGGGTGGAACAGAACCTTTGACTCTCAACCTTGGAATAAAAATTCAGTTGTGACTTAGTCCAATTGCCATCCTGGCTAGGAAGTCCTTCCTACACCCCAGAAAGGAGGAGCACATGGGCACCCTGTGGTGGTGGACTATAGCTAATAGATTCTATGTTCTCTCTTCAGGAGCCCACTTGAACCCTGCCGTGACCTTTGCCATGTGCTTCCTGGCACGTGAGCCCTGGATCAAATTGCCCATCTATGCACTAGCACAGACACTGGGGGCCTTTTTGGGTGCTGGGATCGTTTTTGGGCTGTACTATGGTAAGCATTCCCCATCCTGCCCTTCTCCACATGCTCTCCCTTTTGAAGTACCTGTTGGCACCAAGCCCATTGATGACAGCTGGGCTTACTCAAGCCCAGTGCTCATGACTCATTCATTAACACTCAGGCTCAGGTTGGGGGATCTGGGGAAAAGAAACAAGTTTGGCCACAATAGGATCTCCATCCGCCTTGATCCCTGTGCCTCTAGAGTAATATGCTCACCTGTGGCCCCTGACAGGCTGGGGAGGGCAGGTCTTAGAAGGAAGGTTCTGCCCTCACTCACAGTGGGTCTAATCTGTCTTCAGATGCGATCTGGGGCTTTGCCAACAATGAGCTCATCGTCTCCGGTCCCAATGGCACAGCTGGTATCTTTGCCACCTATCCGTCTGGACACTTGGACATGGTCAATGGCTTCTTTGATCAGGTATGGGTTGGGGGACCTGTAAAATGAATGCAGAGGGAGGAACAGACCTATTTGGACAACACACCTTGATTGTAGCAGGGTTTCTTAATTCATGGGAACCCCGACCTAGGAACGTGGTAGCAGGTCCTTTGTAAAGCATGGAGCTTCCCAATTTTAAAAAGAGAATTAATTAATTAATTATGTATATAGTGTTCTGCCTGCATGTATACATGCATGCCAGAAGAGGGCACCAGATCTCACTACAGATGGTTGTGAACCATCATGTGGTTGCTGGGAATTGAACTCAGGACCTCTGGAAGAGTAGCCAGTGCTCTTAACCTCTGTGCCATCTCTCCAGTCCCCTCCCAGTGAACTCTTGGCCCTTGCAGGCATCCTAGAATCATCAGGGCCAGGAGCTGTCCTTCACCTTATTCTCCCCACTCTCCAGTTCATAGGCACAGCCTCCCTCATCGTGTGTGTCCTGGCCATTGTGGATCCCTATAACAACCCTGTCCCCCGTGGTCTGGAGGCCTTTACTGTGGGTCTTGTGGTTCTGGTCATTGGAACCTCTATGGGCTTCAATTCTGGCTACGCTGTCAACCCTGCCCGTGACTTTGGCCCTCGACTTTTCACAGCCCTGGCTGGCTGGGGCTCAGAAGTCTTCACGTAAGTACAGCCTCCTTCAGCTTACTGTAGCCCTCTTCCCTGCCTACCTGTCTCTGATTACCCATGTTTGCCCTCCAGGACTGGCCGGCACTGGTGGTGGGTACCCATTGTCTCTCCACTCCTGGGCTCCATTGCTGGTGTCTTCGTGTACCAGCTCATGATTGGTTGCCACCTGGAGCAGCCCCCACCCTCCACGGAGGCAGAGAACGTGAAGCTGGCCCATGTGAAGCACAAGGAGCAGATCTGAGGGGGCGGCAGCCACTCCCCTCCCCACAGTAGCCATTGACTGTGGGGGCCCACTCCCTAAAAGACCCCTCATGATTGCCTCTCACATGCTAAGAAGCTCCCTGCATCCATCCACCCCTGCTGGATGGCCCCTCCAGAATTTCTACTGAACTCTGCCTAATAGGGCATTAGGCTCCCACCCTTAAGCCAAGGTAGGATAGCAAGTAGGCCCAAACATTCTTTTGTTTCTCAAAGGGAAAAGAATGTGCAGAGAGAAAAGGAGGGAGAGTGTGTGTATGTGTACATGTGTGCATGTGCACTGTTTTCCAGGCATTCAGGGCAAGGGACTAAGTTTTCAAAACTGGACTGTAGCTGTTCAAGGGAGCCCAGGGGAAGGGAGGTGAATGAGGAAAGTGCTAGAGTGTGCATGCTTCAGGGATTCTTTGTGCAGGTGGACCCAGAAGTATGTTTTTGAACATCTGTGTGTCTGTTCTTTTTCAGAAGTGGATTTCTAGGCTTAGGGAGGGGGGAGGGATAAGAGGGTGTAGCTCATATCTGGAGGTATAACCCTTGAGCAGAGGCTGTGTAATATGCTTCTGTTATAAGATGGACATTGTGAGGGGGTTGGAGTCCAGGTTGTAAGTTTCATATTTTCTGTTTTTTTTTAAATATATAAATATACACATACAGTCTTAGGAATAGGGCTAGGGAAACTCCACTTTTTAAAAGGGGTTTCCTTTAATCTTCTAATTAATAATGTACTGTTGCCTTTTATATAAAAAATAAAATGTATGCATAAAACAGCAAATGTGCCTTTCTGCTTGTTTTTGTTTGTTTTTCAGGCAGGGTCTATGTAGCCCTGGCTGTCCTGGGACTCACTATGTATACCAGGCTGGCCTTGAACTCAGAGATCTGCTGGCATCAAAAGCATGTGCCAGCACACCAGAGTCAAGCTGCTGATTTTCTGGGATGAGTGTTAGAGCTTTGGTGTTATTTGACAGTAAGCTCCCAAGTGTCTAGTTCAGAGTCTAATCTAGCTTCTGTCCAGTGGTCCCCAGATTCCACCGTCTGGCCATCTTCTGAATCCTTCTGTCTTCTCCCCTTCCCTGGGGAGGGAGTCTGGAAGAGGCCAGTCAGACTAGGGACCTGCACTGTCCTCTTCAGACGCTTGTGCTCCAGCCAGACTGTTGGCTGTGGTGCTCTGAGCAGCTTCCCCGCAAGGTCAGTCCACACAGGTTTCTCAGGGTACATCTCTGTGAATAGAAATCTCTCCATGGTCCTCACCACATCTGAGGATACTCCAAAGTCTTCCGCATCCAGGTTCTCTGTCCTTACCCCAACACAATACTGTACCTTTACTGCTGGCCCCTTCTGGGGCCCTTGGGCTTTCCTGCTTTGGGCCTTTACTCTGAAGTTTCTGCTTCCATCTTTGCTCCTTAATGTGATCTGCATTAGTGGTGTTCCCTCCTCTAGGAAATGGGTCACTCTTAAGTTTTGCTTTTCTTCCAACCTATAGTCACTTGCCTGAACCAAGAACTTTTGTTGTGTCTGCTCAAGTCCCCTTCTGTCTCATTAGTCCGAGACATGTCTGGGCCCAGTAAGGCATGGGTTGTGTGACTAGCCGGGCACACCTGAGCCCAGGAAGTGTACGCTTCTCCAGCTTTTTACCTATAGCTGACTTACGTTTCACCAGGAATATAAGAGAAACATTTCTGCATGATTCACCCTGTAGGAGCCAGAGGATCTTGGGCATGCATGGTTGTGCTTTTCAAAGGCTCCTGTTCAGTGGCTCCTTCACAGATGAGACACAGGCCCAGAAAGAGTGACCAGCAAATTTAGACCATATAACTAGGACTGTGAGTGGGGAGTCCAGGTGGAAGAAAACAATTAGTTCATGGATCCCTACCCTTTCCTTGTCCCCAATCCCAGGAGGTATCTCCGGAATGTGGGAAAGACCTGAGCCAGAAGAAGTGTCCCTTTCCGGGACCCTAAGGGAGAAGAATGGTAAACCTTGGGAGCAGAAAGAGCCTGCAGTTTTCTTCAGCATACTATACCAGTTCCTCCTCAAAACCCCATCCATGACTCTATCTCACCATCCTTCCTTTCAAGTCCCACCAGTCAGCTGGTGGGTGGTAGGAGGCACAGACTATAAGACAGTGAAGCCTGTGACCCAGGCCCACACAGCCTCCCTGTGTTCCTTCTCTGGACCTTAGTTTCCTTATCTGTGACGCTGGGAGTAATAAAGTGAGTAAATAATAGGAGATGATTTACAAAAAGGACTTGACATAGGCTGGTGAAATGGTCCAGTGGGTAGAGGCACCTGCTGATCTCTGGAACCCAGTCCTTGAAAGTTGTTCTCTGAGCTCCACACTTGCACCCTGGCCTGTTCATACATACATATACACATACAATAATAAACATAATTAAAAATTTAAGTGGGTTAGAAAACAGGAAATAATAAATGACCCCTCTTGACTTTATACTGACAGAACCAGGACAAGATGGGACAGTAGGGGCAGAGCAGGATGCTAAAAGCTGTTTTGTAAGGCTATTGAAGTCAGCAAATGTCTTTCACCTCAGATTCCTTCCACAATTGTGAATTTGCTGACAGACAGGAGGAAGTGGGGTGGTGGTTTGCTCTTCTGTGCCAACTGTACAAAGCTCTTGGGATGGGTATAAGAAAGGCAAGACTGAGTCACCAAGTGTGTTAGGCAGTGGGAAAGGGAATATGTTGGCTGGACTGTCATACCTGGTTAAAGCTAGGAACAGGATGCGGAAACATGAGCTAGGCAGCTACTTTGTGACACCTCCAAGCAAGGAACTGTCCATGAAAACTCCACTCTGAATAGGCAAAGTTATGACTGTTAGCAAATCCAGGGAGGAAAATGCTGTACTTCCTGTAAGAAAGTTTCTCCTTCATTTCACAGAATTTACTTTCAGGGAAGCTAGGGAGAATTACCTCATGGAAGGGCAGCTGTATCTCAGGGCTTGCTGAGGGCTCTTTATGATTCTGTACCAAGCCCTTGCTACAATCCTTTGAAGGAACCATCTCTTTCTTTCTTCCCTTTTTACCCCCTTCCTTCCTTCCTTCCTTTCTTTCTTTCCTCTTTTTTTCGTTTTTTTGAGTCAGGGTTTCTTTGTGTAGTGTTGGCTGTCCGGGAATTTACTCTGTAGACCAAGTTGCCCTTGAACTCACAGAGATCTCCTGCCTCTGCTTCCCTGAGTGCTGGGGTTAAAGGCTTGTTCCACCATGCCTGGCTTCTCAGGATTTTTTCTCTCACCTGTCAGAGTCTCTGGCTTTCTTCATCTTTGGCTCTCTCTGTGTGTTCCTGCCTAGTTCTTCATGTACCTCTTAAGCGGCATCTCTGTATGTACTTCTGAGTCCATTTCTCTGTGTACTTGGAGTACACCTCTATATGCCAGCGACGCCAGCCAACCGTCTGTGCCCCGGGGCATGTCTTCTTAATTCGTGGTAATGAGTTCTGGTTTGCTACTAACTCTCCTTGATTTTTTTTTTTTCTGAAAAAGCTGGGTGGGGCATCCCTAAGCTTGAAGAAACTTGGGTGAGGTAGAGTTGGGTGGGGTGGGAAGGCAAGAAGAGGGCCACTCCACCCAGTATAGAAACCCTAGAGCAGCATTTCTCAACCTGTGGGTCATGACCCCATTTGAGGTCTCATATCATATACCCTGTATATGAGATATTTACGTTACAATTCATGACCATAGCGTGAAGTTATGAAGTATCAATGTATGTGTATCGGTGTGTGTGTGACGACAGGAGGATCTGGATTAAGGGGTCATGGCATTAGGAAGGTTGGGAACCACTGCCCTAAAGACTCTGAGCCCCTGAGGATCTAGGAGCACGGCTGCCTGAGGAAGGAGGAGGAGCCTGTGCTTCAGGAAAAGCACCTGAACAGTCCCAGGTAAGGAGGAAGTGTGAAGGAAGGAGACACTGAGATGTGCCCACCTAAAGCCTCTGGGCAGATAGAATGCCTATTGAGAGAAGTGGGTGTGTCTGCCAGGTATGTGGGAAGGGCCTGCTCAGGGACCCAGGGAGGGTCTGCATGCCTGGAGCTTTGGCCACAGGCCTCAAGGTAGCAGTAGAGAGAGAGCCTCCCTGTGGGAGGTTTCAAAGGAACACCGCCTTTTCCCAGAAAACAAGAACTGGACTCAAAGTCTCCTAGGGTCATGTAGCAGAAAAGCAGATTCCAGTCCAGATCTCTAGGTCTCTAGGACTGCAAGGTGACCCTTGTGAGCAACTAGACTCGGACAGATAGGGGTCTCTGTTAGCATGGCTCAGCTCTTTACTCAGCTGGGTGCCCAGAAGGCTAACACCCATGAGCTGTCTCACTTCTTGCCATGGTTTCCAGTTGACTTTGGCAAGTATGAAGCACATTTAGGAAATAAGAGAGTGAAGAGGGCAAGGGAGGAAGGTCAAGGCATTTGTACCTGTTCTAAGAATCCATCTTCTGAGTTCTAGAATGTTGCTTATCTTGCTCCTTCTGAAGGAGGGCAAGTGGTTGCTGTCCTTCATTCTTTTTCGTTTGTTTTTGTTTTATTTATTTATTTATTTATTTATTTATTGAGACAGAGCTGTCCTGAACTAGACCAGCCTGGCCTCAAACTCACAGAAATCCAACTGCCTCTGAGTCCCTGAGTACTGGAATTACGGTGTGTGCTGCCATGCCCGGCACTGCTGTCCTTCGTTCTTAATGAAGCCCAGGAAGGATCCTACAGGATTCTGCTGGATCCCTTTCTGTGGTTTGGCTTTTCATCTGCAAAGTGGGGAGAGTAATGGGATCTACATCCTTGGTTGCAGGAGGTGATAATGTTGGTGACAGGCCTCCTCCTCAGTACTAAAGAGGGACAGTGCTGCAGCTGGCTCAGAAGTGAGGCATCCAGCCCTCCAGAACCAGGAGCCTGCAGGTGAGACTGAAAACAGTCTAACCTAAGATCTCCAGCCCCTACTTCCATCCCATTCACTGCCTTTGTCAAAGTGCCATCTCAGACTGAGATAGCATACGGTATGAAAAAGGGTTGAATGTGACCTTCCCATACCTTCAGAGCTCTCTAGGGAGAAAAAAACTTACTCCAACCATCTAGACAGATTTTTCTGTTGGTCTCCAATCCTCTACTTTGAAGAAGTCATCTGGGTGTGAGTTATTACAGTAGCTCTCAATCTCAGTACCTACTTCTCCCTCTCTCCTTAACACCCCCACTTCCCTTTCCTCTCTCCACCCCTCCCCCATCAGTGGTGTTAGGGATGGAACCCAGGGCTTCATGAATGCTAGGTGAACACCTTATCCCTGAGCTTTAGCCTGCAGTCTCCATACTGTTTTGAAGACTCTCAAGATCTGTGCTGAACTCTCTCATTTCTCTTCCTTGCTGCTCAGAGCTGAAGAGGGCTGGCTGGAGAGGACTCTGGGAGGTCTGATAATCATCTGACTATAGTTCAATGCTTGTTTCCATGGAAACATCCCCCTCCCCAAAGTTGAGGAGGCACCTGGAATGTCAAGCTATACCTTGCCCTGCTTCTCTGCTCAGATTACTGCCAAGCTTGGCCTGGAAACCTGCTGAAGGAGAAGAGGAGGTTCTGGGCTTGAGTCTACAAGCAAGCTGCAGGCCCCAGATTATGGCGGCTCTTTCTTGATAGAGAGATCCCTGGTTTCAGGGCTGGGGAGAGTTGTTTGACCTCTGATCCAAAGGCAAAGTCATCCCTTTATCAGGCAAAGGACTTCTAGCTTGTGACACCTTCAACCCTTGGAGCTGTTTGTGTTCACATCCATGAGAAATGCATCTCCCAGGACTAGTAAAGATCTGGGCCTGTGCATATGTTCACACCGATACATTTACTCCCTTCTCCCCTCCCCAATACTCATTCCATGCTCGGCCCATCTATTTTCAGCATGCTCTTACCCTGATATCAGCTTAGTGTTGTGTGACTTTTCCTGGGGAGACATGGGCAAGTGTCTGTTCCTCCTAGATAAGGCCCCAAGGACAGACCACAGTAACAAGTCCATCTAGCTTGGTCTACTAGAGTTTAATTGGGCTTACTTCCAGGAGCATGGGCAACTTACTGCAGCACCACCAAAAAGTCCCTAATTTCTATTTCCTCTGGAGAAAGCAGACCCTTTATTGCTCTGCCCACTTCCAGGGGGAAATGTTTGTGAGTCCAGTCTTGTGAAGGTTCTCTGGGATGATCTAATCCCAGCTTCTCTGATCTCAAGACAGCAACAGTTATTCACGAACACACCCAGACTAATGTTGCAATGCCCGTAGATACGCCAACACCTTTACAGCCCCACATTCATAGGCTTAAACGCCGATGTCCTTATACTCATCCTTAAGCACATGTAGATATACCTGGGATCACTCACACTCAGGTACACACCCACACTCCTCCTTGTATGGGACCCAGAGTCACCCATTTGTGCACTGAGAATGCCTGGAAGTGGTGCTCTGAAAGTAATTGTGGGGTTGGGGAGAAAAGAGGATGGGTGTGATACTATGGGGTAATGACACAGAGGTCAACAAGTGGGTTTGGTGGGCTGGGGGCATAGCTAAACACACTTGTTGCTCTTGCATAGGAGTTGGGTTTGGTTCTCAGCACTCACATGGTGGCTCACAACCATCTATATAATTCCAGTTCCGGGTGATCCAATGCCCTCTTCTGGCCTCTGTCGGTACTACACACATATGGTATGTTTGCACACCTGCAGGCAAAATACTTGTACACATAAAAGAAAAACAAATACATATTTTAAAAAAAGTAGCACTAGGGAATTCTTTAGATTTTGAGATCACAGCTAAGATTTTCAGTGTAAGGATCAAGTGCCCAGGAGGACTGACCCTCCTTTCTTTTGAAAGGGCATCACTATGTAGACGGGGGAGAGCCTCCTCCTGCCTCAGCCTCCCAGGAACTGAGATTATAGCTTTTACCAACACACCTAGCTTTGGAAGTTTGGAGTCTGAGTCTCCTTGTCTGGGTGGGGCACACAGAAACCATCTGCAGTTGCTGGCTGGATCAGTTTATAGCCGGTTGACTAAATCCTTAGTATTCAACAGGACAAGCTGGATATTCAACAGAAGCTTAGAGCCCTAGTCAGCCACAGAGTCTGAAGTCACCTGTTTGTATCTTTGCCTGCATTCCTCAGAGCAGAAAGGTAAGTCTCAAAACACAAAGAACTTGCATGAAGCTGCTAGGTAAAAAGTGCTCAATCCAGGTCTGAGTCAGGAGAGCAGTGCTTGCCTACTGATCCCAAGGACTTTTGATTTCTGAGAGAAACATCCAAAAGGCTGCTTTGCACTGTGCTAGGGATTTGGGACCTGGCTAGGAAAAAAGAGGTAATATTTGCTTTTATTTATTTATTTTTAATTTTGAGACAGTCTCATTCTGTGTCTCTGTCTGTCCTGTCACTCACTATGTAGACCAGGCTGGCCTGAAACTCATGGAGATCTGTTTGCTTCTGCCTCCCTGGTATCTGAGTCAGACATGCTCCATCGTGTACCTCACTTTAAATAGTTAGTTATTTATTTGAGACAGGGTTTCTCTGTGTAGCCCTGGTTGTCCTGGAACACACCCTGTAGACCAAGATGACCTTGAATTCATGGAGTGCTACCTCCCTCTGCATCCTGAGTGCTGGCTTAAAGGTGTGCACCACCACTGTCTGGCCTCTAGTATTATTTTTTTAATGGCATATTGTGATAAACGCTAGGAATAGTATGATGGGTAAGATACATACAGCAATATCTAGGAAATAGTTGCATACAAAATGACATCTGATCCAGCTCTCCCTAGGTAATAAAAACAATCAGCTAAGGGAACTAAGAACTCCAGATTAAAACTGCATCTACCCATTCCTGTCTCTTCCTCTTTCCTTCCATGCTGGCAGCCTTGTGGTAAGGCCTGATCCCCTCATTGTCCCAAGACTGCTGTGGTGATGGTTCTTATCTTCCTTTAATGTCCAGCAGGACATATCTCTGTCACAGTTATTCAGGCAAACACTCCAAGCTGTACTCTGACTGGATCAGTTTGACCACATGCCCAATTCACAGTCACAAAAATGGCCTGACTTGATTGGATTGGTCTAAGTCACATGATTACTTCTGGCACCAAGAGATGTCAATCAACTCCCTCTGAATAAAATGGATTCTCAAACAGAGTTTGAGGAGTGTTAGGGAAGGACATTAGAGCCTACCTGAACTTAAATCCTGTTTAGTGGAGTGAAAAAACAGTCAGAGGGCCTTGGGAGAGCTGGGCATGTAAGTGGGTGGTAGAATACTTGCCTGGCTACACAAGGCATTGAATTCAGTCTTCAGTACTGGAGTAGGGGGTGGGGAAACTGTTTCTATATAATCTGTACAAAATGCAAGTGCAGGGTGACTCCTTGCTCAGGGGCTAAAGAAGTAGCTCAGCAGTTAAGAGGGCTTGCTGTTCCTCCAAGGAACCCAAGTTCAGTTCCCAGCACCTACTTTACAGTTATCTGTAAATCTAGCTCCAGGGGATCCAAGGCCTCCTCTGACCACTGAAGAGCACCTGCATATATGTGGCATACACGAACATATAAATAACAATAATCTGAAAGAGAACAGATTGTGAAACAAGGATCATTTGCTCAAAATGTTTAAAAGTTGGGTGTGCTGACACACATCTCAGCACTTGGGACACTGAAACAGGAGAGTCATAAGCTGGAAGCCAGCTTATGCTATGCAGAAGGATCCTGTGTAGAGGAATTTTAATTCAGAACATGACTGTTCCAGCAAGAGATTACATCCAAAGACCTTTTAGGTCTATGTGGCCCGGCCCTTAACCCAGGAGACAGAGGCAAGAATATCTGAGTTCAAGGCCAGCCTGGTTGGTATAGAGCAAGTTTCAGGTAAAGAAAAGCTTAGGTCCAGGTATGGTGGTACATGCCTTTAACCCCAAACTATGAAGGTTTGTAGAAGGAAGCACCCATGTTTGAAAGTAATGTCTGAGTAGTAGAAAAAGTGACAAATCAGAGTAGATTTGACTGAATAGGATATGCCCAACTCTCACTAGAAGTGGGAGGAAAGGGAGGATACTTAAGAGACAGTTTTACAGATAAAAAAGGCAGTTTTACCAGGACTTGTGAGAGAGATGGGTTGCAGAGAAAGAAGTCAGGTGAAGCTGGAATGAGCCAGAAAATGAGAAGCTGGAGGATTAGGAAAGATTGCTGCATTTCGTGTGAAGACAAGCAGAGCGATTCCGGGGCCAAGAGAACAGCCACATTGAATAACTCTGTGGGGAGAGGACTTCGAGCCAGAGCAGCTGAGCTGGACCAGCCAGCCAGAGCTCAGCAAGAACAAGAAAGGATGAGCTTATTCAGTAGGAAGTCTCAGAGGCTGAAAATGTTCTAGGCCTAGGTTAGATTGTACGGAGGCTAGTAGCTTCCAGGACTAGGCCTAGATTAGGAGACAGAGGCAGTAAGCCTCCAAGACAACAATGAAAACAGGAGAATTATAGTTCCTTTTACAACCCTGATTAACTCTTTCATGCTTGCTTTACATTTATTTATTTTTATTTTATGTTTATTGGTATTTGTTTATTGGTATGGTGTCTGTGTGAAGGTGTCAGATCCTATGGAACTAGAGTTACAGACAGTTGTGAGCTGCCCTGTGGATGTTGGAAATTGAACCTAGGTCCTCTGGAAGAACAGCCACTGCTCTTAGCTGCTGAGACACCTCCCCAGCCCCCAAATTGATTATTTTATAATTATAAGAAGTCCTTAGACTTGAGGTCTTGCCTAAGCAGGGTTGAAATCAATGAAATATCTTGGGAATTATCCTAGATACTCAGGTCTCTCAAGCTTAGCCCCGAGGAGATCACTCAGTCCTTTAAAAAAGGTATCATGGCCTTAGTTCGGTGGCACGTGTCTTTAGTCTCCTAACCCGGGAACAGAGGCTGGCGGATCTCTGCATAGTGAGCTCCAGGCCAGCCAGTTACCCAGTGAGACTCAGTCTCAAAAACAAACAGCTGGAGAGATGGCTTAGTGGTTTAAAGAACTTCCTGTTCACTTTGAGGATCCAGGCTCAGTTCCCAGAACCCACATAGACATCTGAAACTTTCAGTTCAGTCCAACACCTTCTTCTGGCCTTCTCGGGCACCAGGCATGCAAGGATTGCAGTTACATACATGCAGACAAAACACCCACACACATAAAAAAAAAAAAAACTTAAAAATATCTCTTTGTTCCTTCTTTGGAGGCTTGAAGTGATTTCATCATTGAACACTTCCCAGCCCACCATTTACCCCTGTTCTCAAGACTTAGTTCTGACTGCATCCATTTCATCTCTGTCTATTTTTTACTAAGTTGCTTTGATAATATTAAATCTCCTAAGTTATTTTTTTTGTTTTTGTTTTTCTCACAGGCTTTTTATTATTGCTGAAGTCTGGAATATACTTTTTTTTTCTTTTTCTTTTTTAAGTAACTCTGTCCCTACTGACATGAGCTGCCATCAGCTGGAACTTGGCAAACTCCTCACAGTTCACAGTGTTTCAAATCGAAATATTTAAAGGGATGGCCTGCAAGGAGGATGGGGACACTGGAACCTGGACTGGGTTTCCCAAATAAAGTTGGAAAAGAAAAAATTAACACTCAATTAAATTTAGGGTCTAGAAGGCCCAAGTCCCCTGCCATGAAACTAGCTCTTCTGCTGGATAGTATAGTGAGACCTGAAGATGAAGAAGGGTACTCTGCGTAGAGGACGGCTTGTGTAAAGGAGCTCAGGTGCCTCAGAAGAGCTGGAAAGCCTCACTGTTACTGGAGTTTAGAAGCCAGGTGAGACTGGAAAGGAGTGAGGCCAAGCTAGCCAGAATGTGGACTACTGAGGATCTAGGAAGCTGGAAGGGCTGCAGGTTTCACTTTGGGCAGATCAGAGTGTCATACATGATGAGGGCTTGGGTGTCAGGAGCTTCTGGTTTCTTTAAGACTCGGGGAAAATCCTCCTACCACTGCCTCAATTTCCCTTTAGCACCACAAGGGTGTTCTAAGAGATGGTGTAAGTCCTAACTTCCTTTTGGCTCTAACATTCTCTGTTTTTTTTTTTTCTGGGATTCTAACACCCTTAATTCAAGGGAAAGAAGGCAAGATACCAGAGTTGCAACATGGGGGATTAGTTTATGAGAAGGATCTGGAAGACCATATAAGAATGAGAAGATTTGGGTTGGAGAGTTGGCTCAGTGGTTAAGAGCACTTGCTGCTCTCCTAGCAGACCCAGGTTCGGTTCCCAGCACCCACATAACAGCTCAAAGCTGGGAGTATGTTACTCCCCAGTTCCAGGGAATCAATGCCCTCTTCTGGCCTCCATGGACAACAAGCATGCATACAGCTCACAAGTTATATAAGCAGGGGAAAATACCCATGTATATAAAATAAAATAAGGATAAAGAGATGTAAATGAATTAGGAGGATGGTGTAAATCAAACTTTGGTTGACATAGAAGAGGTTAGAGGCAGAGTGCGGGAAGCCTGTCCTGAGTGGTCATTTCTGCCACCATCTTGGCTAAGACCTAAGACTCCAGAACCATGCCATGGTAACCCAGATATGGGACTTGTCCTCTTCTTCTGCCTCTCACTGAAGAAGAATGAGCCTGGTGTGGCAATCCCACCACTCACAAGGCCAGGCAGGACAGTAAGAGTTTGAGACTACTTGGCATATGTGGTGAGACTCTTCATGCAGAGAGAGAGGAGAGAGAGAGAGAGAGCTTGGATTGAGAAGCCAGGTACAAGAGATCACATGCCAGGGGCTGGAGGAGCTTGGCAGTTAGTAGAAATTACTACTGCGAGAGCATTGGAATTTAGGTCCTAGCACCTACATCAGGTAGCTCTCAATCACCTGTAACTCTAGCTCAAGAAACCTGGATGCTATCTTCTGACATCTGTGGGCATTTGTATACGTACATGTATGTAAGCACACATACAAACATTTTATATATATATATATATATATATATATATATATATATACATACATACATACATACATACATACATATACATATGTGGAGAGAGATATATAGTTTGATGACAAGCATTTTAGCCTTCTAAATATCAGTTTATACAACTAAATCGTACAATTCAAGGTTGGTACACACACACACACATATGGTCCATACTGGGACTGGAGAGATGGCTCAGCAGTTAAAAGCACTGATTGCCCTTTCAGAGGAGGTGGGTTCAACTCCCAGCACCAATACCACTGACAGTTACACAACTGTCTGTAACTCCTGTTACAGGGGATCTGACACCCTCACACAGACATACATTCAGGCAAAACAGCGATGTATATAAAATACAAATAAATAAATCATATTTTTAAAAAGGTGAATGCCTTTAGTCCTAGCACTTGGGAGGCACAAGCAGGTAGACCTCTAAGTTTGAGGCTAGCCTGATTTACTGAGTGAGTTCCAGGAAAGCCAGGGCAACATAGAGAAACCCTGTCTCAGGGAAAAAAAACCAAAACAAACAAACAAACAAACCACAAAATATATAAAAAGGGAGGGAGCAAGGAGGGAGGAGCAAGGGAGGAAGAATTTTCCTGTTTAGCAGGTTGGTCTGTGTCAACACAAACTGTGTGACAGCTGGAGATTCAGAAGGAGTTTACTATATTCAAGCCCATCACATTCCAGTTGAATATTGATGGCCTTCTTGTTCTTCAAAATCATCTTAGTTGGGATGATGATCGGTCAGGAGCATGCTCTTCCAGCGGACTGTTCCCAGCACCCACACTGGGCAGCTCATAGCTTGTAACTTCCGCTCCAGGTGATCTAACCCCTCTTCTGGCTTCCCAAAATACCTGCACTCACCTGCACATATCTCCACACACACATGCATATACAGCTTTTATAAAATCAACTGTGGCTGGAGAGATGGTTTGGCAGCTAGAGAACTAGCTGTTCTTTTGGAGAACCCTGGTTCAATTCTCAGCACCCACACAGTTGCTCACAACCATCTGTAACCCCTGTTCCAGGGGATGGAAATCCTCTTCTGATTTCAGTAGGCACCAGGCATGCATGTAGTAGACAGACATATATATAGGCAAAACATTTATACATGCAAAAAATCATTTTAGCTTTTGTTGGCAGCTTCATCCCATTTAGCATGCTTTTTAGCATGGTTTTTTTGTTTGTTTGTTTGTTTATTTGTTTGTTTAACTTCTGGTCCTCCTGACTCTGCTTTTCAACGACTGAGACTGCAAGAGTGTTCTGCCATGCCTTCTTTTTGACTGTTCAACTGTTCAGTTTTGAGGTAGAGTATTTAGCTAAACCCAAGCTAAACCCAAGAACTGAGATTTTCTTTATTCTCTTCAGGATATACGAAGCAGTTTGCTGCATGTGGTGACTCAGGTCTGTAATCTCAGCATTTGGAAAGCAGAGGCAGGATTATTGCTGCAGGTCTGAGGCCAGGAGGGTCTAGCTGATTTGAGGCCAGCCATAGCTATTGAATGAGGCCCTGTCTCAAAACCCAATAAAGAGTAGCTTTAGCCATGCAGCCTGATATACAGAGAGAGTTCCAGGATAGCCAGGACAGGACAGTGAAACCCTTTTTCACAAAACAAACAAACAAACAAACAAACAAACAACAGTTTTTATTCCTCAATTAAAGCTAAATAACACATTCCTGATTCAACTGTATTTACAAATCTGTCCCTCTAGATGCAGCCTTGTGGAGGCAGGAACAGGCCTGGTAATAAAAGCCAGTCCCCAACATGTTATAAGGGGATCAATCCACATCTTTGGTATAAATAGGTGGGATTATTGGGACTCCACCCATAGGCCCACCTTCTTTCCTTCCTTCCTTCCTTCCTTCCTTCCTTCCTTCCTTCCTTCCTTCCTTCCTTCCTTCCTTCCTTCCTTCTTTCCCTTCCCTCCCCTCCCTCCCTTTTCTCTCTCTCTCTCTTTCTTTCTTTCTTTCTTTCTTTCTTTCTTTCTTTCTTTCTTTCTTTCTTTCTTTCTTTTTCCTCCCAGTGATTATGAGAAAGCTTCTGAAAGCTAGAAAACTAACAGGGTGAGCTGCGGACAAAGCCTGGAATAGACAAACACTCCCAAAAGAAGGTCGTGCCAAAAGTTGCATTCTCCAAATAGCAGAGGACCTCGGTGGAGCACGTGGGGTGGATGTAGACCTAGAAGGGATGAGGTAGCAGTGACGCGAAGGCTCCATGCCTGAATCCCTCCAAGGGCCTGGGCACAGCCAGGATGAGCACTCAATCTGCCCTTCCGGCTGTGGCTGCGCCTGGAGATCTTATCGGTGACATAGCTGATATATGGAATTGAGTCATAGACCTGAGGCCTAGAAAACAGCTGTGATATTGCAACAGGCCCTGGGGAGGGAGCGGGGTGCGTGTCTCCCGTACACCACCAGCACACACATCATTGCCACTCACATTTCCTGTCACCCTGGGTCACCTTGATGGCCATCACTCCCTTTTGATCCTATCACTTACTTGTCATCCCTGCATCACAATTCCTGCCCCTTTCCTGCCCATGCTCTCACACGACTCAGTTCCTGTCATGGCCCTGCATTCTCTAGCCCTACACCCAAGGTTGCTGCTAATCTTAGCCAATCCTGCCATTCCCCAACTGCATTCACCCTGGTGCTGTCACTTGTTAGCTCCATCCTCATTCCTCTGTCACCTAGGTTTTCGTCACCTGAGTCATCTTTGCCATCACAGCCCTTATCATCCATTTCCTAGCACAGTCTCTCTGCCCATAGCCACCTGCGTCAGGACCTGTGGCCTCTAAGTCCTCTGGACCGCCACCAGCTATCTCCACCCTGCTGTTAGTTCACCTTCACCGATTCATCCCTGTCTCTTCCATGTCACCTCCGTGTCAACTCCTTTCTTGTCTCTGGCTCCTCACCTGGGTCCCTCAATGGCTGCCTCTGAGTGGCTGACCTGATCTCTCAGGCTCTCAGGGCAGGGTCTCCACTGGGCTTCCCCACTTGGAGTCACCATATTCCTTACTGTTGCAATGTGTGCTGGAGAACGGGTTTAATTTCTACCCTGGGTTGTCTGGGGAGTGGGGCCAGGCCCTTCTCAGGGTTCCCAGGCAGAAGGTTGCCAGGGATTCCTGAATATCTCTCCTTCAGGGGCTGCACTTGGCATCTGCCTCTGCCCAGCCTGGCTCTGAAATTATTCTATTTTTCCCTCTCTGAACTAGAGTCATGATAGGTAGCCCTGTCTAGCTTTGTTACTTTGGCTGGCCTCAAATTTGAGATCTTTCAGTGTCTGAAGAGCTGAGACAAAATACTACACTTGGCTAAAATTCTTATTGTATGGACTGTTATTTCCTCTTTCCCAGTTCCCAGTGCTCTTTAGACAATATCCTATCTCCCCCAGTACCTGACGCTTAACATTTATGATAACCTGTTCTTTCCGTAATTGTGTTTACGGCTGTCCTGAGCGACAGACAAATCAGCTGCATCTGTCTTAGCCACTGACAGGTTCCTGGGGCCTAGTACAGAGCCCTGCTTTGGGTAGGGGCCCAGTGAATTCTGCTGCATGAATGAACACCACTTACTGATCCCTTTACCATGCGCTGGCGTTCTGCTAACCTCTGTTGGTTTGTCTTGTTTTGTCATGTGTCTTTTTCAAGTTTTTAACCTTTCAAGAATTTTAAAATGATTTGGCACGGATAATTCTGACAAAGTTCAAGCTAGAAACACATTTCCAATTACTCATCAGAAAGTGAGGAGACAGAGAGCTGCTTAGTCATGGAACAAGGAGAACACTTTCTTGTAATTAGGGCAAAGGAACTCTTGGCTTGTAACATCACCTCTCAATTTCATCTTTCAGTTTCCCCTGGAATGTCTAGAAAAGGAGCCTGAGGAAGACAGCTTCCTTGGGAGGCAGAGATCAGATTCTCACAGCATACCTTGAAATTCGTGTTTTCAAGAAGTAAATATAGAAAGAATCTAAATTAACCTGAGTATTTCTATGTGATTATCCTTGGGAAAATGCTTACAGAAGTGGGCACAGTTTTTGCTAATTGCAATAGTCCATGGTTTCATTATCATGCTACTTTTAACATTTAAATTCATAAATAAGTATTTATAAATGCCAGCCTGGTCTACAGAGTGAGTTCCAGAACAGATAGGCCCACACAGAGAAATCCTGTCTTGAAAAACCAAGGGAAAAAAATTACATTGAAAAGTTGGAAGCAGGCCAAGTGGCGGCATACAGCTTTAATCCAGCACCTCTGGAGGCAGAGACAGGTGGGTCTCTGAATTTGAGGTAAACTACAGAGTGAGTTTCAGGATGGCCAGGGCTACAGAGAAACCCTGTCTCGAAAAAGGAAAAAGAAAAGTTGAAAGCAAATGAACTATCCAGTAGGAAGTAGAACATATTACACAGATTTGGTTGTATCTTGGTTACTCAGATCTTGGGCCTGAAGAGCTGACTGTTTGTTCTAGAATCGTGCCATGTGAAAAAGGCGCGGTAAAGACAGACGTGAATGAAGGTGTTTCCATGTCAGTGGACTGGGTAGATTAATGGAGCAGGAATGCAGGCGTCACAGGCGTTATGCTGGCCCTGTACACGTGCAGTTCTTGCAGTTCTAATTTTCTTTGATGGGAAGCATTATATTTATAATAATAATAAAATAAAAAGCTATGCTTTCCCAAACTGGGGTAAGCAGCGCTTCCTATGAAGGTGCAGTGCATTGTATCCTGCCCTCATTACTTTTCATTTTACTGGACTGTAAATCCCATGAGGACAGGATAGTTGCCTGTTTCCCAGCAAAATATGCTTTTTTGGTCTCTCACATCTTTATTTATTTTTTTAATAGACAATGTGTCACTGTGTATAAAAGCTGGCTTGGAACATGATGACCTGGCGTGCACTATGTAACCGAGAATAGCCTTAAATCTGTGAAGATTCTCCTGCCTCAGCCTCTGGAGTTGGTGGGTTACGACACCACACCTGAATAATCCTTTCCTGTACAGAATATTTTAGGGACTGCTGCGATCTCCAAGCCCCAGTCTGCACCCTCCTAACTCTTGGCAATGAAAACAGCACGGTGGATTGGATAGAATTGCATCAGATGTGGCAACAAGACCCACGCTCCAGGCTGGCTCTTGGTTTGTTCCTGTCTCAAGAGAGCGGCACCACGCCAGCCAGAGCTGGAGTTTTCCCAGCCTCTTGTCCCTGAACCTTCACAGGCAGCTGCTCACCATGCTGCAGCCCCCTTCCCTCTAACCTCTTCAAGCTGCATTTCCAACCAGTTCCTCGGCTCCGCTCTGCTCATCCTGAACCCGTGTCTCCCGCACGGTTTAAAACTTTAGACGTTTTTAGAACAGACGTCTGCTCTTGGCACTATCCCGTTCACAGACTTTGTTTTTTTTGTTTTTGTTTTTGTTTTTGTTTTTGTTTTGAGACAGGGTTTCTCTGTGTAGCCTTGGCTGTCCTGGACTTGAACTCGCAGCGATCTGCCTGTCTTTGCCTCCCTGAGTGTTGGGATCAAAGGTGTGTGTCACCAACACCACCAACACCTGGCCCCATTCACAGACCGTGATGTCTCCCTATCACTCTTAAGAGCAAGTAGAATCCACGGCAGATAGGCGGAGCCTGTGCACTCCGCCCATCTCAGGCCCCTGTGGTGTAGGAACAAGGAGACTCGCCCCCTTTTCCATACCCACCCCTGTGCCTGACTTCATCTGTTAGAGTGTTAGAGTGGATATCCTGGGAAAGCGTCTTCTAGGAAGGTGTCCTTTATGTCCCCACCCCCAAGTTTGGGTCAGTGCTTGCTTGAAACTCCCTTAGGCCCTGTGCTTGTTGCCTGCATTACAAATCC
This sequence comes from Pachyuromys duprasi, assembly GCA_028658305.1. Lineage (NCBI taxonomy): Eukaryota > Metazoa > Chordata > Mammalia > Rodentia > Muridae > Pachyuromys > Pachyuromys duprasi. Next base: position 160,159 of record CM053762.1, on the reverse strand, counting down.
TTGTTCACTCAACAGCTTCCCCATGTGCCCCGTAGGCCTTTCCACTGCCGAGAGGACCTGCTTTCCTACACACGTCCAACACGCAGCATTTGGGAGGGCTTCCGCTGCTATTGAAAGACTGGACTAGCAGTAACGAAGACAGGCCCTTAGGTGAGCATTGCTTGGAGCAGGGATTGAAGTCCACAGCTACGCTTCGCCTGTGGGAGACCCGTATAATCCTCAGCAGAAGAAAGCACTGTTAGGACTTCCTGAGGACAAACACGGAAGGTGGACACACATGTGTCATCTTTAGTTTTTGTTTTTTCTGTAGCTCCAGATGGCCTCAAACTTGCAACCAGTGTTCCTGCTTCAGTCCTCGGTGAGTATGGAGACTACAGGTGCGGACCACCAAGCACAGCTGACAACTAGGTGTCGGTTTCTATAGAACTGGATTTGGAGCAAAAGCAGTCTGTACATATGTATGTGGCCTCCGCAGAGAGTTAGGCTGCCTGTAAAATTCTACTTCACAACACAGGTGTTTAAATGAGCAGAACCTTTCACAATATGTTTCTTAGGTGTACAAGCCATTTCTGGTCAGTATGTAGTGATTTTAATCCTCTGGTCTACTTATAAAATCTTAGTAAAGTTTGAAAAAAATGTCTTGGGCAGTGGTGCCTCACTCCTTTAATCACAGCATTTGGGAGGCAGAGAGGCAGGTGAATCTCTCAATTGTAGGCCAGCGTGGTCTACAAAGTGAGTTCCAGGACTACACAGAGAAACCCTGTCTTGAAAAACCAAAAATAAAAAACAACAACCAAACCAAAAAAAAATCATTTTGGCAGACTTGATGGCACACACCTTTAATTCCACCCCAGTCAGAGACAGGAGGACCTCTGAGGTTAGCTTGGTCTAGGAGTTCCAGGATAGCTAGAGCTTCCTGTGAGACCCTGCCTCGACAACAACAAAAAGAACTAGATTTCAAATGTGGTGGCCAATGCTTATATTCCCAGCACTTGAGAAGTAGAGGTGAGAGGACCAGAAAAAGGTCATTCTCAACTACATATGGAGTTTGAGACCAACCTGGTCTGCTTGAGACCCTGTCTCAAAACCAATAACCAAGCAAACAGAAAAAGAAATAGTGTGGATTTGTAGGTAGAAATGGAGGTGAATATAGAGTTAGGAGTCATAGTGTGAGAAGAGAGACAGTGGAAAGTGGTTCACTCTATCTGTGTATCTAATCTGGGACATTGTTTTTGAATTGCTATTTGCATTTACAAATAGGGATAAGCTGATGTTTAGTAATATGTCCCTGCTCCTCCCACACTGTGGCCATGGTGCAGGGGGTCAGACCACAAGCTCTGCAGAACGGTCAGTCAGAGCAGTTCCTGTTTCTCCACAGTTGATGCATTCTCACCACTACCCCTCCCTCCATGCGTAGCATGCTAAGTGGTAAGACACCCTGATTTCTGGGATACTGGTCTGTTTTCCTCCCCATCACTAATGTAGGCTGCAGCCTCCCCAAACACTGCAGGGCAGGAGTGTCCTCTTTCAGTGTAGGACCTTTTCCCTGCTGTGGCTCTCAAGATCATCTGGGGAGCCCCTTGAGTCTCCTGGTCAGAGCAGAGCTGTAGGCAGGCCAGAGGTAGAAGCTCTGTGGGGCACGGCCTGGGATCCGGTTCTGTCACCAAACCTTGGAGATCAGAGTTGACTCTCAAATTCTTACTTTGCCTACTAGAAAAGCCAATGTATGATGAACCAGTCCTCAGAGTCCTTCACAAACCTGGCCAAGCTGGGGAAGAGATGTCAGCCTGGAGACAAAGGGAAGTTGTCCCCTCAGAATCTATCTCCTGTTGTTCTCCAATTTAAGTGAGACATTCTGCCACAGGGAATGGCCTGGGTTGGGCGCATCAGGTAGCAGGACAGAAAGCAAGTCTGGACAGGTGGACACTGGAGCCTAGGCTGTGGGTGGGGTGTGCACACTAGTCATAGGGAGGCAGAGGTGGAACCCCACCAAAGGTCAAAGATTAAAGAATAGTTCCCATAGACTGGCTGCCCTCATTTGGTGACTGCTTCCAAGAACTGTAGAGGCAGATGCTGGGCTAGGCTGGTTCACATCTCTGCCATGGGTTTGTGGAAGAGCTAGGGGTTGGAAAGCAGCTCCCTTCACCCTTTTGAGGTCACTGCTTGAGGGAAGGAAAGGCAGAGTCACAAAAGCAGGAGGGGTTTGTGCTGGGTGACAGGAAGGCCAGGTAATAGCAGAGCAGGAAGAGTGAGCTGCCTTCCTTCTTTGCTTCTGAGGAGAGAAAAAGAAAGCCACAGTTGCTTGGCCTGCCCCCAGAAAGAGGGCCTCTGAGGCAGGGGGAAGGGGACTGGAAACCTCAGCTAGGGAAACTCATAGCCAAGGAAAACACTGGGGGGGGGGGCATATCTGGATGTTCCTCTACGACACAGAAGAGCCTCCTTGGTCCATATTTAGCTCTAACAACTTGAACATAAAGCCTGGAGACTCCCCGTGTGTGTTTCTGCTGGTGTCCTGGGGAGCTGAGAGGAAACAGCTGCAGCATGAGCTTAATGGATTGGAAAGGGGCCACATCGGCCCTTAAGGACTCAAATGACCTGAGAAGACCAACCTAAGTGGAGGCATATGGCTCCACCTCCCCAGACATTCTGAGGCTCTGGGATAAGCCGTCCCATCAGGCTTTCTCCACCTTACCTTCCTGATCTCAAAGCCTGTTCCTCTGCTTCTCAGTGTTCTCTAATTCCCTCTACACATGTTGATCAAGGGTAGGTTTGAGGCCAACCTGAGCTACAGAAGATCAGGACTCAAAAAAAAAAAAAAAAAAAAGAGAGAGAGAGAGAGATGCTGGCAGAGGTAGAGACAGGTGGGTCTCTGTGAGCTCAAGGTCAGTCTGGTCTACAGAATAAGTTCCAGGACAGCCAGGCATATACAGAGAAACCGTTTCAAAACCAAAACCAAAATAAAACAACAAAACCCAAAAAAGAAACAACCAAACAAAAAACTTGAGGGAGATGAGGCTCAACACACACACATGACACACACACATTAAAATAAAAAGAGTAATTTTTTTTTAAGGTATTGTGGCACACACCTGTAACTCCAGCACTCTGGAGGCGAGAGGTAGGATGACCTAACCACAGGTTCAAGGCCAGTTTGGTCTACTTAGGAAATTTCAGGCAAGTCAACATAGCATAGCAAAATCCCATCTCAAAATAAATAGATGATAGACAGATAGATAGACAGATAGATAGACAGACAGACAGACAGATTCTCCCCCTCCCCCCAAAGAGCCAAAATATGCTTGCTGTTAAGCCAGACAACTTCAGTTTGATTCATGGGTCCCAAATAGTGGAAAGAAGAACGGACTAGAACAAATTGTTCTCTGACCGCCACATGTGTGGCACAAATTCACACACACACACACACACACACTTAAAAAGAAGTAACACAAAAAAAATTACAGGCTAGCAAAATGGCTCCGTTTAATGGTGCTTATTGCCAAATCTAACAACCTTTGTTTAATCCCTGGAACTTTAATGGTGAAAGGAAAAAATATGGAGCCCTATACGTTTGTCCTCTGACTTTTGGACACCAAGACACATGTATAATCCCTACATATATACACACTAGAAATCAATGTTAAAGAGTCACATCACAGGCTGGAGAGATGGCTCAGTGGTTAAGAGCACTGTCTGCTCTTCCAAAGGACCTGGGTTCAATTCCCCGCACCCACATGGCAGCTCACAACTGTCTGTAATGTCAATTCCAAGGGAGGCTGGTGCAAAGAGGTAAAAGTGAAGGGATTTGTGAAACAGACTCCATCCTGAAGGCTGTGGAGGACTAGAGGAGGATGGCACAGCGGCAGTGAGACCATCACGCTGTGCTTAGAAGGTTTTGCTGGCCAGGCGGCCTCATAGCACTCAGGAGGCAGAGGCAGGCAGATCTCTGAGTTTGAGACCAGCTTGGCCTACAGCCTAAGTTCCAGGACAGCCAGGGCTACACAGAGCAACCCTGCCTTGACAAATCAATCAGTCAATAAATAGATAGATGATAGATAGATAGATAGAGATGGATAGATAAATACAATATTTTGCTAGCAACTATATGATTGGATTTCTGGGGAAAGACTACAGAGGACTTGGTGTCTTTTAAAATTATAATTTATTTTGGATTTCTTATATCTCTTTTTCCCTCTTCTCCACCCCAATCCCTTCCCATACCCCAACACCAGGTAGCAGAGAAAGTTTTATCCTGAGGGTGTTTCCTTCAGGGCACTTGGGTTGAGTAAGTGTTGGATGATAATCCTTGAGGCATAGTGACAGAAAAATTAGCTACTCCATCCCATTGTGTGTGTGTGTGTGTGTATGTATATGTACATTGAAGATTGAATCCAGGACCGTGTACATGCTACACTTGTGCTATACCACTGGGACACATCTCTGACCTATCACATATGTTTTAAAAGAATAGAGGTGCTTTGTTTATAGTATGAAATTAAATAATTTAATAAATTTGTGTTTTTGAGACAGGGTTTCTCTGTGTAGCCCTGGCTGTCCTGGACTCACTTTGTAGACCAGGTTGTTCTCAAACTCATAGAGATTTGCCTGCCTCTGCCTCCCTGAGTGCTGGATTATAGGCGTGTGCCGCTATGCTCAACTTAAAAAAATATATTTTTTTGTTTTTGTTTTTGGTTTTTTGGTTTTTCAAGACAGAGTTTCTTTGTGTAGCCCTGGCTGCCTGAGACTTACTTTGTAGACCAGGCTGGCCTTGAACTCACTGAAATGTCTGTTTCTGTCTCCTTGAGTGCTGGGATTACAGGCGTGCTCTGCTGCACCTGGCCAAAAAAAAAAAAAAAGCCTTTTAAAGAAGAGAACCCTGGCTGGAGTTGGAGGCAGAGTGGAGGTCCAGGGTGCTGCGGTGAACTTGGAGCTTCTTATCTTTTTGTTTCGTTTTTCAAAACAGAGTTTCTCTGTGTAGCTTTGGCTGTCCTGGACTCACATTGTAGACCAGGCTGGCCTTGAACTCATAGAGATCTGCCTACCTCTGCCTCCAAGCATTGGGATTAAAGGCATGTGCCATGGTGCCCAGCAAGAGCTTCCTATCTTGATGGCTCAGCAGGTTACAAAATCAGGTGACTCATCTCTTATCCTAAAATGACCCTGTTTGGGAAGTGGCAAAGGTCTGCAGAATGTATATTGTGTTGCACACTTGAGTCCACGTATACACAGGATATTAACATGCACGCACCTGGTGTGGCCCCAGCTGGGAGGGGTAACTGAGGCAGAGATACTGTAAATGAGCAAACAGTATTTCCCAGAGTTTTTGGGAAGAGGTATGGGTTCTTCATACTGAGATTGGTGTAGCTTCAAAGCCTGGTGAGCCACCAGAGGAGGAGGTCTGGGAGGCGGCAGGGTGTAAGGGAGGCCAATGTCCATTCCTCTCTCAAGGAGCCTGGCGGGCGCAGCTGGCCGAGCTAGACACTCTGAGGCTGTGGTGATGGTGGCATCTTCCTTATTTATTCCTTAAGCCTCCAGCTGCAGGCAATGGAAGCTTCCACACCCATGAGAAGGCGTACACAGGCTACAGCCACTGCAGGCCTAGAGCAGTGAAGGAAAGGCGGCACCCCCTGCAGATGCTGTCTGTGCTGTGAAACTGCATGTAGTCGTTTGGAGAGCGGTTTCTGCACCGGTTTGTGCGCGGCTCAGATGGACACACTGGCCCCTGCCCCAGTGACCGGAGCCTGGCTCTGTCTTCCTGTCTTGCTCTGTGGTCTGAAGATGCCTGAAGTGGGGCACACTGTCTGGGCCAGGAGCCAGGAAGTGTGGACTACCCCGGGCTAGTGCGCAGTGATGGACAGAAGTTTCTGAAACAGCTAGTGAGGCAGTAATCCCTTCAGGGTCACATGCAATCCTGTTGAGCTGTTGTGGGTGTCATACCCATGGGAAATTAGGAAGACTGAGTCCCTGGGCTTCCATGGTGGCATTTCTTGAGGAACTTAATTGAAGGATTAGGGGCTACAAGCAGGTAGCAATCAGAGGACTTTGTGTTTGGCCTTTCGGAGATGTGAAACATTACTGTTCCGGGGCTGCCCTTCAAAAACAAATTAGCAATGACAGGTTAAGGCCTGTAGTGAAGCTGGGAAAGTCTCTCCACCCATCCCTAGCCCTAGGCCCTGAACTAGAAGTGGGGTGTGTTTGTGTGTGTGTGTGAACAAAAATGCTCTACCAACTGAGAAGCATGGACTAGCTCCTATATCTCCCTTCATCATTTTCCCACCTCCACACCCACTTGTTGCTTTTTAGGATCACACTTTCAGAGGTTTCATCCTGAGGCTGTATGTAGGCTTAGCCAGAGCAAACAGAGACAGCGCTTAAGTCAACACAACAAGAAGCAGAGCAGGCGCAGGTGATAGGTGGTGGGCAAGAAAACTGGGAAGATGTGTGGGCAGCCCTGAAAGGACCCAAGTATCTCCGTAAGAGGAGAATCCTGGGGCTAAGGCCAGGCCAACTAGTCTCTCAAGGCAAGGCGGTTTCTATCGGTTTCTATCGCGGTTTCTATCAAGGCGTGGTTCCCAGTTGATTGGTGCCAGCAAGGATCTCCTGCTAAAGGAGTCAGCATGGATCAGCAGCGGGGGTGCTAGTACTGGCCTCTGGGGGATGTGGCTGGGGTCTGAGGGTTAAGAGTTGCTTTGTATGACTACGACCACCACCATCCCAGCCCTCTCACTGAGGTTCAGGCTGCTGCTGCAGGAAAGAAAGGCAGAGGCCAGCCAGGCCAGGTTGCTGGGAGGAGCAAACAGCTGGAAGTGGGCGAGGAGTGTCTGGTCTTCTCCACGCTTCTCCAGGACCTTGGAGCTGCAGACTCATGCGGATACCCAAGGCACCCTCTGCTCCTGACTCACACAAAGATTGCTTTTCAGGACAAACCTTTCTCTCCCACCAAGGGCAGAAGGAACTCAGGTATTTCAACATTCAATTATTGTGCACCTCATGGTACTTCTCCTGAAGGAGAAATCCCTGTCCAGTCCACAAAGAACTCCCCAGTGTCCTTAAAAGGCAGCCTGGTCAGGGCCTTGTCATGCCAGGATTCCCCAACGGTTCAGTGAGTTTGAGCTAGCTGCCTGCTGATTACACTAGAGATTGGAGGATGCCTGAGGCAGCTGGGCCTCCTCACTCTGTCAGGGGTTCAGGTTGAGAGGCCAGGCTGCAGAGGGAAGAGTTAGAAGGCCAGACCCACACGCTGGCAAGCTAGGTGGAACCCTGGGCATAGATCTCTACCTGGGGAACAAGAATATAATATCCCATCACTGGCATCAGGGGAGGGAGGAGGCAGCAAACTCTTGCTGAAAAGGTTCTCATCTAGCACCAAAAAGTTATCAGGCACCTACCACACTCCTTAGCAACTCAATCCACTCCTTTGACACTGATGACGATACCCAGATAGGTCTTGAACTAAAACCCACCAGTAGTAATGAAAAGGCTGAACTGTATTCAAATTCACCTGTCTACAAATCCTGAGCTATGAAGGGCTCACCACACAGACAGAGACGTCCCTCCTGAATAAAGACACTTCAAACCAGCCCTAGCAGGTCCCTATGTTTATTCCCCTGCTCTCTCCTATTACTCTATCGCTCATTCATGAGTGAGAGCGAGCGAGCGAGCGAGCGAGCGAGAGAGAGAGAGAGAGAGAGAGAGAGAGAGAGAGAGAGATCTAGGGAGTTGAACAGATAGAATCAAATGCAGTTTCTGACAGTTGGGAGGCAGAGGTAGATGAATCTTTGAATTTGAGGTCAGCCTGGTCTACTGAGTGAGTTCCAGGACAACCAGAGATACCCTGTTTTGAAAAGAAAGAAAGAAAGAAAGAAAGAAAGAAAGAAAGAAAGAAAGAAAGAAAGAAAGAAAGAAAGAAAGAAAGAAAGAAAGAGAAGCAGGGCTGGAGAGATAGCTCAGAGGTTAAGAGCACTGTCTGCTCTTCCAAGGGTCCTGAGTTCAATTCCCAGCAACCACATGGTGGCTCATAGCCATCTATAATGGGATCTGATGCCCTCTTCTGGCATGTAGATACACATGCAGGGAGAACACTGTATACATAATAAGTCTATAATGAGAGCTGGTGCCCTCTTCTGGCATGCAGGTGTACATGCAGACAGAACATTGTATTAGAAATGAGTCTTAAAAAAAAAAAAGCCATAGAAGGGTCATGTCTATAGTCCAAGGATTAGGAGGTCGAAGCAGGAGGATCTCTGCACATTGAAGGTCAGCCTGGTCTACATAGTAGGTTTTAGTTGATCTATGCTGCATAGTGAAACCCTGTGTCAATCCTCTCCCCTCCCCCCTCCCCCAAATGCTATCAAGGCGTGTCCCTTGGTTTTGGAGTTGGGTATGTCTGCCCACTTCATCCCCATCACTCTAGCTCCTCTGACTTCTTTACACTTGGTAAAAAAAAGCCTTCTTTGGGACTGAAGCATTGTCTCTCAGAGGGGAGGGGCCAGCTTCCTAATCAGCTCGCCTGTCACAGGTGGTGTCTTATTTTCCTCAACTCCTTCTAATTCTAGTCTGTGAAATTCAAATATCCTGTGGTCAGTCAAATATCACTGCCCTCCACCCTGAACTCTCCTGCCTTAAAGATATCCAGTCTTGGGGCTGAGAGATATCAAGATGAGGGTTCAGAAGTCAGGCATGACGTGTGCCCTTAATCCCAGTACTCAGGAAGCAAAAGCAGAAGATCTCTGTGAGTTTTCAGCCAGCTTAGTGTTCCAGGCCACTACAGTTATGGACATCAGACAGCCCCCAGTGCTTGCCATACCAGGCAGGAAGAAGAGAACTGAGCTCTTGTACCTAAGCCAGAAATACCTGGATGATCTCCCAGATGAAGAGGGACATGGATTTGAAAGCAGCTTTTTAGATGTCTTTCTAGGCACAGCATGGGGCGATGGAGACGCTTAGATGATGAGCCAAAAGCGGAGCAAGCTGTAGTTTTTTGCAGGAAGACCTCTTCCTAAGCTCTTATTGATTCTTATTTAGATTCACTGAGCATCCTCATTTTCTTTTCATCTTCTCCTCCTCCTTTTTTTTTTTTTTAAGATTTATTAATTTAGCCAGGCAAGGTGGCTCACACCTGTAATCCTAGCACTTTGGTAGGCAGAGACAGGTAGCCTGGTCTTCAAAGTGAGTCTAGGACAGCCAAGAAAAACAAACAAAAAAGATTTATTGATTTATTATTTATATGGTATTCTACCAGCATGTGTGCCTGCAGGCCAAAAGAGGGCACCAGATCATATTATGAACCATCATGTGGTTGCTGGGAATTGAACTCAGGACCTTTGGAAGAACAGCCAGTGCTCTTAACTGCTGAGCCATCTTTCCAGCCCTCATTTTCTTCTTATCCCACCTGAGCATTAGACAACCAAGGGTCTACCTGCATCACAGTCATACTGTTCTCCTCTACCATCATCTTCTTCACCACCAACTTCTTTCTCTCAGCCAATACTACTGTAGTACTCATGTTCTGTGCTTGTCCTAGCAGCCCAGATGGGAAGGCAGCCATGAAGACTCTCATCAGGAAAGTTAAGGCTGTGGGAAATTTGCAGACAGGAACCTTGGAACCAGGAAGCAGTGATGAGCACGGAAGCCAGAGTTCTGGGGTTGGTCCCAGAAGTTGGCAGAGTTTTCCCTGTCCCCTGGGTGGTAAAGGCATAAAAAGAACACACCCTGCCAGAAGCTGTCCTTGCAAGCCTGGATCTATGTCTATGCCTGATGGGGCATAGTTGGAAGAGTGCCCATCAGGCATAGACATAGCCTTTTGGGCCGACCGAGGGAACTGCCGAAGAGAGAACAGAATTCTAAAGGGAAGGTCCCGGATATGCGGTGGGAAGCTGCATGCCTTGGAGTGGGCCCAGGAATTGGGTGGATAGGGCAGCATGATATTAGACTGAGGTGACAGCAGCTGGGCGCAGTGGCGCACACCTGTAATCCCAGGGCTCAGGGGAGGCAGAGGCAGGCAGTCTGTACAGAGAGCGTCCCAGGACAGCCAGTGGCAAAAAAAAAAAAAAGATGTTGGTGAATGAATGTAATTTCAGAACTCAGGAGCGAGAGCAAAAGCAGCTCAAGTTTGAGGCCACTTTGGGCTACACAGCCCAAGTCAGGCCAGCTAGGAAGATGCAGGGAGACCATGTTTCCATGTTTTAACAACCTTTTTTTTTTTGAGACAGGGTTTCTCTGTGTAGCCTGGCTGTCCTGGAACTCACTCTGTAGACCAGGCTGGCCTAGAACTCAGAGATCCACCTGCCTCCACCTTCCAAGTGCTGAGATCAAAGGGGTGTGCAACCACACCCAGCTGGGTCATGTTTTAAAAACAAAAAACAGAGAGGCATAGGAGAAGAAGAGGGAGAGAGGGTGGGATTGGGGGGGAGGCGGCTACAGCTGGGATACAAAGGGAATAAACTATAATTAAAAAAATTAAAAACAAAAACAGAAAACAAGGGTTGGGGAGACGGCGCAGTTGTTAATGGCACTTGCTGCTCTCGCTGTGGACTGTAGCTCCGCTCCCAGCATCCTCGGCAGGTGGCTCAAGACCACCTGTAACTCCAGCTCCAGGGAACTGATGCCTCTGGCCTCCTAGCACACCTGTACACACACACACACACACACACACTTAAAAATCTTTAAAAAAAATACAAAAATACAGAACAAGGCCAGAAGAGCTGGCTCAGCAGCCAGAGCTGCTCTGTTCTTCAGGGCCTGAGTCTGGTTGCCAGCACTACACCAGGCGGCTCACCAAGGCCTGTGACCTTGGCAGTGGGGGATGTGCCATCCCTTTGTGGCCTCTGCAAGCACTACACTCATGTGCACAACCCATACATCAGTCATTATGTGTAGGTTCTGCTGAGTCTCCTGACTACATGCTTTGTTGTTTATAAGTAAGCACTGTGTGCCAACAGGAACTCAAGGTTTCTTATCTGACAAGAGTTTCTGTGAGACACATAATCACCGTTTTCTTTTTTACATTCAACCCACAGGCACACACGCACACACAGAGACATACACAGATGCATACACACACACACAGACTCACACACAGGGACACACACACTTTGTTGCTTCTTCATAATGTCATTAGTCCACATCTCATAAAATTTTTTAAATAAAAAAAGATGACACATTTTAACTCATATTTTTTTTTTTTTTACTAGAGGGGAAAAAAGCCAAAGGTTCATGAGTAAGAATGAGTGTTGCCTAGGCATTTGGGGAAAGCTGTCTAGGGATGGAGTGTTAAGGCAGGTGAGAAGGCTCGGGGTTGGTGCTGTGGGAACTAACCCCAGCAGTGACAGCTTCCTCCCTTCCTTGCTGCTCGTGCTCAGATGTACACTGGGGCATCAAGCCTACGAGCCAGGACACCTGAGTTTGACTCATCCTGTATCTTGGGCTATGCCAGGAGCAGAACAGACAGTGTTTGCCTGTCCAGCTCAGTTAGCTGAGCCTGCACCACAAGGTGTGGGAGGACTCTCACATGACATAGGGAAAGGCCCAGGGAAAGGAAGGCCCCACCCTGCTTGGGGCCCTAGTGTGTTTCCAAGCCTTCATGTCTGAGGCTCTGTGCCCTGAGATGCTGGCATCCCAGACACTGTCCACACAGACCTCTGAGCAGGACCTTTGTCAGCCACTGGAAACCTGGCTCTGGAGTCCCACTGGCCCCTAGGCTTCCAAAGCCGTTTCAAAGTTGCTTTGCTGCTAAAGGGTTAACTGTGAGCATTTCCTGGGGTCTTTGCCCTTATTTGTCCCCCGAAGGGACAGATGCGTGTGGCAAAGATGTCAGATTATAATGGGTCTTATAATGTGTCACAGCTGGCCTCCCCTACTTTCAGGGAGGCTTCTCTTCTGGGAGCCCCTAGTAGATGTGGGGAAGCAGGCAGTCACAGCATGTTGGAGCTATGTTGCGTCTGGACCTGCCTCCTTCACAGGCTGAGCAGAGAGTGAGGAGTGTGGTTTCCCTGGGGGAGCCGAGATGGGCTCCTTGCCTACCCCAAGCCCACTGTTCCAGACCCACAGCCCCTAACCAGATCAGATAGGGCACGTTCCCATAGCCAACTGCCTGTTGACTAGGACCATGCTGACGCAGGCAGGAAAATATTAACCCAGCCCAGGAGGAGCATGTGCACAGCAGTGTGTGTGTGTGTGTGTGTGTGTGTGTCTGCCCATACACGAAAAGCCAGGCACTGTGGTCCCCTCCTGTAATCCCAGCTCAGGAATCTGACATACTGTATTCTGAAGCCAGTAAGGGATGCATACTGAGGCCCTGTCTCGGAAAAAACAAGTCAGCCGGGTGGTGGCTCATGCCTTTAATCCTAGCAAGTTCCAGAACAAGGATTCACACAGAGAAACCCTGTCTTGGAAAAATAAAAAATCAAAAACCAAGAAAGCCAGGTGTGGTGGTGCTCATCTGATCTCTGCACCTGAGAGTTGAAAGCAAGAAGGCCAGGAGCTCCAGGCCACATACGGCCACCTCTGGGCCAGTTTGGGCTACTTGAGAACCTGGATCAGAAACAAGAAACAGGGCTGCTGAGACAGTCCAGTGGGTAAGCATGCTTACCACAGAGCCTGAAGATCTGAGTCTGACCTCAGAGATCCACATAGTGGGAAAAGAGCCTAGTCCTCACAATTTGCTCCCCCCAAAATATATAAATAGATAATATATACCAAAAGACCCAGATATGCCCTCCAACCCCCATCTTGCACCCATTCCCTATTCTTTCATTCTTCTCACATATGCAAACTCTGTGTTGGCTTCTCAGCTGCCTCTGTTCATGAGTGGCCTCCTCTAGGAATGCCTGGAATGCATTGTGTAGCTCAGGTTGGTCTCAAACTCATAGCCACCCTCCAACCCCTTACCCCCTACCCCCAACCAATCCCACCCCCTTTGTTAAAGGTGAGTTTGAGCTTTTATTTTTTTAAAGTTTCTAGTTCCCCTTTCCAGGATGCTCTGGATTCTCATCCTTTTAAGAAACATGTATTTATTTTCTTTTTATGTGTACTGGTGTTTTGTCTTCGTGTGTGTGTGTGAGGGTGTCAGATCTTGGGGTTACAGACAGGCGTAAGCTGCCATGTGGGTGCTGGGAATTGAACTCAGGACCTCTGGAACCACTGAGCCATCTCTCAAGTTCACACCTTCTTCTTTTTTTAAAAGACAGTCTCTCTCCTCTCTCTCTTTCTCAGACAGGGATTCTCTGTGTAGCCCTGGCTGTCCTGGACTCACTCCATAGACCAGATCCTCCTGCCTCTGCCTGGGTGCTTGGGTTAAAGGTATTGCAGTATCATGCCTGGCTATTGCTGAGACTTGATCCTAGGGCCTCATGCTTCTTAGGTAATCAACACTCAGCTACAGCCTCAGAAACAAAACAATTTCTCAAAGAGAGACAGAATGCCTTAGGGCACATCAGAAGACTGCTCCAGAGACCAATACTACAATTAATTTCATCCACACTGTCAGCACCCACCAGCTTGGTCTTTGACTTCCTGGTCTGTTGCTGCAGTCAAGACCCTAGTCTCATAACTGAGTAGGAAGAGCTGAGATCCTCTGACCCTGATTCATAGGTGGAGGAGCAGAGGCTTAAGGCTAGGACTCAAATCCAAGTAGGGGTGCAAGATACCAGAAGCTCTTCATCACAGAGCAGATTTGCTGTATTTGACAAATAAAAATATAGGGTGGACAGTCAGGTGAGAATTTCAGAGGTGTGGGGCTCAGGAGATGGCTCCTTGTGTAAAGGTGCTTGCTGTTGAAGCTGACACTTGAGTTCAAGCCCTGGGATCCACGCGCTGGAAGGAGTGAACCAGTCCTTGTGGGCTGTCCGTAGACCTCCACCTGCACCAATGTTTATTCCCCACAGCTGGCAGTACTGACACATGACTGTGGGGAGGGACAGGAGGAGCTACGTGAGGAACACTTCTCCCCATAGAGACCTCCAAGCCAGCCAAGGAAACACAATGAGACCCTGTTTCAAGTCTCTCTCACACATACACACACACATACACACATACACACACACCTAAAACCCAAACCAACCAACTAAACAACAAAAATAGAACCAAACTGTGATGTTATGGGACAAATTAAATAAAGATGATTAGACACATATATAAAGAGGTTTATTAGGTGGATATGGAGAGAGGAGGGAGGGCAGGGAGAACAGGACATGATGGGGGAGAGAGAGAGAAAAAGAGAGAGGGGAAAGAGAGAGGGGACACCCGGATAGAGAAAGGGAGAAGGCCAAGGGGCCAGGAGCAAGAGAGACCAACAGAGAAAAGAACCAAGAGAGGGACCTCGAATCGGGTTGTCCCTTTAAGGGGCAAAGTAACCACGCCTTCCAGGTGGCCACCTGCCTGGTAACACATGAGGACATCGTAAGTTGCTAGGCAACCCAGAAGCAGGTTTAATTCCAAAATCCTAACACAAACCGTCACACACAATAAATAAATTGTAGTTAAAAAAACAAGAATTTCAAGGCATGTAACTTAGGAGTATTTATTTTTATTTGTGCTTTTTTTGTGTGTGTATGTTAATAAGAGTGCCTCAGATAAACATCCTTGGCTATGATACTCCCACTGTGCAAAGTTTGTTTCTATTTTTAAAAAATCTTTATTTTTATTTTATCTTTTTATTTATTTATGTTTTGAGATAGTCCTTCTACATAGCCCTGGCTGTCCTGGAACTCAGTATGTAGACCAGACTGGCCTTAAAGTCACAGAGATCTGTCTGCTTCTGCCTCCCAAGTGCTGGGATTAAAAGCATGAGCCACCACCGCCTGGTTGTTTGTGCTTTTTAAAAAAACTACATTTTAGTGTGTGTGTGTGTCTGTGTGTGTGTGTGTGTGTGTGTGTGTGTGTGTGTGTGAGAGAGAGAGAGAGAGAGAGAGAGAGAGAGAGAGAGAGAGAGAGAGAGGTGTCAGAGGACTGTAAGGGTAGGAAATTTTAACTTGGCCCTAAACGCCCTTCTTTGTTCCTGGACTGAGAAGTGCAAACAGTCCCTAACTGTCCCCTAGTCATCACACCTGGGCACAGCCAATCGCTGACTGCCCCCATTAGAAAAATCCCTTACCCCTAGACCCCTCCTGTTTTGTGATTTTTGCCTTTATAAACTCTGTGATTCTGTTGCTCAGGGTTCTGTACCACCCCCTTGCGTAGGAGCTGTGTGCAGAGCCCCTGCATGCCGGCTGCTAGTAAACACCTCTTGCTGTTTGCATCAAGCGTCTCTTTGTGGGTTATTGGGGTCTGGCGTCTATCCTGAGGAATGGAGGGTCTCCCCACCTTGGGAGTCCGACAGGACAACCTGTGGGAGTCAGTTTTCTTCCACCATTGAGTCCTGGGATGGAACTCAGGTCAGTAGTCTTGTATGACACTACCTTTACTCAGTCATCACACCATCCTTTTTTAAAAATTTTAATTATATTTTGTGTATGGATGTTTTGCTTGCATGTGTCTGTATACCACATGTAGTGACCACATAGACCAGAAGTGGGCGTCAGATCCTCTGGAACTGGAGTTAAGACAGTTGTTACCTGTTGTATGGTTGCTAGGACTCAAACCTGGGTCCTCTGGAAGAGTAACAAGTGCTCTAAACCATTGAGCCATCTTTCCATCCTGTTTTTGTTGTATTGTGATAGTCTTGCCTTGTTATACAGACATGGCTGTCTTGTACATACTACTTGTATGTAGCTCAGTCTGGCTTCAAATCTGTGTTCTTCCTGTCTCTGCTTCACCAGTTCTGGGATTAAAGGTAACACTACCGCACCAAGTGAAGACCTGGGATTGATCCCACACATACACAAAACTCGGAAAAACAATGACAAAATTTTTTTTACTATAAATATATCCTAAACATTGCAAATAACTGTTTCTCTAAAACTCACAATTTACTGTTTTATGGGGTAACCCTACCCTTAGGAAAAAGGACCCTGGTGTGTACTCTCTGTCCCCAGTTATCTGCATTGTTTTTTTCCTGACTAGTGTTAGTCATTACTCTGATTCGTACCTCCCTCCTGCTGCCTTGAGCTGCCTCTCTCCACTATGGAGCTGTCTCCACGGTTCCGTCCCGTCAGCTGTCCCAGGCCACTCTCTGCAAACACACACCTCACTGGCCTCTTCACTACTCAACTCAGCGCAGCTACTAGCTGGTTCCATGGCCTCTGGGCAGCCCAGTGCCCAGGTTCCCATCTCCCTCCCACCTGCTCCTTCTTAGTGTCCCTGTGCCCCACAGTCCTGGCCCTGGCCCCCACTCCCTGTGATTCCTGGATAATGCTGAGCCACCTGGGCTGATATCACTGGAATTACCTGCTCATTACTTGATTGGGCCCTCCTCTGGAGTTTGCAGGAAGCCCAGGACTCAGGAATACAGGCAGCTAAGAGGCTTCACTCTGGTTCTTGCATAGTTAGATCACTTTCGAGGCTGCTTGGCTCTTGGGATAGGGTCAAAACCAGCTAAAGTCTTTCATGGTAACCCCAGCCCATCCTGAACCCTCTGTAATTCACTCTCCATTTCCAGATTAGGTTTCCACAGCCCTTTGGGGGCTGTAAGAAGCTTTAAGAGTGATTCTCTTCCTTCCAGGCAGAAACTTGGAGGACTTGGCTTCCACATTGCCTTTTCTGGAAGACGCCTGTCTCTTTAGACTGGATCTTCCCTCTGCCTGATACCATGAATTCTGTTTCCTTTGCTTGCCTGTGAGACAGAGGGGGCTGTTTCCACCTTGGTTCCCATACCAGCTATGTAAATGTGCTCCTTGGCCTGACCCTTAACATGGATTCCACCTTTCTCTCTGTCTAGTCTAACAGCCAAGCTCTGGCTTCATATAAGAGCCTCGCTTTACTTATTTGGCTCAGAGTTCCTCTGTGTTGCTTAGGCTAAGCACTTCTGCTCCAAGCCTTCCAAGCGCAGGGATTATAGGTGTGCACCTCTACACCGAGTTCCATGGCTCCTTCTCTTTTGTTTTCCCCAAGAAAATGTTTCTCTGTGTAGCCCTGGCTGTCCTGGAACTCATTCTGTAGACCAGGCTGGCCCCAAATTTAGAGAGCTGCCTCCTGAGTGCATTAAAAAAAAAGTGGGCTTAAAGGCCTGTGCCACCACTACCGCCCAACCCATTTCTCACTCTTGACCTGAACTCATGTCTGACTGGAAGGCACACAAGGCAGAGATGAAGGCAGAAGTCCTCCTTTCCCAGGGTGCAGCTTTCTGGAAGAAATGCAGCAGTCTGAGCGCATTTTGGATGTGCTGTGAGTGAGGCTGAACCTTTGGCCTCTTTGGCTACAACCTTAGCTTCTGGGAGAATTGTGTTGGGCAATGCGGATGTGAACGTGCTCTGCGGGCTCCAGGCAGGGCCTGGTCTTTGGCACCCTCTAGAGGAGAGTCATTTTCCTCCTCTCTTCATACTCTGCCCTTTCACCTTTTGTCTTTCTCTCCACCGACCGCGGCCCCGCCCCCAACCCCAGGTGCAGCTTTCTTTTCTAACACAGGCCCAATCTCTGGAACACTAAAAGAAACTGTTCCAAATCTCAGTTAAAACACAGTTTACCAAAAAAATATGGAACACTTCTCGAGTTTGCGTGTCATCCTTGCGCAGGAGCCATAGCAACCTGTTTTGTTGCAGTTTTAGTGTATGTGCCGCCAACGCCAGCTCTTTTTCCTTTTCTTTCTTTCTTTCTTTTTTTTCTGTTTTCTCTCTTTTTATTTATTTAGTTTTTTCCAGACAGTTTCTTTGTGTATCCCTGGCTGTTTTGGAATTCACTTTGTAGACCTTGAACTTACAGAGATCTGCTTGCATCTGTCTCCCAAATGCTGGGATTAAAGGCCTGCACCCCAGCCAGTATGACTGTTCACATTTGGGTTGTACTACCGTTTCCATAAGTCAGCCTCTCACCTTCTCTCTCCTTTCCTCCCTCCTTTCCTTTCATCCCTCTGTTTAAAACTGTGTTTAAAATCTTGGGGAGAGATGGCACCATGGTTCAGAGTGCTGGTTCTTGCAGAGGATCCAGGTTCAATTCCCAGCACCTGCCTATCTCTGTAGGCATGCACATGGTACACATTCATACATGTAGGCAAAATACTCAAACTGTAAAATAAATACACCTAAAAATATACTACGTTAAAAATCTCTTCAGGTTTTGTTTGTTTAAGACTGTGTCCCAGAATGATATCAAACTTGCTATTTAAATTAAGATGGCTTATTTGAATTCCCCATCTTCCTGCCTTCACACGGTTTACAGGCATGGACCACTGTGCCCATTCTTTTAATGTGGTGCTCACACACAGTGCAAACATTCTATAAACTGAGCTACATCCCCAGGTCCAGGAAATCTCTTTCTAATAAACTCCAACTCAGGCCTGGAGAGATGGCTCAGGGGCTAAGAGCACCGGCTGCTCTCTGAGAAGACCCGGGTTTAATTCTCAGAACCCACATGGCAGCTCACAACTGTTTCTAACTCCAGATCCGGGGAATCTGACACCTTTACACTCACACAGGCAACACTCCAATGCACATAAAATAAGATTAAAAAATAATTTAAAAAAGAAAAGAAAAAGGGCTGGAGAGATGGCTCAGAGGTTAAGAGCACTACCTGCTTCTTCCAAAGGTCCTGAGTTCAATTCCTAGCGACCACATGATGGCTCACAACCATCTATAATTAGATCAACAAACAACCAACCAACCAACCAATCGACCTCCAACTCTGCCTTCACCTGAGTGGAGGTGAGAAGAGCTGCTTCAGGGTGGTGGTGGTCACCTCTAATCCCAGCACTCCAGAGTCAGAGGCAGGCAGATCTCTGTGAGTTCAAGGACGGCCTGGTCTAGAGAGGAAGTTCCGGGACAGCCAAGGCTACACAGAGAAACTCTGTTTTGAAAAGAAAAAAGAAAAAAAAAATGGGTCGTAGTCCAAGCTGTCCAGTCTCAGACAAGTTATGTGGTTGAGGATGACCTTGAGCTCCTGATTATAAGGACATGGCTCTTCATTCATCCTTTGACACAGAGTCTAACTGTATACAACATTATTTGGCCTGGACCACACTATGTAGACCAGGATGACCTCATTCCCTCTGATTTACAAGTGCTGGGATTACTGTGTGTTGATAGCCTGGATTTACTAAGTAGTCCAGGTTGTGCTTAAATTTGTATTCCTGGTCTCTGCCTCGTGGGTGCTGGTTACAGATATGTGCCATCATGTTCAGCAATCTTTAGAAGACTGTTTTATTCCCTAAGAGACTTTTGAGAAACTGTACCTTATAATTTATCCCATCAAGGTGCTGTGGGTCTCCCTGGGCTTGCTGCCTACTGCCCACCTCTCCAATAGCAGGTGCCCACCCTCACACTTCAGCACTGCAGCCCCTGCAGACACTTTCAGGCCTGCCTGTTCTTCTGGGCCCAGAAGACCTCTTTGGCTGCAGGCTGTTCTCATGTGCCCTCCTGACCTCACCCTCATCGCTGAGATCCCACTGCTGTCCTGAGCCCCAGCACCAAGCTGCCAGGCCAGCTTGGTTTCTCTCATGGAGCCTAGGATATGTCTTTCCCAAGAAAGGCAGTGTCCAGAAGACAGAGCCCGGGATAGGGACCCCAGGAAACCAGGTTTGGGTTTTCCTTTATCAGATAGGGACTGCTGATGACAGGGTCCAACTCTCCTTCAGACTGATGACTGTGCCAGAATTGCTTTTGCCACCTTCTCTGCTGATTTCTGGAAACTTCTACCTGCATCTCCTCTCCCCCACCCCCTATGTTCACAGCTTTCTCTACAGCCTGGGTCTCAGGAGCCTCTGTGACCTTCTGCAGGCTAACTCTGCCTCTGGCTTTAGATAACCCAGATGTTTGGCTTGTAGACCTGGCCTTTCCCCCCAGAATGCACACCTGAAACACCACCTCTGACCTCACAAGGGCTGCCTCAGAACTCAGTCTCCATGGTGCTTTTGGCAAAAGCAGGGATGCTATTTTGGGCAGCGTGTATGGACTTGGCTTAAGTGGCATGAGCCAAACCCCTGTCCTACTGACCTCTCCCCTAGAGGAGCAGAACAGGAATCCGGCCACCCCCCGGGGAGGGTTGAGAGGCAGGCTCTAAGGGAGACTCAGAGACAGCCAGCTCCAGTTCACTACCAGCTCGAGCCTGCCTCAGTGATGGGGGAACAGAAGCAAGAGCAGCTTTGACAGACATTAACGGAAGGGTCCTGACGGTGGAGGCTGAGAAGCACAGGGTACTTTAGCAGAGCCAGTGTGGGCTGCAGGTAGGCTGGGGCAGGGTAGCTTCCCTAGGGCCAGCCCAGCCAGGACCACATAGGAGTGACCATTGGATTATTGTTTGGGAAAGAAGGTTCATCAGGAGTTGAAGTTTGATTCTCTGTCTTGGTTCAGCCCTATGTGGTTGTGTGACATAGACAGATCAGTCCATGGCTGCTGAGTGGAGCAGAGAGTGGAAGAATAGATTGGGCTGTGCCAGCAGAAACGCTTGGTGGAGGGAGGAGGGAAGATCGAATCTGATAGACTGCAGAAAGGAGGCAGGTCAGAGGTGGCTGCTGGTGTCTTCCATGGAGTCTTCCTCAGAGGCTGGGCCAGGATTCAGAGATCCTGCCTTTAAGGCTAAGGATATAAAACGATGCTTCATCTAGAGAGAACTGGGTAGAGCCTGCTTGAGGGCCACTCAGGAGTTATCCTCATAGTCTGAGAGGAAAGGTTTTAGGAAAGGCGGGAGGGTGGACTGGGCGTATTACTTCTCAAAGCTGGGTGGATGGCAGACTTGGGAAGGCCCAGGAGGACCTCTGAAGAGCTTGGTGTTGAGGCCCAGGGTCCTGGGGCAGCATTGAGGGAGGTGGGACTGCAGGATCCTTCACAATCGTTCGAGCCGCTCCCTCCCTCCAGCTTGCCTGGATTTGGGATAGCACTGGCAAGGGCTTGCCTGGTGGCTTCTCCCCAGGGAAACTGAGGTCTTATGGAAATTCAGGGGCCAAATTTTGTGTCTCCCAGCCCTAGGTTTCTCTCTGGTTCCACAGCATCTAAAAGTCAGAAAAACAATGTCTCAAACAGACCAGCGAAGGCGGTAAGTGCCCTCATACCCCCAGTTGGCCCATATCTACCCCAGAACACCTTAGTTGCTCCCTGTCCTGTCCTGCCCTTTCCCTAGGGGCAGCTGGTGTCCTAGGCCCTTCTTTTCCAGCCTTCCAGTACCCCAGGGACCCAGTCCACCTGCCTCTGATGTCCCACAGCACAGCAGATATCAGGCTGGGCCCTGGGGTTAGCTCTGAAGGATTGAGGATCCGGGACTGGTGAACAGGTTCTGCCCCGCCTGTGCAAATGGTGCTCACCAGAACCGTACCCATCACCTTTTGACTACTGGGTACAGTCAGAGTCTGCACTGGCCACTGCTTGGTCCCTTTACCTCTTTGTCCTATACCTCCCTTTGCTTTGTGCCCTCAGACTCCTTCAGCAATTGTTCCCTTTTCCTGAAGTTTGCTCCCCACTCTTATCCCCATGGTCCTTCAGCTCCTCCACTCATTTCCAAAAGGCTTCTTGGTAAGGCTTCCTGTGACTACCTTACTTGCGGTCACACTTCTTGTGCATCCATTGCATTACTGGACTCACTTTACAAAACCTGCTGAGCTCTTACTGGCAGCTAATATCCCAGGTGAAAATAATGTTCTCCATGTTCTGAGGGCCAACTCTCCCTCAGGTCTCAGCTCAGGCAGGAGTGCCATGTCCTTGATGTCTCCATTTCCCTAAAATACCTAGACTTCCCCTCCCACTGTTGAGTGTCTCACTCCTCCACCTCCCCAAGGCCCGCCTGGCCATGTCTGCCCTGTTCAGCTTTATCTTCCAGACCCAGCACCTTCCCCAGAAGCCAACCCTGTACCCCACTAACAGACACTGGTACCTGAAACTCATTTTTTCTCCATCCATCCATCCATCCATCCATCCATCCATCCATCCATCCATCCATCCAACAGAACTTTCATTGAACAAATATTTATCAAGTGTCAGGCTCTTTAGGAAGATTTGGCACAAATCTGGTTAAGAACAAGAAGTAGATTGCCTGGTTCTCATCCATTCAGCCAATATTACATTGGTGGGCCTGTCACTGAGAACACACAGGGAGTCAAGACTTTCTCCTTCCATTCTTCCTCTTTATTACTTGTTCATTCCTTCACTTACAAGCATCTCTGTGCTGGCTTGGTTACAGAGCCCAGAGTGTTTGCTGGATCCCTCCCCCACCTTCTGAAGCCCTCCCCACATCTTCAGAAGCACCCAGTATTTGTTTCCAGGCTCTATGCTATTCATAGAGCCCTGCATCAGATTTTCCTGAACCCCATGTGCAGAGTAGACTGTTCCTAAGCCCTGGCCTGCTGCCCCAAGCTTTGACTCCTGCAGAGAGAAAGACTCAACTGAGCTCCATCTCCCCAGTGTGCTCCCACCCATGCCCACCCCCCACCCCAAAAGCAGACTGTGCTTTCAGCACCCAGTCTACTCTCTTTGCAAGGTGGTCACATGGGTGCATCCTCCCACCTGTTCAGAAAAGGCCTATTTTGGTAGTCTTGTCCCTCTGGCTCTCAGGTATCTCTCATGCCAGCTTTCTCTATTGCCCTGGGCAGGAGAAGGTACATGGGGAGAGGCTACTGGGTTACCCATTAACTCAGCTATGAGCTGCAGGGCCGATGGGCAGGAGGCTGACTTGAATCTCCTTTTTGTTCCTTGGCTTGGTCTGGTGCTTCAGGCCCACCCACAACTCCACGATGGCCTCTGGGCCTGTGCTCAGGACCATAAAAGCAGTGCTACAGAGAGAGATGGTGCGGAACTTCCTGGGGGAGTTCATGAGTACCTACGTCATGATGGTGAGTGGTGGGTGGTCCTGGGTGACTGTGGGGCCAGCAAAGTTGGTGCTTTAGCCCCTTCCCACTAGCGTTTTAGCCCCAGGGGTCATATCATTCCTTCCCCTGCCTCTGACCTGGGAGCCTGGGAAAGAAGCAGGAGGAAAGTCTTATTAAGTCTTTTTCAGACAGGGCTCATGATAGGCCAGGATAGAGTGGAGTCAAGGCTGGTTGGTGAGGGGGAAAGGAAAACTAGAGTAGTGAAGAGATTGAGGAGCAAGGCGTGGCAGAGCACATCTGTATTGTCAGCACTTGGGAGACCTGAAGCAGGAGGACTGAAGCAAATTTGAGGCTAGCCTGCTGCACATAGAAAGTTCTAGGCTAGTCACGGCTACCCTGCAAGAAACTGTCTCAAAACAAAAGGAAACAAAACACAACAAATCAACCAACCAAACAAAAGGAGAAAATGATGAAAGATATGGGCATGGCGGCATATACCTGTACTATGAGGCTGAGGTAGGGCCATTGGAAGTCTGAGTCCTTTGTCTTGTTGCTACATGCCAAATTCAAGACCAAATTCAACTTTATAATGAGAGGTGGAAGGCCTTTGAGAGGTGGTGTGAGGGAAGGCTATCAGACAGGGGAAGGTGGGGAAGGCAAGATGGCTCAGCAGGTAAAGGTGGTTAATGCTGAAATCTGATTGATGCCCTGGGTTCAGTCCCTGGAGCTAAGGTAAAGGTGGAAGGAAAGTACTGCCTCCATAAGGTCGCCCCCAACCTCCACACGTGCATTGGGTCACTGTAACCCACTCCTATCACACACATGCACATTTTCTTAAAAAGTGGTAGAATGCCATCGTCCTATTTGGATTTTAGAAGGCAATTGTGCAGAGGAGCCCGTGCTCAGGCTACCGTTAAGGCATTCGGAGAGTAGGAGGCGATGGAGCCAGGCACAGAGGAGACGGCAGATGCTTAGAGCACTGTAGATGCATCAAGGAGACTTTTGAAGCTGCAGATGGAAGGTAAGCTCTGAGGGGCCATTCTGGAGCACAGCTCCAGTACAGGCTCGGAGAGGAAGCTAATGTGGATACAGATGAGATGCCAGCAGAGAGATCCAGGAAGTAGTTAAATAGGGGGCGCTGACACTTAAGGGAGGCTTGGACTGGAATGAAAGAGGTAAAGTTCACTATGGAGGGAAGTTGTAAAAATTGTTCAGAGTCAATGACGTGGAAAGGACTCTGCACACTGAGGCGCTCTGCTCTCCCTGTCCATCAATGGCTGGCTGGAGCAGCTCTCTCCCTGGTTCCGAGCTTGACTTCCCAGCTTCCTAGGCTGTGGAATTCCAGCTCCTGGGTTTGGGAGTTGGGTCTGAGTTTGGCTCAGCTCTGTAATATTCCCTGGGCATTTTACCAGTTCACAGAATTAGATTCTTTGTTGGCAAATTTAACACTAGCATAGAGTAGGCAGACTTATCTGAAGAGGACATCAGGTGCCAACACCCAGCATTTATCATACATGTATATGGTTGGTTCCTTGTTATTAATTATTATTATGTTGTTTTTTCAGATTTCATTTTTAATTTTACAATTAAAAATGTGTTTGTGGGTGTGGGCTCGCACGCGTGCCTGTGCATGTGTGTGTGCCACTGGCTTCCTTATTATTTTGGCAGGTCTCTAGCTATTCTTTCTTCTCTGCATCCCTAACCACTGTCCTTAGCTTCTTTGGCTCCTGAGCTGTGGGGAGGACAGCCTGATCTTGTCTGTCAGAGCAAAGTAATTCATTTATGACAAGACGTTGCAGTCCTATGAGGGCTGTTAAACCTTGGAATTCGGAGGCTGGAGGGTGTCTCCCTGAAGATCTCCTAGGGGGAGCAGGAATTGCCCACACAGCTTGAGCCATGCCCTTACCCGCTTTCTTTTTTGGCAGCACTAGGAATCAAACTGGGAGCCCTGTGCACGCTACTATGCTCTGTCACTGTCTCATGAGCTACGCCCCTAGTCCTTCCTAATTTTTGTAGTTGATTTCTTTCTCTGGTATATATGTGTCTTCATATTCCATGTGGGTACAGGCTTACCACAGTGTGAGTCGGAAGGCCAGAGGACAGCTCCTGGGAGGGGGGGGTCTCTACTTCCACTATGTGGGACCTGGATATTGAACTCCAGTTGACAGGCTTGACAAGTGCTTTTACCTGCTAAGTCATCTCACCAGCTTGCTCTCTTTACAGTTTGTATTTACTGATTTAAAACAAGGTTACTTCTGTGTAGCCTAGCTCAACTTTAATTTGGAACTCTTTCTGCCCCTGTCTCCTGAGTGCTGGTTTAAGGGTATGTACATTAATCTAATCTTAAACTAGCTGTTCTCCCTTTATTTATTATTGAGCAACTACTGCATAAGGAGCACTAGGACATGCCCTTCAAGCAGTACCTTCCCAAATCTTTACAATGGCCTGTGAGGTAGGTACTACTACTATTATTTTGGACAGGGTCTCTCTACATAGCCCTGGCTATCTTGGAACTCACTATGTAGGTCAAGCTGCCTGGAGCTCACAGGGACCCACCTACCCTTGCTTCCTGGGTGCTGTGAGTAGGGTGTATGCCATCACACCTTCCCTCACCCCCATTTGACAGATGGGGATTGATGAGGTTCTGTGGGACTAAATCACTTGCCCAAACTTAAGTCAAATCCAGGCCAGGCCAATGTCTGTCTTAATCCTTCATCTCTTTGCTCTGCCCCTCAACTTAGAGATGGCAGGCTTGCCAAGATCCTGGCTGGATCTTAACTCTTTCCTCCAGCTGGGGTAAGGTGCTTGCTTTCAGTCTTTGGGTGGTTGAAGAACACCTTCTGGCCTTCAGGTCCCATCTGTGACTCAGGAGCAGAAGCGTTTGCTCCACTGATTTTCTGTGATGGCTGAGAAGCGGTGCCTTGGTGAGGCCGAGCTCCTGTGGGATGGTGAGCTGTTGTTATTTTTAGTTTCTAGTCTCATGCTAAGAAGTAGGGGGCTTTTTTTGGTTTTAGGAAGCTCAGTGAATCACCAGGGTAAAGGTTCTGCCGAAAAAGGCTGATGTGACCTTGGGTCTTATTTACTGCAGCTGTGATGAAGTAGGCTGTTCTCAGAGCTGGCTTCCTGGCTGTTGCTGGGACTCTGACCAGGGAGAGGAGGGGCTGGGGCCATCTGGGCCCTGGAAACCTGGCTATACCGAGAGCTACAAGGACTGCAAACTCTCATGCCACGGAGTGAGGGAAGGATGCAAAGGGTATAGCTGCTACTAGTCCAGCTGTCAGTTGTCATGGAGAATGGAGTAGAGGCCGGAACTCCCAGATTGTCACATTTTTCAAGAACAGCCGAAAACTTCCAAAATCAACTACACAAACAAACCCCTGTGCTGGACGGAGGAGGGCATACACCGCCAGCTGGCAAGCCTGGCACCGGGATCCCAACATGTGGTGCTCTCTCCTTCATCAGCATTAGCACATGGACTTGAAGCCAGGCGTGGTGGCGCATGCACGTACTCCCAGAAGCTGAGGCAGGAAGCTTGCCATGAAAAGGCCTCTCTCAAGAACAAACCACAAAGTCAACGGCTTTGACAGGAGTGGACAGAAGTAGGACCTTTCCCTACTTGGCACTTGTCCAGCCCTGCCACTTCCTGTATCTCCCAGTCTATCAGTCTGGCCTGGCCTTCTTCTACACCCTCAGTTCCAGTCTGCTGCATTTTCTCTTGGACTGCAAGTCAGGCTCCCCTGCACTTGTCCTGGGCTCCCCCCCGCAGGGCCCGTGAGCCAGGCTCAACTGCTTCTCTCTGCTTTTGGGATGTTTCACTTTTCCCTCCTAATGTTTGTTTTAAAAATTATTTTTAAGTGTGTGTGTGTGCTGGTGTGTACTGTGCATGTGCGCTCAGGTGACCGTGGAGGCCAGAGCTGTCATAGACTCTCCTGAGGATGAGGTTGCGGTGGCTGTGTGTGTGCATGTGCGCCCAGGTGACCGTGGAGGCCAGAGCTGTCATAGACTCTCCTGAGGATGAGGTTGTGGTGGCTGTGTGTGTGCATGTGTGCCCAGGTGACCGTGGAGGCCAGAGCTGTCATAGACTCTCCTGAGGATGAGGTTGTGGTGGCTGTGTGCTCTCAGGCACTAGCCGTCTCTCTAGTCTGTTTTTTCCAGACAGGTGTCACTATGTAATCCAGGCTAGCCTCAAATTTGGGATTACAGACATGTGGTACCATGCCTGTCTGGCTTATTTGTTTTTTCCGTATGTAGTTGTGTACACGCATGTGGAGATTGAAGATTAATTGAAAACCATGCCCCTTCCAACTTACTCACTGAGACCGGGTCACTGAATCAAGTGCAGAGGTTGCTGGTGTGGCTAGTATTCCCAGACAGATCACTCTGGGGATAGTCCCTGTTTTTGCCTTCTGAGGTTGGGATTATTGCTGGGCCAACACCTTCAGCATTTAAATGGGTTTCTTCAGATTTGAGCTCAGGTCCTCACGCTTGGATGGCATGTGCTTTAACTGAGCCATCTCCTTAGCTCCCTCGCTTGATTTTTTTTTTTTTTTTAAGAGACAAAGTCTCACTATTTTATTACAGGCACAGTGGCGCACGCCTGTAATCCCAGCATTTGGGAGGCAAAGGCAGACTGATCTCTGTGAGTTTGAGGCCAGCCTGGTCTACAAAGTGAGTCCAGGACAGCCAGGGCTACACAGAGAAACCCTGTCTTAAACACACACACACACACACACACACACAAATGGCCCTGGTCCCTGGTTGGCCTTGAATTTAGGGTAGAATTCTTTGCCTCTGGAGTGCTGGAATTCTAGGTTTGCATCATCATAATAGGCCTGATTTTTCCCAGCTGTGTCCCCCCAAACTGCTTGATCTGATCATCAGAGAAAATCATGGGGGCAGGGGAGGGCTCCCTGCATTCAGCTTCTCACCGTCCTGCTTCTCCTAGCTGTTACCAGTGGATGTACCCACCTCTTCTCAGCTAGAGCAGATGCCCTTCTCCTTCCAGGAGCCCCTCACCTCTGCACCACCCCACACACCTACCGAGACACTGTCCATTTCACTCTCTCTTTTTCCTGATTTCCCTTTTACTGTCTCTCAGCCATAAGAGCATACCAAAGTCCCCCTACCCAAAACAACAGAAGATAGACTCAATCATGCCATTCATTAGTCTACACAGTTTCTTCTAATTCCTTCTTATGTGCTGGGCTGGGGCTCAGTGGCAGAACACTTTCTTTATGGGAATGGAGGCCTGAGTTCCACTTCAAACAACAGGAAGAATCCAACAATATCTTCCCTCAAAATTATCTTTACTGGACACAGTGATTTCTGCCCAAGACAGAAGGATATATTGAGTTTAGGAGCTGAAAGCTATTGTGGGCGATATGGTGAGACCTTGCATCACAAAAGCAAAATGAAACAAAAATTCAACTATTCCTCACCACCATTTACCTCTCAGTCTCTGGGACCTATCATGCCCCTAGGACCTGACAACAAACTCAATGCGTATGACTGTTACACCCAAAGAAATGCTCTTTAGGACTTTACATGTGTGACTAAGGCTGCCGCAACAGAGCTGACTGTGTCCTCCTTGGGATGCTATCTCTTCCTGTGTGGCATCATTTCTCCATCCTTCCATTTTGATGTATGCTCTAGCTGAGATTTCTTATACAGACCCTCAGTCCTGCTCAGGTTCAGCCCTGTTTCCTCTCCTGGTGCCCTTATCCACTAACTGGGTTGGTTGCAACTCTCATAGCCACATTTCCTTTTTTTCCCCCCTCTCTCTCTCATAGACAAAGCTGTGCAAGGCAAGTAATGAGTTGTAAATATAATTTAATATTCTGTAGTAGCCACATTAAAATGGTAAAAGAAACAGGTGAAATGATTTTGAATCACTACTGTACTTAACCCATATATTCCAAACTTCAACGGAAAACTGCTGAAGTGGTCCTCATTTCTGATTCTAAGTCTGTGATTCAGTGCATGCTTTATGCTTATGGCAGGTCTCAGCCTGTAGTAGCCACCCTGAAGCATGTAATAACCACGTGTGGTCAGTGACCGCCATGCTAAAGGACATATATCTGGACTCTGATTTCCAGAAGCCTGACCACTAGCGATCTATTCATAATACATGTACAGAACACATGAACAGCTCACAGGAAGTACCACCTGAGTGTTAACTATGCTGTGTTTTTCTTTTAAAAAATTTATTATGTATTATTTATTTTAGTGTGTTTGTGTGAGCATACATGTGCATGTGAGTGTGGGCACACGTGTGTCACATCATACCTGTGGAAGTCAGAAGGTGTCTTTTTGGAGTTGGTTTTCTCCTATTATGTAGGTTCTAGGATCGAACTCAGGACATCTGGCTTGGTGGTGAACACCTTTTCCTGCTGAGCCATCTCTCTGGTTTCTTAAATGTTTTATGATGTAGGATAAGATATCCCAGGCACAGGCATTGCTTCTCCCCTGCTCCCCAAACCCAGACAGGGTTTTTCTCTGTAACAACCTTGGCTGTCCCGACCAGGCTAGCCTCAAACTCAGAGGTCCACCTGCCTCTGCCTCTTAAGTGCTGGAATTAAAGGTGTGCACCACCATACCTGGCTGGGTCAGCGTTTCTAGGGATACAGTGGCATGCATGGAAGCAAGGATCGGCACAGATGGCTTCCTAGATTCATGCTTGGCTCCTCATGTCTCAGGTCATGTGACCTTGAATATTTCGTTCGGTTTCTCTAAGCTTCAGGTAGTCCATCTGTCAAATGTGGAGAGCAATAGTTCTTTCATCCGGCCTGTTAGAACATCCTCTGGCAAGCCTGCAGTGGGAGATGCTGGGGGTGGGGTTCACACCATCTGTCCCATGCCCGGACGTCATAGATGCAGCCTCTGGCTCTGCAATCCCATACCTAGACCTCTTAATCCCCATCACCCAGCTCTCATTGACTCATGTCTGAGAGGTCTCACTAGGGGCCAAGGAGGACAGTTTTATAAGAGAAGACTCTGGAGAGAGAAGGCAAGATCTTCATAAGTGATGTTGGGAAGTCCCAGGGATGAGGGCATGGGGTTGGGATGGCAAGGAAGGGAAACTGAGTTTTGAGCATCCTCCTGATAGAGGATGCTGGGTAGGCCTCTCCACCAGAAGTTCTCCCTCACAGGTGTTTGGCCTTGGTTCTGTGGCTCACATGGTTTTAGGAGACCAAAAGCTTGGCAGCAATCTTGGTGTCAACTTGGGTTTTGGCTTCGGAGTCACCATGGGAGTGCATGTGGCAGGAGGCATCTCTGGTGAGTAAGGCCGGATTTTCCGAGCGCGCTGACTCTGCCTCCTTCAGCAAGCCCCTTTTTTGTCCGGGCTGGAGCTGTACCTTTAGGTGACCTATAGGGAGGAGAGCCCCTGTGGGCTTCTGCCCATGTCTTCCCCAGACTCTTTGACTATTTTTTACTAGCTGGCTTATTTTAAGTGAAGGGTGAACCTTCTCTTCCCTCATTTGTCTTACAATAAATATGGGGGTAGTGGTCCCTGTCTTGTGTGGTCTTTTTAAGGGTCAAAAACAAGAGAGTTCTTATCACAGGGAGCATACTCCATAAACTCCTGTTGTTGCTGTTGCTGTCAACATTGTTATTTTGTTGCATGTGTCTTTAACTCCTCACAACAGGGGCTCACATGAACGCAGCGGTGACCTTCACCAACTGTGCGCTAGGCCGGATGCCCTGGAAGAAGTTCCCCGTCTATGTGCTGGGTCAGTTCCTGGGCTCCTTCTCAGCAGCAGCTACCATCTACTTACTTTTCTATGGTGAGCCTTCTTCCTGGGTTGTCTGCCTTCAGGTTTTTTTCTGAAATATGGCTGGATTCCATCTTGGTGCCCTGTTCTGGAAGAAACAAACAAACAGAAAACAAACCAAAACCAAACCAAACCAAAACAAAACCCTTATCAGAGCCTAAGCTGTTGATGTATTCCAACCTCCTTTCTGAGACTGTGGTGAGAATTAGCTCAATCTTTGCCTCCACAGGTGCCATTGACCACTTTGCTCATGGAATGCTGTTGGTGACAGGCCCCAGGGCCACTGCAAACATTTTTGCCACCTATCTTCCCGAACACATGACTTTGTGGCGGGGCTTCCTGGATGAGGTCAGTGATCACGGTTGTCCTCACCTCAAGTCTTACGTGATGGAATAGACAAAAGGATTCTGGGTGGGACTGTCTCAGGACATGTCTCTGCCACTGCAGATGACTTGGCTGTGTCCCCAGCGGGTTGCCATGGCATTTACTCTTCAGGTACTCTTGACTGGGTTGCTCCAGCTGTGTATCTTCGCTATCACAGACAAGAACAACAGTCCAGCCCTCCAAGGGACGGAGGCCCTGGAGATAGGCATCCTTGTTTGCGTTATTGGAATATCCCTAGGCATGAACTCGGGATACGCAATCAACCCATCCCGTGACCTGCCTCCCCGCTTCTTCACTTTCATTGCTGGCTGGGGCATCCCAGTGTTCAGGTACTGCCTCTGCCAAGCCCCATTCCTGTCCGTTTTCTGGGGGTTCCTGCATGCAGAGGTGCGAGCTGCTAAGGGTGTGCAGGAGAGTCTTACGCAGTCTCTACCCCACATGGTCTGGGAACAGGAGGGCCTAAAGATCTTCACATGCTGATCCAGCTGTTGCACTGTCAACTCTGTCCCTAACCCAGGATGAGAGTCCCCTAGGGTAGATGGGTTTGCTCACCTTGTGTTGCTGGTTTGACCTGGATACAAGTGGCATCCTGGGCACTTGTTCTCAGCAAGCCTCCCTCTCTTTGTCTGCAGTGTCGGGGACAACTGGTGGTGGGTGCCAGTGGTGGCACCCATCCTGGGAGCCTACATAGGTGGCATTGTGTACGTGGGCTTAATTCACTCCAGCATACCGCAGGATCCTCAGAGACTGGAGAATTCTGCAGCTGGAGACCAGAAGATATCCGTGTCCCCCAAAGATCCCCTCAACC
This sequence comes from Pachyuromys duprasi, assembly GCA_028658305.1. Taxonomy (NCBI): domain Eukaryota; kingdom Metazoa; phylum Chordata; class Mammalia; order Rodentia; family Muridae; genus Pachyuromys; species Pachyuromys duprasi. The sequence continues at coordinate 128,379 of CM053762.1, read as the reverse complement.
CTATCTCTTCTACCCCAGCTTTTGCCCAACCTGGCCCACCCCTGAGTGGCTCTTTGCCTCTAGAGCGCTTCTAAGTGGAGCTTATCTGTGACCACAATTCTACCGCAATAAAGAATACCTCATGCCCAGTGGCTCTCCCCCCTGAGGCCTCCTGCAGCTGGATTCCTCCTGAGTTATTCTGGCCCGAAACTTGTGTAGAACAAGCTGGCCTCAACCTTGTGGTGATCATCCTGCCTATGTCTCCCAGGTGTTGGGAATCCAGGCATTTACCGCCCTTTCCAGCATGGCCCCAGCTATTCTTTTCGAACATGGGAACATAGAGCCCATCTTCCTTTCAGCTCCAGGAGGTGGGGGAATGTCTACCTCGGGGCCTCCAGATAGACGGGTGGACTTCCATGCATGTGGGGGATCCTTAGAGCCCCGGGAGGGGAGCACAGTATCTCCTGGCCTCTCCTCTCCTCCAGTTTTAAGCTATAGAGAAGGCACAGCCAAGAATTCACATCAGAATCTCCAAAGCTTTTTTTTTTAATGCCTTCCCCAGTGGCCTTTCAGGTTCATCCCCCTTTTCCTTGAAGACAGGGTATTACATAGCCCAGGCTGGCCTGAACTGAACTCTATGTAAGCAAGTCTGGCCGTGAACTCTTAATCCTCTGATCTCTACCACCTGCGTTCTGGGACTACAAGTGTGCACTATCATTCCCAGTTTATATGTGGCGCCAGTGATCAACCCAAGGCTTCGTGCATAGGTAATATCTGTGAATGGACTTAAATCCCCAGCTCCTCAGCTCCATTGTTTTTGTTCACTTATTTGTTTGTATTTTGTCTTCTGAGAGAGGTTTTTTTTTTTTTTTTTTTTTTTTTTGTATAGCCCTGGCTGTCCTGGACTCCCTCTGTAGCCCAGGCTGGCCTTGAACTCAGAGACCCACTTGCCTCTGCCTCCTGCATGCTAGGATTAAAGGCCTGTGCCACCAGCACTGAACCCAATTTTTTCTTTTAAAGATTTATTTATACATATGAACACTCTATTTGCATGTATGCCTGCATGACAGAAGAGAGCATCAGATCCCAATATAGGTAGTCATGAGCCACCATGTGGTTGCTGGGAATTGAACTCAGGACCTCTGGAAGAGCAGACAGTGTTCTTAACCGCTGAGCCCCAATTGAGGCTCCAGCCCCCCAATTTTTTAAATAAATATTTTAATACCACATGTGTACTTTGTCTGTTTATGTGTTTCATCTATGATATGTGTGTGTGTGTGTTTATCCTCCTTCTCCTTCAACAGACTCTCACTGTTACTCTGGCTACTTTGCTATATAGAGCAGGCTAGCCTAAAACTCATATAGATAGACCTGCCTCTGCATTTTGAATGCTGGGATTAAAGGCCTGCACCACCATTCCTGGCTGAATTTATTTTTTAATTTTAATTTTTGGTTTTTTGAGAGAAGGTTTCTCTGTGTAGCCTTGGCTATCCTGGACTCACTTTGTAGACCAGACTGGCCTCGAACTCAAAGAGATCCTCCTGCCTCTGCCTCCCTGAGTACTGAGATTACAGCTGTGTGCCTCTGCACCTGGCTTCTGGCTGAAAAGTTGTAAAACCCATTACCAGAATCAGTTTTTATTTTCTTAGGATTGCTTGATATGGAGTGAAAGCTGTTAATGGGTTGGCCTCTAATTTCCTCCTTTTGCCAATAGAAGGAATTGACTCCAGAGTTGGGAGGGAGGAAGCAAGAAGATAAATCCCTCAAACTGGTTGAGACATGAAAAAGCCTCATGCACGAAGGGGAAGGTTCAGAGGGCAGTTGCTGCTGGGGTCAGGCAGGGTTCAAAGGGCAGCGTGCCCTCTGTCTCCTTATTACTTTCCACACTTGCTGAGCCTTATGCTGTGCAGGCCCTGGGACGTGTGATAAAAGGGGCTGGACCTTTGCATCTGAGGACTATAATGTATATGTGTGCGTGTGTGCGAGTCCATTTGCGTGCTCCTGTGCCTGTGTGTTTTGGAGGGGACTGGATAGATCCTTGCAAGGAAGGAGCTAAGCAGTAGGGAGAGAGATGTCCCAAGGGTTCTGAGCTCAGAGTGAAAAGTGAGGCCTGGGACTGATTTCCAGAAGTGAAGACAGAGCAGTGGGGCTTGAGGTGCCCTTTCCTGAAGCTGAGAGCCACGCTTTATAGCCTGAGAGGACAGGCCTGGGGAGGTTGGACGACCTGGAATTGGGGGACAAGGAAAGATTTTAAAAGCTTACCTGAACTACGGAGTGCAGGGTGGGGAAGCTAGAACAGATGGGCTTGTAGAGCAAACCATGAGGCAAACGCTGAGAGGAGGCAACAGGGTGCCTTAGTGGGTCAGCACCGTGGGCCTGTAGATGGGTTTCTATCGATCCCTGCTGACCACTGGCAGGACAGCATGGGGAGGGTGTGGAAAGCAGTGCGAGGCTGGAGGTCGGGTTCGGTTGGTAGAGCGTTTGTCTAGCATGTCTGAAACCACGGATTAGATCCCCAGCATGTTAGGAGCGAGTGTGGAGCTGTGTACCTGTACTCTCAGCATGCCAGACTTAGGCAGAAGCCATGAGCTTGAGGCTTACACAGTGAGTTCCCAGATTAGCTTGGGCTATAGAGTGATGCTCTGTCTTGATACAAACAACAAAACATAGAGCCATACAACGCAATTGAAAATAAGCAATATGGGGGCTGGAGAGATGGCTCAGAGGTTAAGAGCATCAGCTGCTCTTCCAGAGGTCCTGAGTTCACTTCCCAGCTACCACATGGTGTCTCAGAACCAAATATAAGAGCTGACATCCTCTTCTGGCCTGCAGATGTACATGCAGAAAGAATACTGTACACATAATGAATCTTAAAAAAAGCAATGTGTTCTTAAAATGTGTTACTATTTTAAAAGGAGAGATTTTTTCTAGGGAGATGTTCAGAGCACAAAGTTCATGTGAGAGTTCAATGAGTCTCTAGTTATAGGGTTAAGTTAAAAAATTTGTTATACAATTTTGTCTGATAACATTCTGATATAATCCCATATGTGTATGTCATGTATTTAAAAAAAAAAAAAAAGAGCCTGAACTCAGCACAGTAATCACACTCATCATACTGAAAGTTCAAGTCCAGCCCAGGAAACTCAGTGAGATCCTGGGTGCTTTGGGCAAAGCCTGACTACTTGGGTTTGATCCCTTGGTCCCACATGATGAAGGAGAGGAAATGACTCCCAAAAGTTGTTCTCTGACCTCCACATGAAAGAGATTGGGGGTGTGGTTAGATGGTACAGTGCTTGCCCAGCTTCAGGTTATAGGTTCCAGTACCACAAAAGAAATAAACAGAAAACTCTAAGGAGGAAATAATGACAGCATGGGAGTGGAGGGAGGCTGGCAGGTGTGGAGATCACATAGAATCCAGGAAAGGAAAAGGGAGGCTTGGATGTATCTGGTGTCCCATGATAGGAGGGTGAAAGCCAAGTGACCCGGAGCTGGAGGTGACCAGGGACGTGCCAGCTGCCTCTGCTTTTGACCCTGGACAAGCTCCTTTTGTCTCAGCCCCAGGGGCTCTCACAAACCCATGAATTCATGAGCTCATGAGTTCATTATTGGCACTTCAGAGGAACATATGAGAGGTTATCACAGGCTCCAGGGCTGAGGACCTGTCCCTCTTTATTAATTCTTCTCTCCTACCCACTCCATGCAAGAGTCTTTACCTGCTAAACCCATCACAGTGAAAATAAGCTTTTTGTTATTCTGAGGCTTGATCTTTTTATGTAGCTCAAGTTGGCCTCTAACTGATAACCCTCCTGCTGGGATCCCAGGCCTGTAGTACCATGGCTGGCTCCTGTCACACCTTGTAGTCTCTGGTCTCAGTGTCCAGTCACAAGAGCCTTGACCCCAATCACAGATCAGGCCTTTCCATTCTCAGGAGACTGTGTTGAAAGCCTACACCGTGGCTGACACCCTCTAGCTTCAAGGCCAGAGACACAAGGAAGAGCCTGTCCCCCAGAGTTTATATTCATTCACAATCCCTGGTGAGTGAGTGATGAGGCCCAGCAGGAGAAGGGAGTGGGAAGGCATGAAGAGAGCTGCAGGGGTGCCGGGGTGAGCAGTGTGGACCTTCGGGGAAGAGCATGCCAGGCTGACAGTGGGGCAAGTGCACAGTCCATGAGGCGGGAAGCTGGAGGAGCCCCTGCACTGCAGAGGTGATGAAGGGTGGGGAGGAGATGAGGTCAGAGCGTTAGACCCGGGAGACTGAGGCCGGGCACACGGAATACGTGAAGACAAGGGTTGGGGCAGAGGTAAGGACTCTGTGGAGGAGAACAATGAGTCTCAGTATAGGAAGGAAGTGCAGCCAGGATGGGTGGGGTGGGTGTCACAGCAGCTGTGGGGCCTTGAGCTTTTGGCTTTGTTCATAATACATTCCTCTCATGTTCTTCCTGTCCCAGCACACACTGGTTACGTCCCCTCCAGACTCTGGACCTCGTTTTCCCATCTAGACAATGAGGCTTGGATCTGTTGGTGTTGGTGACCTCCTAGATGACTTTTCCAGTGCTGAGAAGACCATGCTATGACCTCTCTCCATACTGCTCCCTCTCCAGTTGAGTCTGCTGTTGAGGGGGTGGCTAGGAGGTGGGATCACAGAGCACCATGCCAGGCCCTTCTAGGACGCTGAGGTAAAGTTTGGGTCTCAGCCTGGTGGTCCAGCTTCAGGAAGAGTTCCTTACTCCATGTTTGGCCTGCTCTCCCACTCACCAGGTCTTGATAGGGATACCAGCTGCTGGTCTTATTGACCTTCAGATGGAGCCTTGCAGCCTGGGAAGAGGTAGGAACAGCCACTTCTGCCCATGTCTCATGATGATGCCTTTTCTTTGAGGAGGCTGTGGTCATCCTACTGTTGTGCCCTTTCATTCCAAACCCACCCCTGCACTGACCTTGGAGTGGAAGCAGTGGATCTTAGAGAGATTCCAACCATCCTATCCATCCTGTATACATAAGGAGCAGACTGGGGCATTTAAAAGCAAAGTGAAGCCACCAGCCTGGTTCTGAGTCCCTGCTCTGCCAACTCACTAGGTGTGTGACTTGAGGTAAGAGCTCCCACCTCAGACTGCTGCTGCTCTGAAGGGCTTATGCCTAGCTCATGGGTCTTTATGCTTCCTACATTTACTTTACAATCTCTCACCCAGTCTTCTTACGTTCAAGGAAACTGAGGCTCATGTGTCTTGGCTCATGACCTCAGCTAGCTTTGGGTTTTAAATTGTCAAATATATTCTGTAAATAACATACAGGAACAATTAAATGAGTGTATATCACACACACACACACACACAAACACCCACACTTCTCATGCACTCACACACAAAACAAAATAAGCCAGCTGGGCATAGCTGTATGAGGCCTGTAGTCCCAGCTACTCAAAAGACTGGATCAGGAGGATTGCTGAAGCCCAGACATTTGAAGGCAACAGGGCAACATAGAAACACACGTTTTAATATAAAACAACAAATTCTTTCCTTATATTAAAAAGGTCAACATTCAACTTCTGAAATCCCAGCAGGTTGTTGACAGTCCGTGGGCTTCAGCTTGCTTACTTGAACAAAGATGAGTCTCAGGCAGAGGAGTTTCAGTTTTAACTCTACTACTAGCACTTCCTGGTGATAGAGCAAGGCCGGGCAGAGTCTGCAAGAAGAGACATGGGGCTTTAGCTCAAGGGAACCGGTGGAGCTCAAGGGCATGAGCCAAAGGTGGAGGAGGAGGCAAGGCAGGGAGTGGCTGAAGACACTGCTGCTCTGGCCCTCTCACTGTCCTTTCCCCTCCAGGAAGGGTGGAGCGCTCTGGGCTCGCCCCAGTACCTCTTCTTTTTCATCCACTTTCTGGACACGACGACCTCACCATCCTTTAAATACCATTATGTACCACAGCTCCCTAAATTAGCTTCTTGGCCCAGTCCTGTCTTCAGACTTCAGACTCCAATGGGTAGCCACCCACTGGACAGATCGTCATCTCCAGCGCCTGCTCCTCCCACACTCTCTCGAGTAAATGGCAAATTCAATGTTTCAACTGCTCTGGCCAAAAAAACTTTGAAGTCATTATCCCGATTCTTCTCTCACATCCCACGTCCCAGCTGTCAACAGACTCCTTAGGTATTATCCGAAAAATGTATCCAGAACCCAGCCACTTCTCACCCCCCGTCCCTGCTGGGAGACAGCAGTGGGTAATAGCCCTTTTGCTTGAAGATGCTTCTTGCAGTCGTCTTAATGCTGGGGCTGGATCCCTTGTTTGTTTTCTTTTTTACTTTACAGTACCTCTTTGTATGTGGGTGGGGTGCACGGGGAGGTGGTTGTGAGTAGCCTGACTTGGTGCTGGAAACTGAATGTGGATCGCCTGGAAGGGCGGTGGGAGCTGTTCATTGCTGAGCCACTGCTCTGGCCTTGGGTCCTTTGTAAAAAGTGAGCTAGAACTCACACATTATTCTGCTCTAAGTTTCCCACTGGCCAGCAAGGCCTGAGGCCTGACACCGCCAAATCCCTCTGCCACTTTTTGGATACCCACTCTTCCCTGTTACTGGCTCCCCTACGACCCTGTGGTCTTGCTGTTTCTCCACATGGCACAGTTTCACAGCAAAGCCCTTGCAGCCGCTCTTCCCTCTCCATGGAATAGTTTTCCTTTGGCTAACTTCATGGCTTGTGTTTTCTCCCTGTGTCTATAGTCAATACACCAAAAGAGAGGAAAATATCAAAAAAGAAAACGTGACCCAAAACAACATGGTTTGTAACTGTTACTTAAAAGTTTGAACTGCTGGGCAGTGGTGGTGCAAACCTTTAATCCCAGCACTTGGGAGGCAGAGGCAGGTGGATCTCTGAGTTCGAGGCCAGCCAGAGCTACACAGAGACACTTTCCTGATGCCTGGTAAGTACACCCCACTCTCTGCTTTAGGGTTCTATCCTGCCCTCTTGTGGCCACTCTAGAAACAGTCTTCTGAGAGCCTGCTTATTCTTATCTTAGTACATCTTCCTCCCCTCTTGACAGGACCTGTTGGGCTACCAGAGCTGCCTCTGTTCTGTGCAGAGGACACAGAATACCTAGTGAGAATCCCAGATTCCCTGTTGTTCATGAGTGATCTTGGGAAAATGACCTAACATACTTCCTGGGGCTTTGAGGAGTGAAAAGAGAAACATGGCGGTGCTTGATGCTGATGAGGTGTTATCTTGTAACTGCTATCCACTGTTATAAAATGTTCCTGGGAAAGCACGGAGATGGACTCTGGATTCCCTCACACATGCTGGCACAGCAGGAGAGGGAAATGGGGTCAATGGAAGTCTTGCCCTTGCCAGGGCCACTTTGACCATTGACCCATTCCTCCCCACCCCCACATCACCTACAGAGACTGTCCAGGTCTGGACTAGAGACTCAGCTGTTCTGTGCTCTGTGGCACGCAGAGTCTCCACCTCCCTGGTCCTAGGACTCCCCTCATGATGGCTTGGTGCAGCACACTGGTGACAATCATTGCAGAATCTCCTCTGTGCACGGGCAGGAAACATCACTCCACCCAATGGATACAGAACCCAAGGCTTCCCTAAGCGAAGTGCTAACAGTCATCTTGCTGTCCAGCTGGGCGCTCTGCATTCACATTTCCTTCGTCTGTGCACCGGAAGAGCACTCTCATGGAGCCAGGGCTAAGAGCTTCCTGGACCATGGGGAAGGACTACTTCCAATCCAGTTCTATTGAAGAAGTTTCGAGGGCCACAGCTCAGTTCCTCCTGGCCTGTGCACCTGCCCTGCTGTGGCACACACCTGTAATCCCAGCAGCTGGAAAGCAGAGATAGGTGGATTTCTGTGAGTTTGAGGCCAGCCTGGTCTACAGAATCCAGGACAGCCAGGACTACACAGAGAAACCATGTCTTTTTTTTTTTTTTTTAAGATTTATTTATTAAGTGTACAATGTTTTGCCTGCCACATACGTACATGTGCATACCAGAAGGTGGTTCCAGATCTGGTTGTGAGTTACCATGTGGTTGCTGGGACTTGAACTCAGGACCTCTGGAAGAGCAGGCCTCTGAGCCATCTCTCCAGCCCAAGAAACCCTGTCTTGAAAAAAAAAAGTCATGGGAGACATTATGGAAGATTTATGCTGAGGTTGTGCATTTTCTTTGTGGGTGACTGGGATGCTAGGGCAGTGAAGGCCGAGGTGCAGGCCTGGCCTGCCAGCACCTTGTTTAGGAGAGGAAGTACATGTTCAGTTTTCATTTTGGACAGGAAGCTGGAAGTCTGGTAGCGCAAGAATTCCTCAAACCTAAATCTAAGGACAGCCCCTTCCCAAAGCCTTCTTCCTCTGGCCTTTGAAGCAAGGCTGGTCAGGATCCAGAGCTGTCTCACACAGACCTGCAACCAGGAAGGTTTTTTGTCTTTAGTTGTACACACATATCCCATTGCCCACTTGGATGGCCCTAAGGTTGAAAGGAGCCAGCCATGCTGGACAGGGTAGAATTACCAAGAATTCAGTCTCTGGGAAGCTCTGGACCAAAAAAGAACTCTTGCTGAGAGCATGGCCCTGGGCGCCAAAGAACAGATGTGCAGGACCCACAGCTCTCTCTACGAATGAGACAGAGGAGCTGGCTATTGACTTTGCCTTAGTGCACAACTGTGCCTATCACTGCTTCATGAAGAATGTACCAGACCCGTAAGAGAAAGCTTGCCTTCACTGGGGCCAGGGGTCTCCTTGGGGACAAGAGAGAAGCAAGCTTCCTGCTGGCCCTTGGCTTACTCTCCGGCTTCCCTGTCACCTCTGCAGCCTTCTTGCCTCAAAGCTACCTCAGATCCCTTCTACACACCCCTGCTTGAGGTCAGGGGGACAAACGAAGTCTATGACCAAATCCAGACTTTTTTCTTTTAATTTTAAATTTTTTGCTGTCAGAATATCTTTTTAAAAATACAATTTATTTTTATTTTATGTGCATTGGTGTTTTGCCTGTATGAGGATGTCAGATCCCCTGGAATAGGAGTTACAGACAGTTGTGAGCTGCTAAGTGGGTGCTGAGAATTGAACCTGGATCCCTTTGAAGAGCAGGCAGTGCTCTTATCCACTGAGCCATCTCTCCAGCCCACATATGGTGGAGTTCGCTAGTTAAAACAGAAACTCAAAGTCTCACAGAGAGTAAAGAATTTACTTTGGCCTGAATGCAGGTAATAGACAGCAGCTGAAAGAGGATATAAAATGTTAATTGTTTCCCTAGTTCTAATTCTGTCATGGATTTGTTTGATTTTGGTGGTGGGTAAAGCATAAGAATATTAAATTTGAGAGTGTAAAGTTTTTTTTTTAATATTTCTAGACAGGGTTTCTCTATGTAGCCCTGGCTGTCCTGGACTTGCTTTGTAGCTGGCCTCCAACTCACAGAGATCTGCCTTCATTTCCCCCCGCCCCCCACCCCCGAGTGCTGAGATTACATTGAGTATAGTTTAGTGTGAAGCCCCACAGCTTCTGTTCCAAACGCCTACTCCAACTGTGCAAAACTTCACTGAGTTCTACAGGCTTTCGACCTGGAAAATTTTGGTGTTATATTTATTTTTATTTGCAAGTTTCTTTTGATAATAAGCTTTATATTTAAAAAAGTATTTACTCTGGCATCTTCTGGAAAGTACCTGTGGACTGCTGATACAGGTCATAAATGCAGCCTTGCTATCCTGTTTAGGTTTGCCTATGGCTTCCATGACTCAGGAGCAGATTGCTGTTAGCCTCAAGCCTCATCACCATTTTCTCTCTGCCTACTTTGGACAATTAATCCTTCCTCAAGCACATGTGTTTTACTAGTCCCACCATGAGATTGGCACAGGGCACCCATTCATCAGGAGAGGCCCAACTGACACATTCTTTACTTGGTTAGTGTTATAGACATACACTTCCCAGACCTGTGTGTCATCTGTGATTCCTTTAACCCTTACATCCCAGGCAAGGCAGGGAGAGCCCCTACCCTATCAAGTGGCAGGGTTAGAATATGAAGTCAGATTTGCCTCTTGCTTTCCTGAGGGACACACAGCCAGAGCACTCACTTAGGCTTGACGACAGCTGCACACAGACTCCTTGTTGGGTGTGAGGCTCAGACACTATATTGAACAGGCCCAGAGAGGCTTTGCTGTTTCCATTATTTCTCTCAGTCACCTCAGCTGCTACATCCACAGTATTCCCATGTAGATTGTGGTTAGGATCAAAGAGCAGCCTAGCTTTTCCTATAAAACTGAGTGTCTCCAATGGGTTTGGGGGTAGGGGCTTGTGCTCCTAGCGCTCAGGAGGCTGAGAGTTTAAGATCTGAACAGGCTTAAGCAATTTAGTGAGATCCTGTCCCAAATAAAACAAAATAAAGTAAGGTGAAAATTTATCACCTTGTTTCATGATTCTAAGTTTCTGGGGGCTCAACATTTATTTTAAAGCAAAAAGCAGCCAGATAGCGGTGACAAACACCTTTACTCCCCACCACTTGGGAGGCAGAGGCAGGCAGATCTCTAAGTTCAGGGCTAGACTGTTCTACAGAGTGAGTTCTAGGCTACACAGAGAAACCTTGTCTTGAAAAAAACCAAACAATAGTAACAAAAAAGAAGTCTAGCTTGTGATGAAAAGGGGCCAATATGGATGGCCACACAGCTGCCTTAAATGAAGCTGAAGAATCTGGACAGTAAGCTGCTTGGCATAAGCTCTGCATTGTCCACACACTTCAGAGCTCAGATGTAGAGAGAGTCAGTGTGGTCGCTGATGGCCTAGGAAAAAAACAACACAGAACAGCTGTCCATGTGACAGTCTTTATCAACCAGAGGGGACTTAGGGCTACAGTGGACAGTTCATAGACCTACAGTGTGAATGTAGTAGAAGAAGTTGCTCCAAGTTCTCACCATTATGGGAGACAGTTGAACTGTCCCTGTAGACATGGTGATGTGGTAGAATGCCAGGGACTTGAGAAAATGGAATTTTATAAAACCTGACCAGTCTAGAGAGACATATGGGAGCTTTCAGCCAAGTGTAGGTAAGATGGCTATGTTTAAGACGTTTGATTCCCAACATGGTTTCCTGATGGTCAGTACTTCATATGTCTTCCCATATGAGGAAACTGAGGTACACCAGGAGAACATCTGGGACAACCAAGACTATGGCTAGGTGCCATAAGCCAGTGTGGGATAACAATTCTGGTTTAGCTAAAGAAATACTATACTCCCCCAACCTCTTAGTAATCATGGTGGTGTGAGGAGCCTCTTCAAACATATGACTAGGAATCCTGTGGCCACATAGCCAGAAATATGACCATGGCAAGATACTTGGGATAGGAGCCAACAAGGGGGTTCTGCCACACTCGTACTATGGATGAATCAGCACAAGACAGCATGAGTGCCGGGGCCCTCGTGAGGAGGAGTGAGGAGCAATGGGCATGATATATCTGCTGGCAAATGAGTCTCCACTGCACAGAATCATTCTTTTATCTGAGTGTATCTATCTTCTCAGTCCTGGACATCAAAGTAGTCGATCACTGGCTCCTTCGCTATCTTCTGTAAATTACTGCTCCCAGGAGTCCTGCAAAGCAATCAGAGAATAATCAGGCCTTTCTTCTCCAAGAGAAATAAACCTAGGTCTTCACAAAGTTAAGGGTCAGCTGGTCAAGCACATGTGCATCTTTGGGACAGCGGGAACCTGTGTATACCAGCACATGCTGAGATCTGCTAACAGCCTATGGGAAGACAGCGGGAACCCATATACCAGCACGTGCTGAGATCTGCTAACAGCCTACAGGTGTTCATTACATTAATATTTTCTTCTACTCTAAAAAAATTCCATAAGAAAGTTTTGTATAGCTGGGTGGTGGTAATGCACACCTTTGATCCCAGCACTCCGGAGGCAGAGTCAGGTGGATTTTTGTGAGTTAGAGGCCAGCCTGGTCTATAAAGCAAGTCCGATATAGCAAAGGCTATACAGAGAAACCTGTCTTGAGAAAGAAAAATCAAAATCACTGCCTGTTTGGATGCACAGACTCCAGCTGACCTGAACCAAGGCTGCTTGGTTTTAGTAGTAAAGAGAAGACACTCTTGGTAGAGGCTTTGCCTGTGTCCTCTGCCCACACAAGTTCTGCTGGAAAGCAGCCAGTTCTTACTTGTCTGTCTGGTGTCGGTGATGAGGAATTGGGGGTGGAGGCCGTGTCTGCATTTCCCTGTCGAGCACACTGGTCAGCGTGGTAGGAGGACAAATGGACTTCCCTCTGAGGAGTGAAGCACAACTCTGAGAATGAGAATGAGGAGCAGAAATCGCAGATCCAGAAACCTGGCCTTTGACTGGGCAGCATGCTGTCAGCATACCCAGATGCCACCTGACTTAAGTGTGGTCAACTTGGTTTCAACCTGCCCTTTATACTCACCCTGGCCAGACTTGCCCACACCCTCCCATGCCACACTTCATTGCTCTCCACTGTGACATTGTCTTGACACCTTCAGGTACAGACAGACGGTCCTTTCTGCCCCCTTCCTATCTCACACTGCCACCTCCATTTCCTCTGACGGCAATACTGAGTCAGAGTCCAGCATTCTTTCTGTCCTGTCATGCCGAGATTAGCGCCAGGGAGGTCAGAGGGAGAAACAGGAGACAGAGTGATAGGATCACAAAAGTGATGAGCAGTATTCTGCTCAAACTCCCTCCACCTGCAGAAATGCCCCCTCCAGCATGTGCAATGGATGAGGGTAGATATGAGACCTGGGTGTACTTGGGTTTATCTGTTCTGAGGGCTTTGCTCTCTGGTTTGGATCTTTAGGTAATGGTGAAAAGATTGTTTCAGAGAAATTGGACAAGACTGTCCTGCTGAAGAACTCTCCCCATGACGGCAAGGCCAACCTACCTGATGGCAGTGACCACAACATTTCTCTTTGGTTCACTGTCATAGCTCACACTCTCCAGGCCATAAACCTGGGCCAGGTCATGAATGATGCGGCGGTGGTCCCTGTTCATAGGAGGGAAGCTGTAGCTTTTCTTAGTATTCTTTCCCTGTTGGAAGGAAAGAAGACTGGGGAGTATCAGCCCCTGGAAACAGAGAGCTCATGACTTATTCTTACCACAAAAACACAGCTAATGAAGAGTGGCTGAGTTTCCCTTTATTGTTTCCTGCTTCAATCTATATTATTATTATCGTGCAGGCCAGATGATTACTTTGGGAGTTGGTTCTGTCCTTGTACTGTGGGCTCCTGAACTCAAACTCAGGTTATCAGGCTTGTGTGAGTGCCTTTACCATGGAGTCATCGCCTCAGCATGTGACTCAATTCTCAGATGTTGAAAATTCTAACATTCTCTGGGATCTCATGCGCTCCTTAACTTACAATGGGAGGGCAGATGGGCAGACAGACAAGGCTAGAGATGAAGAGTATGTGGTAGGGTTAGTGGTTCTTCCTGGGAGCCCTAACTCTGGAGTGATAGTCCCAAGAAACATCTAGATACAATGAAGACTTCAAAAACAAGAAACCCTCACTTCCTGTAGCAGTTAGTTCTACTCAAGCCACAAACATAGAAATACATTTGCTCAGGTTTCCTATGCAGAAAAGGAACAACTAAGCTTCCCCTTCAGGCTACTGTCCTGCTGGAAGTGGAAACAGGAAGGGGAAAAGGAGGGAAGTGGGAATTGGGTGAGGGAAGCAAATGCTGGGAAGGGTAGCCATCATTAGAAACAGCCCTAAAACAGCTGACCTCACACCCAGGGACTGAAGACGAAGCCAAGGCAGTACTAGCTGCTGCTTACCAAATCACTTTTTTTTTTTGAGACAGGATCTTACTGTGTAGTCCTGATTATCCTACAACTTGGACCCAACTCACAGAGATCCACCTGTGCTTGTCTCCTCAGGAGTGGGATAAATGGCATTCAGCACCATACCCAGTTAACTAAATTACTTTCCCACGCAGACCTCACTTTGCAATCCTGCAGGCTGAAGCCATTCTCCTCAGCCTGTGCCCTGATCTTCAGCTCTAGTCTCCCCACAGGGTTTGTGTCCCAACTTTGAGAAAATGAAGAGTGTGCTCTCCTATCACAGGCAACCAAAGTCATTCGACTATTCCTGTTGAGCAGCACCCCCAACACACACACACACACACACACACACACACACACACACACACACACACACACACACACACACACACACACACACACACACAGTGGTTTCTCTGTATAGCCTTGCCTGTCCTGGGACATACTCTGTAGACCAGGCTGGTATTGAACTTAGAGATCCACCTGCCTCTGCCTCCTGAGTGCTAGGATTACAGGCATGTGCCACCATGTCCAGCTAAGGGTTATTCTATAACAATAAGGGTTTTCTATAACGAAAGAAACAAACTCAGTTTCCATGAAGGTTTTAATGTCTGAGCATTGGGGATCTGCAAACTTTTCCTACAAACATTTCCTACAACCCTCTAGGCTACCACTATTTCTGAAACTTATTTATTAGGTTTTTGTTTTTGTTTTTAAATCAAGCTGGTCTCAGAAATGCCTAGTTGGATGTGTTTACTTCAACCTTATTCACGGCCTCCACAAGTGTTTCCATTTCCTTCTCAACGTCACTGACAAACTTTAGGTCTCTCCTGAAATGAGAAATCATCAGTTAATTTCATCTGTTCTTGCTCCTCTGGGAACCCCTTCCACCCCTCCCCCCTTCTGCCTACACAGTATAGAGAGGACAGTGCTGGCAGAGGCGGAGAACTGCCAGAGAGCAGGAGGCAAAACGTCAAAGAAAAGAGACAGACAGGAGAAAAGGAAGAGAAACAGCCACCGTAGAGCCAGAAAAGGAGATGACACTGACCCAGATAAGGACCTTATGATTGTGACTGTGAGGCAGGGTAAGACATGGCTCAGCCATCCGTTTTCAGTACAACCTGAGTAGCCCTTGGTAGGCCTAGACTCGTACTTAGTTGAGGGGACAACTTAGTTGAGGGTTGTCCTCTCAACTAAGGGACAGCTAAACAACATGTGATTTTTTACAACATAAGTTAACTTTATCTGGCTTAATAATGGAAGGAAACATGTTAGCTACCATATCATATAATACTAGATAGACATGCTCATGAACCACAGGCTAGGAAAGTGGATAACCAGTTGCTTACCTGGCATCATCTTTCAAACTGTCACTGAACTTTGATGCTGAAGAACGCAAATTGAAAGGATCAGAATCATCACTGATGTCAAACGCCTCTGCCAACCTCCTAAAAGTGATCGAGAACAGATACAAGGGCAAGAAAACAGGGAATTATACAGCATTTCTCCCTTATTTACAGGTGGTTTGTTTCAAGATTCCCAAGAGATGTCTGAATCTAAAACATTTTGGCTTTAATGCACATGTGTGTATGCAGACAACCTTCGCTGTTTTTCTCCATGTTGTCCACCTTGGTTTTTAAACCCTTTCTTTTTGTTTTGTTTTTTGTTTTTACTTGTTTGGGTCAGGGATTCTCTGCATAGCCTTGACTGTTCTGGACTCTTGTATATCAGGCTGGCCTTGAAGCGATCTGACTGCCTCTGTATCCCTGAGCGTTGGGACTAAAGGTGTGAGCCACCATGCCCAGCTCCACCTTGGTTTTTGAAGCAGGACCTCTTTGAGCTACATCCCTGGCCCCATACTGGTTGTTTTCTATACATACAAACCTATAATAGAGTTTATGACTTTGGTGCAGTAAGAGATAAACATTAGCTTGCTATAGATTATAGGAGTCTCAGCACATGTTTTTATACACATCAAGAACTTTTACCCCTTTTTACTACAGAAATCATCCCATACACACATTTTGTTTTTTGAGACAAGATCTCATGTACTCCAGGCTGGCTCAAACTCATTAAGAGCCAAGGAAGGACTTGAATTGCTTTTTTTTTTTCCTGAAGTACAAAAGAAATTACAATATTTAATTTATTAATAATAGGATATAAAAGAGATTATCTCAAATCTTTTGATTAAATTTCTTTTATTTTTTATTTTTTTTAAAATATTTATTTATTATTTATATAACATTCTGCCTGCACACCAGATCTTACTATAGATGGTTATGAGCCACCATGTGGTTGCCGGGAATTGAACTCAGGACCTTTGGAAGAACTGCGAGTGTTCTTAACCTCTGAGCCATCTCTCCAGCCCCCTAAATTTCTTTTAATTAAGCATTTTATTTTAGATAATTGTGGGCTAGTGTGCAGTGACAAGAAATGCTATGGAGAGATGCCATCAACATTTTATCTAGTTTCTACCCATGCTAACTTCTTGGGAAAATGCAGTACAGTAGTACAGCCAACACACTGGTACTAATGTAGGGGCACAGGGCATTTCCATTACCACAAAGATCCCGAGGGTTGCTTTTTATAGTCTCGACTACTTGCTTTTTTCTTTTTGCCCCTCCTCAATATCTGATCTGGCTGAGCTAGTCCTCATTTCTGTAATGTTATTGTTTAAATTATATATATATATATGTGTGTGTGTGTGTGTGTGTATATATATATAATCATACAAATAACAACCTTTTTTGGACTTAGCCAAAAAGTCTTCAGTCTGAGTCCTGGAAATTCATCATGGCTGTATGTCAAACAGAAGTGACAGAGGTGGAGGGCCATCTTGCTGGACAACTGCATTCGTGACTCCCTTAGGGAAATCAAAGCCCTGACAGGGTGGACTTGAACTTCTTACTGCCCTGCCTCCACTCTCCAAGCACTGGGACTACAGGCACATGCCTGACATTCTGGCTTTTTGTTTTGTCTTGTTTTGTTTTGAAACAGGAAAACACTGTATGACAGAATGGACCTGAACGGCGGCAATCCTCCTGCCTCAGTCTCTCAAGTACTGGGCGTATAGATGTATACCACCACACCTGGCTTATATTGTGCATGTGCAGGCTAGAGGTTGATGTTGGGTACTTCCTTGATCAGTCTGCACTTTATTATTTTACTTTTGGAGACAGAGTCTTTCTACACACCCCTAGCTACCATGGAACTCACTATGTAGACCACGCTGGCCTCAAGACTCACAAGATCTACCTACCTCTGCCTCCAGAGTGCTGGGATCTGCTTTATTTTTTGAGACAAGGTCTCTCCTTGAATCCAGAACTTGCTGATCTGGCTACTAGCTGGCTAGGAGACTCCAAGCTTCCTTCAGTTCCTACCTTCCCCATGCTTAATTATAGGTGTCATGCCCAACCTTTACTTGGGTGCTAGGGGCCTGAATCCAGGTCTTTATGCTTGGATGGCAAAATATCTTATAGACTGAATTATCTTCTCAGCAACTTATGTTACACTGCAATAGAAACACTCATTCGACATTTTTCATAGCCTCTGCTGAATCAGGAAGGTGGCTGGTTATAAAATAAGCATGCGTGAAATGTGAAATTTACACCACGAGAAAACCACACAGCTTACATCTCTGAGTGTGCTGAAATTACCTGAGTGGTTTATCTTAGACAATCCAACTCTTAGGACCACATTCCTCTGCCGATAGCAGTTAAGACTCAGAACAGAGGCTGAGTAAAAGAAGGGTTGCCTCCTACCATTAGCTACACAGGGCTCAAGAAGTCGGTAATAAGCTATAGAAATCACTTACTTCTTCCTTTCCAAGGCAGAGCACTCCTCATCACATTGCAGCCTTGATAAACAAATAAAACACATAGTCAGGGCACAGCTCTATAGCTTCTATCTAGTAAGAACACTGCAGGTGGACTATATGAGAACACAGCAGCCCTTCTAAGGACCAGGAAGCAGTGATAAGGCCATCTGTTTTTCAAGCTTCACTAACACCCTGTCCCCACCAGAGGAAAGTTATGGTCTTCCCTAGGCCTCCATTGTTGTTGGTTCATTGTTGGCTCAATGGGTCCTTTATAGGTGAGGATGGGCAGCCTCCTGATTACGCGGCCTAGCAGCCTTTGGGAGGCTTCACACTGTTCCCCACTCCCCTTTCTAGACACAGTCACCACTTTGGATCTGGGTTCCATAGGTTCAGCTACACAAATTCAGGGCTCTGCTTTCTCTGTCAGCAGATTGAAGTGAGGCCTGGAAACCTGACTTTGGCCCCTGTAGTGTCTCAAGCAGGACTCATTGCTGTTGTGCTGAGTCTCAACGCCAGCGTCTGTTGGATACTTACTGTGTGGGGTACTGCAGAGGGCTGAGATATATGGATTCCTGCAGAGACTGCTTAACTGGAGGAAGAAGGCACAGACTTCCAGAATTACCTGGCTCGTTGGACTTCCTTCTTGGTAATGAACTTGTTGATCTCCACTGAGTCTCCAAGATGCATGTCTGTTATTTTAGATGCCATAGAAATAGCAGTTATTCTGAAATACAGAAAAGAAGGAAGATGAGGCATTTCAGGATCCTAAGAACCTCCCCGTGCTAGGGACACAGAATCTTCTCTCAGAGCCCACCAACTATAGGACAGCTTCTGTGACTCTAGAAGCTCATCTGTCATCAGTGTTCACTGAAGTATTACATGTAAGCTACTGACACATTATGGCATACACCCTTAGTTCAATTCTGAGAAGCTTCATAGGAAGTGAAGAGTTATGTTAACAGAACCGTGTCTATCTCCAGAACATCCAGGCCAATGCCCAACAGACAATCAGGCAAGACATGGTGACATAAACCTTGGGAGGCAGAGGCTTGCAGATCTCTGACTTCGGGGATAGCCTGTTGTACACAGTGAGGTCAGGCCAGCTAGAGTTACAAAGTAAAACCTTGTTTCTGCCGAGTGGTGGTAGCCCACTTTAATTCCAGCACTTGGAAGGCAGAGGAAGGAGGAGGATCGCTGTGAGTTTGAGGCCAGCCTAGTCTGCAAAGTAAATTCCAGGACAACCAGGGCTGTTACACAGAGAAATCCTGTCTTGAAAAATCAAAAGGAAAACAAACAAACAAAACACCAAAAACCCCTTGTCTCCAAAAACAAATGAACAAAACCAACTAACAGCCAATCAGATATGTGTGTAAGCCTGTCCTATAGCCATGGCATGACTTCATGTCTAGTTAAGAGATGTTTGTAGGCTTTTACAGGCCACCTCTGTACTCAGATCTGTGTAACCACAAGAGTGTCAACACTTTAGGAGGTTGTAAGGATATCTACCAGATTAGAGAGCCTATGCTTGTGATGAGACAGTGTACCTTAGCTGTGCCACCAACAAGGAAATGTAGTGTGTTAAAGCACCTTACCTACCTTCAAGACCCCTTCCCTTCTAGCTTATGCTGTAAATAGATGAAAAGGGGAGGAAAGTATGAGAAAGGAGACAGCAAAAGATTTCCCTCTCCCTCCTTTCCTCCTAGACAGGGTTTCTCTGTGTAGCCTTGGCTGTCCTGGACTCACTTTGTAGACCAGGCTGGCCTGGAACTCACAGAGATCCACCTGCCTCTGCCTCCCTGAGTGCTGGGATTAAAGGCGTGTGCTACCACGTGGGCTCACAGAATTCTTTTACGAATTATCGGGAAGAGGGCAGTAACATATTTTTAGTTTCATTATTGTATATTCATGATTGTGTGTGTGCTGGTGGAATGAACATTGTTAGTTTCACTACTGTATATTCATGATTGTGTGTGTG
The DNA here is from genome assembly GCA_028658305.1 of Pachyuromys duprasi. Taxonomy (NCBI): domain Eukaryota; kingdom Metazoa; phylum Chordata; class Mammalia; order Rodentia; family Muridae; genus Pachyuromys; species Pachyuromys duprasi. The sequence continues at coordinate 108,848 of CM053762.1, read as the reverse complement.
CGCTGGTGCAGTGCACATGCATGATGCACAAGTGGAGGTCAGAGATCAGAGGACCACTTGGAGGAACTGTTCTCTTTCGTCCTCTAAGGGTAAGGGATGTCCCTCCTGGGATGGAACTCAGGTTAACAGGTTTACACAAGCTGTTACCTGCTGAGCCATTTCAGCAGCCCAGAAAGGCACTTTAAAGCACATCAGATACATTAGAACAACCACTTTCTAAAGATTTGTTAATTCATTTATTTAATGAATTATTGTGAGTGCATGTGTTTGTGTGGGATTCCCTGAAGTTGGAGTTATGCCTCATTAGGAGTTGCCTGGGAACCAGAATCAGGTTCTCTGGAAGAGTAATAAATGCTCTTCGCTGTGCCACCTCTCCAGCCCTAGATGTAAAATCCTACTTCAAAAAACAAAACAAAACAAAAACCCAACAACAACAACAAACGTTCTGAGGGACTGGCAAGGTGGCTCAACAGGTAAAATATGCAGCCACGCCTGGAAATCTCATTTGATAGCTGGGACCCACACAGTGGATGGAGAGAGCCAACTCTCCCAAGATGTGCTTTCGCTTTCCTGTGTGTACATTGCACACAGAGAGACAATAATGTAAGTGCAAAACTGCACAGAACCCACAGCAATGATGAAAGTCATCAACTTCCCAGGGCTGGAGCTACTGCTCAGTGGCAGAGGATCCATCTGCCCAGCATGTCTCTGACATTAGAGAAGAGACACATGAGTATCCTTCAAGCAGACCCAGCAATTTTGAGAACGCATGTATGCACTGACCTCTGATAAGTACCGGACGCTTCAGAGCACATCACCATCTCTTTTCTTCTCCCACATCCACACTGTAACTCCACCTAAAGTATTAGTTAGCAGAACTGTGTGAGAACCAGGCCTGTTTCCTTTTAAAGCCTTTCCCAGATCAAAGCATAGCAGAGCACAACTGGAAACTGACGAAGTGGCAATGGCCATGCTATGGGGCACATGCCCAAGTCATAATATCCCTGTTTGGAAACTATGTCTCTTCTTACTCCCAGTTCAAAGGGCAAATCCAGAAGGCAGCTTGCCCCACTGAATCCAGTGCACACACCTGACAAAGGTCCAAGCCTCGGTGACGGCAGATAAACCAAACTGACCAAATCGAATCTCCCACTTGCCTTCCATGAGGCCCTAACTACTTCCCCATGACAGCACAGTCCTAACCGCCTGAGTCATCATTGAGCTGTTACTGTCCTATTGTAAGGGATCACATATCTCCTGCTAAGTTCAGCACCAGCACCTCACACAGATCATGTAGACTATATGATTTCCCTTGATCACTGGCAGTTTCTAGATGCACACATATACAGGGGCCACTAGCGGTCGAGTTAACACTTACCTTGGCCTTACAAGCTGTCGCAGGGCAGGGTAAACTGGGGTGGCAAGGTGCCATACAGGGGTGACCACAGTCAGCTCTGGGTGTGGTACAGGGCTGCTTACAGGCCTCATCCACAAGACAGTCTCCTTTGTGACAGAGTCTTTGACATTTGTGCATCCCACAGGGCAGCATGGCACTGCAGGGTAATCCGCAAGAGATATCAACCAGGTGACAGGGGATGTTGTTTCGTAACTAGGAGAGACAGAAGGAGCCAGATTCTCATCTTTGTGTGGGTTCTGGGTGAGTTTTCACTCTTAGAGTGCATTCTTTTACCTTTATTTTTGGCAGTACTGAGACTGAACCAGGAGCCCCAGGCAGGCATGCCTAGCAAATACTGTACCACTGACTTCTGTTCCTAGACCTTAGGCTCTTTCGTAAATGAGCTGAATGTTGCTTTGACACACGTTAATTTAGTGTGTGCGCCACAGTGTCCATGTAGAGGTTAAAGAGTTTGCAGCTGGGTGGGGTGACACACACCTGTTAACACTAGAGAGGACAGAGGAAGGCGGATCTCTGAAGTAGAGGTCAGCCAAGGCTACACAACAAACTCTGTCTTGAAAAACAAACAAACAAACAAACAAACAAAATTAAGTTTTTTGCAGGACTTGTTTCTCTGTTTCTACCATTTGGGCCCCAGGAACTGAACCTAGGCCATTAGGCTTCCTGGTAGGTGCCTTTATCTGAACCATGTGGCTAGCACTGTTTAGTTTTTTGAGACAGGATCTCCAATAGCCCAGGCTGGCCTCAGAGTATACAGCCATCGTTGGCCTTGGATTCATGATTTTAGAATTCTATGCATGTTGTGCATGCCACCATGCCCAGCTTAAACACCCCTCCCCCCCTTTTTGAGACAGGATCTAACTATTTAGATGGAACTGTGTCTCAACAGATATCTATCTGCTTCTGCTTCCTAAGTGCTGAATTCATCGGGCACACAGCCATGAAGACTTAAAAAGACAAAAAGCAAAAAACCTCTCTTAACTGAAAACAGATTTATTTATTTATTTTTATTTTATTTATTTATTTTTTGACACAAGGTTTCTCTGTGTAGCCCTGGCTGTCCTGGACTCACTCTGTAGACCAGGCTGGCCTCAAACTCAGAGAGCTGCCTGCGTCTGCATCCCAAGTAATGGGATTGAAGGTGTGCACCACCACTGCCTGGCAACAGATTTTCAAAACCCAAGTATCCGAGTGGTTAGGAAAGACAAATGGAAGCTGTTTAAGGATAAAGCTGTGGCAACAGCCATGTGTGACCCAACAGACTTACCAAGGTGGGTAATAAACAGACAAGACCTGGTAAGTAGGGGATATTTTAAAAATGCTATAATCATAATATTGTAGCACACTCAAGAGCTTAGGTAGGATGACTGAGTTTGAAGCAAGACTGAGCTAGACAGCACAAGACCCTGTCTTAACATTCCAACTTTTTCTTCCTCTCCCCAAAACTACTAAGACAGTCTAGGAGATGGTGTCATCACCCAGTCTCATGGCTGAGTTGAAAAACTAACAGAGGTATGCTCGGCACCGCGGCAGGGCCGTATCACGTGAGCACCCAACTATCCCAGCACATCTCCCAGCTGATGGTCTCATAACCTAGGGTAACCCTGTAATAAGGAAGATGGAAGGACTGGCAAGTTGGCTCAGGGATAAAAGCATGTGCTGCCAAACCAAACAAATTTAATTCAAGTTTCAGGATCCATACAGGAGGAGAGAACCAACTCCTGCGAGCTGTCATCTGACCTCCACACACAACTGGGCATACAACCCTTTTCCCTATCTCTCCTACACACACACACACACACACAAACACAGAGAAATTTTTAAAAATGAAGAGGCAACAGGAACTCCCAATTCACTTTATTTCTTGAGAAATTATCTGCTTCTAGGCCTCCCATTGCTGGAAACACACCAGAAATTTATTACTAATCAAAGATTACTTTTTTTTTGAAACAGGGTCTTATAGTATAGGTTGACTTTTAATTCTTTCTTTAAAATTTTATTATATATAGTGTTCTGCCTGCATGTACACCTGCATGCCAGAAGCCGGCACCAGATCTCATTATAGATCCTTGTGAGCCACCCTGTGGTTGCTGGGAATTGAACTCGGGACCTTTGGAAAGGCATCTCTCCAGGCCCAGCTTTTAACTCTTGACCCTCCTGCTTCCATTCCCCCAAGTGCTGGGATTACAGGTATGTGCTACTATGACCAGCTTCAAGGTTACTTTTACATATCCACTCAAATCCTTTAAGAATCCTTGAAATTTGGAGACTTTTTGTTCTCTATTTTTCGAGGCAGGGTTTCTCTGTGTAACAGAGCTCTGGCTGTCCTGGGCTTGCTTTGCAGACCAGGCTGGGGTCAGATTCAGAGATCCACCTGCCTCTGCTGGGATTAAAGGCGCTTAAGTCATCATGCCTGGCTTGGAGTCAATTTTTATTCCATTAACACATGACTTATTTTGACATTAAGTCTTGCTATCTAACCCAGGCTGGCCTCAAAATCTTTCAGCCTTCCTAACACAAAGATTACAAGCACATGTTACCACATCCAGCTCCTGTAACATCTAACTTCTAGATGTCTAGCTCTGAAGAGGCCTCCAAATCTTGAACATACATGCTCCCAATTGCTTGGGAGCCAGGGATACCTTTTGCTTATGTTCTGTGCTTTTTTCACTCACCCCTCATATGCTTTGCTTATTTTATCTTAGTGCCCTTTGCAGTGTTATTTCCTCTAGAATGCCTTTCTTTGGCATTCTATGTCCCCCTAGGACTCTTTATTCGGCATATTACTCTACTTGCAATGGTTTGTTTCTATCTGCCCACACATCCCTGAATGATGGATCCCATAAAAGCAGGGGTGTCAGTTTTGTTAACTTCTGAGTTATCCCACACCTATCCTGTTACCTGGTATAAAGTAGGTATTCAATAACTGACTGAATAAAAATGATGTTTGGCTACATGGAAAGTTTGAGGCCAATTTGAGCTGTATAAAATCCTGCCTCAAAGCAAACACACACACATTATAGAGAAGGAATATGAAGGGCTATGACTTAAGAATTACCGAAAGAGGCTGGGTGTGGTGGCTCATGCCTTTAATCCCAGCACTTGGAAGACAGTGGTAGATGGATGTCTGTGAGTCTGAAGGCAGCCTGTGATACAGAGTGAGTTCTAGGACAGTCAGGGCTACACAGAGAAATTCTGTCTCAAAACAAAACAAAACAAAAATAAACAAACAAAAAACAACTACCACAGAAAATAAGTGCAGAAAAATGCCTATTCTGTCTGTCTTTCCAGAGGTCCTGAGTTCAATTCCCAGCAATAACATGGTAGCTCACAACCATCTATAATGGGATCTGATGCCCTCTTCTTGCATGCAGGTACACATGCAGCTAAAACATTCATCTACACAAAACATGTTACAGATATCCAGAGTTATGCTATGAAGTAACAAGAGCAGGTCATAAAATATGTTGGAGTAGGAGAAACATGTATCACACATCCATGGGATATAGTCCAGTCACAGGACCCTTGCCATTTCTGTTGCTGTGATAAAATAGCCTGACAAAAAGAACACAGAGGAGGAGAGAGTTTATTTATTTGGCTTATAATTCCAGGTTACAGTTAATTACTGCATTGAAGTCAAGGCAGGAAGTCAAGTAGCTAGTCATATCACATCCACAGTCAAGGGAAGAGAGAAATGGATACATGCATGTTACTTGCTTGCTGCTCATTGTGCTTTCTCCATTCATACAGCTTAGGGTTCTCTGCCTAGGGAACAGTGCCTCTCACAGTGGGCCGTGTCTTCCCCAATCAATTAGCAATCAAGAACACCCCCCCCCTCCAGACACACTCATAGGCCAAATCTGAACTTAAGTAGTTCCTCATTAACACCCTCTTTTTGGGTGATTCTGGGTTGCATCAAGTTGACAGTTAAACCAACACAATTCATCCCTTTTCAAGTAACACACAAACATGTCACTTTGAGCAGTAACTTTTCATTTCTTGTCCCCAAATCTCATGGTAATATCTTAGTATAAAATATAGTCCAACTCCAAAAAAGCCCCCCAAAGTCTTCAAAAATTCCAACACTTCAAAAGTCCAAAGTCTCTTTAAAAGTCCAAAGTTTCTTAATTGTGAGCTCCTGCAAAATAAAGAACAAGTTACATACTTAAAACATTCTTATTCCAGAAGGGAAGAACTAGGGCATAAAAGCAGCTATGCTAAAGCAAAACCAAAATCCTGCATTGTAAATCCAAATCCTGCAGGTCAATGTCCAATATGTGGAACTCATTCATAATGTAATCTTCCAGACTCCCAAGGGTTCAGGCAGCCTCAGTTCTTCAAACTCTGATGTCGACAGGACACATAGCTTCTCTTAGGTTGGATCCATTCCACACTAGCAGCTCTTGTTGGTGGCATCTCCATTGCTACTGAGACTTCACCTTCACCAATGGCCTCTCCAGGACTCTCTGTAGGGACTTGGACCCTGCTACACGGTGTCTGGCTTCAGCTGCTCTCCATGACCCTTTTGTGCCTTCAAAACCAGCATCATGTGGTAACTTACAATGTCAACTTCTGCTGCAGGCCTGAGCTGTAGCCTGGCCCCTGGACAACAGCTATGTTCGCTCTTTGTGCTGACCCCAAGGACCCTATTGTCTTTGGGAGGCACAGAAGTTTCTTCTCAGTGGTGCTGATTTCTTATCAATCATGGCTTTTCTTAAGACTCAGTCTGATCACATACAGATTATTAGCCAAAATATTTTAAGAAAATGCCCAACTCCTGATAAAGTCCCTGCTTCCCTCTGAATCAGCTCTCAAAGGGCACATATTTCTTCCAAGCTAGAATGGCCCATTCAGCTCTGCCAATAGCACCCAATAGCCCAGTTCCAAAGTCTTCCACATTCCTCCAAAAACACGGTCAGATTTATCATAGCAACAACCTCACTCCTCAGTTTCTGTTCTAGTCTCATTTATGTTGCTGTGACAGAATAGTCTAAGAAAAAGCCACATTGGTATGAAATGGTTTAGCTTACAATTCCAGATTAAATCCATTATGGCAGGAGAATTCAGGGAGGTACTCAGAAGCTTCAGGGAAGTACTCAAAAGCTTATCACATCCCATCCACATCTGAGAGAAAGGGAAATGCTGCTTGTCTGGTTTTTTGCTTATTTGCTGCTCAGCTTGATCTCCACTCTGACACAGCTCAGGAACCCATGCCTAGGGGACTGTGTTTCCATACTTTAACAACTGGCAGTTCACCACAGAGAAAGCCACAGGCCAGCCTTTTCTAAGGAATGTTCTCTTCTCTGGGCATTGTAGGTTTATCACCCGCTATTTAAAACTAGCCAGTACACACAATGCGCAGAGCCCTTGGTTTAGTCCCCAGCAGAGCAAACACAGAAAAAAGTTTGTTGTTGTTTATTTTGTACCAGAACTATTTTCTCAGCTATCTGTAATCTGTAGAGGTCAGAGGACACTGA